>JAJOZX010002277.1:407500-712689 GCA_023014485.1 Bathynomus jamesi
GCCTTCCCTATTCTGACCGCACCCTCGCACGACCCGTTTCCCGAACAGCCAGGGCTGTCGGGAGTTGAAGAGCCCCTTACTAACGAGGGGGCAACTTCCGCAGGAGCCTGAGCCCCCTCCAACGTGGAAGGAGGGTCACCCACCTGTACCTGGACGCACCCTTCAGCTGAAGGTACGTCCGCCACCGGCTCATCATCATCTCTCCCCGGACTGGACCTCACCATTCTGTATAGGTGCCCGTCGAGCAGCGCGCCTAGCACACCTTTACCCTTGTTATTGAGGTGGACACCATCCCTCTGGTAAAGGTCCCACCTACCCGAAAATGCATCGAAGGGGTCAATAAACCTCACGCCCAGCGGGACGCACAAATATTGCACCCTCTCTTTGATGCGAATGACCTTACTGAGCGCGTGGTCACTGGCATTCATTCGCGGTAAAATACCCATTAACATTCCCCTGTCTGTCTTCAGTTTTAGATCATCCGCAAGAGACATAATCTCGGTGATGATCCCTTCTGTGAGACCTACCCTACCGCCTTTGAGGAACAGGTCATTGCCACCAACGTGGACAACGATCGCAGAAAGAGAGGAAATTCGAACTGTCATATGATGATGAATGATGAAATACTAGAGGTGGTAGTCTTTTAAGTATTTGGGATGTGTACTGAACAAAAGAGGTACGAGTAGGGATTAAGTTAACAGTAGATTGAATCAAGGAAGAAAAGCGGCGGGTGAGAAAACGATTGTGAAGAAGCAGAGACTGGCTGGAGATGCTGCGAGATGTTTATATGAAGGTATGCTAGTACCGACACTTTTGTATTGGTGTGAAACTTTGACATAGCGTGAAAGGGAGAAATAAGAGCAGTTGAAGTGGGTAACTTGAGAAGTGTGTGTGTGGCGTGCCCGGATTGATAGAATGAGAAATCCTATGTTTCTGGACAGCTGTGGTGTGCGGAAGTCAGTGGAAGTGAAAACTGAGAAAAATGTGTTGAGGTGGTTTGGACATGTTGAAAGAATGGAAGATGACAGAGTTGTGAAAAGAATTCATAAGAGTGCTTGCGAAAGTAGAAAGAGGAGAGGGAAGTCGAGAAGGTGATGGATGGACATGGTGAATAATTGCGTGAGGAAGCATGGACTTGATCTGGGTGATGCAGAAGTGGCTGAAAGTAGAGTGGAATGGGGAGGTTTGTTAAATGTATGTAAGTTCGGTACTCTATTTTATTTTTGACAAAGCCTGGAAGCACCACCACACATGGTGAATGAAGCGCAACAGATGTGGAATTTAGCGATCTAGGGGGTTGCTGGTTCACGAGGATGCCGGTATGAATACAAGTGTATGCCTTAGTTTTTCCTTACCTTTTCTTTATATTTTTATATCCGAGCATGTCTGCCTTCTCACCCCGACTCATTTGGGAAATGAGAGTTCGATAATATATGTATAGTTGCACTCATTATTCTTAGGACAATCTTCAGAACAGATAGCGACACCTGGCATATATTTGTTGTGTGTACTACAAACGGTTGTAACATTTCATGAATGAAGCTAGGGCTTAGCGCTGATTGGTTGGCTGATTCATTGTCAAATGTCTTTAGGACATAAATATTTCCATTCATCACTCTGGTTTACATATTACCAAGGAAACATAAATGAATAATTAAATATAAATTCAAGAAGGGAATATATCATATATTGACAATGAAGTGAATAAAAAATGGTCTTGTAAAAACTATAAAATACCTTCAGACGTGATGAGTGTGTTCATGGTATTGGCAAGCCTGTCATCCTGAACGAAGAGAGCCGTTGGTAGGCATTATTGTGCCCTTAGCAAATTCCAGATTTATTTATTTATTTATTTATTTGTTTACATTTAATACTGAGCGTACGTAGATTCAGATATTTTGTGTTATAACAAAGACAGAACAAAAACCTAATATATATATATATATATATATATATATATATATATATATATATATATATAAATACATATATAGGCGGTTTATGAATGAAAAACAATGTTTTGTTGCATATTAAGTTTTAATGACATTATGAAATTACCAGATTGTTGGGTATCTGTAGGTTTCATATGTCACTGCTTAGAATATCTTCCAATTGGCAAATGCACGACAGCTGAATGGATTCTACTGGTATGGTATTGTTATATCAGGAGCAAATGCTGTTTCCAGATCAGCAACACTGATTTAGTAATAAACAGTCACTGAGAGAAATATTATTTAGAAACGAAGAATGTTTTGTATTGAGGCAGCATCATAAATGCATATAATTGTTTTGTATTAATAAGTTCCATGTTACAACTTAAGTGTTGAACCACTGCAGCTATGACTCTTGGCGGTCTCTCACCTCAAAGGAGAGAATTACAGAAAACAAAACTATTGTAGTGATTCATATCAATAAACATAGGGTCATTTAAACGATGATACTTGACAATTTTGCAAAGGTGTTACACATTTGATAGAGTCTGGCACAAATCTTTAATTTCGAGACTGCCCTCCTTCGGTTTCTATCCTTCTATCTGTCCCTTCATCTCTAATTTCCTTTCTGACCGATCTATAGCTGCAGTTGTAGATAGCTACTGTTCTTCTTCTAAAGCTATTAACCGTGGTGTTCCTCAAGGTTCTGTCCTGTCACCAACTCATTTCCTTTAATTTACTAATGATCTTTTAATTCGCACTTCCTGTCCTATATCTGATTGGGGCAGAGAAAAACTTGTGGTTTTCAATGGCTCAAAAGCTCAGTTCCTCCATCTGTCTACTTGTCACAATCTTCCACACGACTATCCCCTTACCTTCAACAACACACAAATCAATCCTTCCTCTTCTCTTAACATTCTTGGCGTTTCCTTTTCTCGTGATCTTTCCTGGAAAGATCACATACTCAAAAGGAAAGGCGAAAATAACATCGCTACCTTCTAGAAAACCAAAAATAACCCAAAATACTTCTACACGTTTGCGAAAAGAAAAATGCAGTGTAAAGAGAGTATTGGTCCGTTGATAGATGGGTCATTTGCGGGGTGTCAGGAAATGATTGCCCCCCCTGTAGAGCAAAAACTAGAAGAGATAGATAAAAACCGGCGAGACCACTTGAAAGAGCGTTAAAATCTGAATAAAACCCATTATATTCTATTCCTGTGATTTTAATTCTTACCATTTTTTTCCCCACAGAAACCATGGCATCATCTATTTTGAACGATTCAGAGAAAAAGCGAGTTCTTGACCGCATTCGAGCTGTCACATTTCGTGAAGGAAAGGAAGCTGGTGCAACTTTCATAACTCGACACTGGGTGGCTGAGAGATTAAAAAGATCAGAAGACTTTGTCAAAAGGAATTGGAATAAGAATCCTGAAGATTGTGAAACAGAATTTCGAGGAGGAAGACCGGAGAAATTATCTCAAGAATCGAAAGACATTGTGCTTGCTGCATCACGGCGCCGAAAGAAGAGCTGCTCTGAGGTAGCGAAAGAGATACTTATCCGTCGTGGTAAGATAGTCAATCGGCAACTTGTGCATCAATTTCGAGTTCGCCAAGGCTTGAGTGCTTGGCATGAAATAGCTAAGCCACGGAAGAGTGATCTTAATATTGAAGATCGGCTATGGTTTTGTGATTATCTTGAGGAATGGACGGAAGACGATTTCCTTCACTTGGTTGTCAGCGATGAATTCTTCGTTTATGTCTCCAGAAAACCAAATTTTCAGAATGATCGGGTTTGGGCAACAACTACTCCTGATGAAGTCCCAGACGACCAGAAGTATCGAGAAATAGTAAAAAATCCAGCATGTGTGGGTGTTTTCATTATGTTCTCTATTCGGAAGCTCATCTGGGTTATCATACCAAGAGGAACCAGTTGGGATGGGCCTTATTTTCGAAATGTAATTTTAGCCCAACATGTAATTCCGTTTTTGAAAGACCCCGAGTGTGTCTTGGATGTTGAACAGGCAACCTTTCTTCACGACAAAGCCCCCTGTATGAAAGCACTTGCGACTCAACAACTGCTTAAGGACAATAACATTGATTTTTTCGGAAATAATGAATGGCCTGGCAATTCTCCCGATCTTAATGTCTGTGAACATGTCGGATCCATCATGAAGGATCGGGTGGAGTCCATAATGCTGGAACAACCCATTCAGAATCGGTATTCAACAGAAATTATGACTGCAAAGATCAACGAAGTCCTTGAAGAAATGAGTCATGATACCGATCTCTTTGAGACACTTCTGGGATCATACCCCCGTCGATTAATGGCCGTCAGAGCTGCAAATGGGGGCAACACCTGATATTAAAACAAGTGTTTTTTATTCAAAATTAAACGCTCTTTCGCGTAGTTTTGTCTGTTTTTTTCTATTCCTTTCAGTTTCTTCTGTACAGGGGGGGGGGCAATCATTTCCTGACACCCTTTACACTCTCTTTCTAAAACAGCTTCTGAGAGGTTAGGTGTGCTGTACCGCCTCCGCGGTTTCCTCACCCCCACTCAGTTGCTGTCTCTCTACAGGGGTCTCGTTCGCCCCTGTACGGAGTATGCTTCTCATGTGTGGGGAGATTGAACCCACACAGCCGTACTTGACCGGGTGGAATTAAAGGCTTTTCGTCTTATTAATTCCCCGCTTCTTAGTGATTGTCTTCAATCTCCCTCTCTTCGCCGCACTGTTGCCTCACTCTCTCTTTAGTATCGCTATCATAACGGACATTGCTCTTCTGAACTATTTAACTGCATGCCTCCTCCTTTAAGGAGAGGAAGCAGTACTAGACTTTCTACACGTTCTCATTCCTATTCTGTTCAACTAGCTAATGCAAGGGTTAATCAATATTTTTAGTCTTTCATCTACTCAACCAGTCAACTCTGGAACAATCTTCCTCAGTCCATCTTTCCTCCTGTCTATGACCTCCCATCTTTCAAACGCAGAGTGTCTAGGCATTTCAAAAAACACAGCCCTTGATTTTGGCTCTCTTCTTCTTGTATGGGAGGGGCGCTTTTGCGGGCATTTTCCCTTGGCCCCTCCTTCCTGCATAAAAAAATTAGAATTACCATTGTATTTCAGAAATATTTTATACATGAACACAACAAATTTAATATCTTGTCCAGCCACCGTTGTTGTCTGACTTCCTGCAGTCGATGTAACACAGAAGCATATTTAATTCGCAGCCATGCTATCTATAAAAGAGGCCATTCACTTATTACGCCCTGAAAAGTAGTGACTCACCAGACCTGAAAGCAGAATTACTGAAAATGCGGCAAGATCCTAAAGTGGATGGGGAGTATCCTTTGCTTGCTGAAGAAGCAAAGAAAGTGCTGGTGCCTTTTGCGACAAATTACCATTGTGAGGCAGGCTTTTCAGCAACGATGGTAATAAAGAACAAACTGCGAAATTGGCAACGCATTGAAGGCGCTTTACGCTGCTCCTTGAGCGAAACTGAACCCAAAATTCAGGCGATAGTTCAGCAGAAAGATTTGCATCCCTCACACAAGACTAGTAGTTAATGGTGACACGTTTTGCTTGCTTCCTATGTAATGTATAGCCATTCTTTGACCAATATCATGTGTTTAACTTATACATAAGGCACTGTATATATAGAAATATATGAGTATTATGTTTATAAGATTTGAGTACTTATTCTCATGATCAGTAAAATGAAGTTTCCTGTGCATTTTGTAGGGGGGTAATTTCCATTTGGCGATTAACCAAAGGGAGTAATCACAAAAAAGTTTGGGAACCACGGTGTAGCAGCTTAATGAACATTTTCGAAACTGTTTCCGCATTCCAACAATTCACTTGACTTTTAACATATCACGTGACGCCAAATGACGTCATGAACTCCATCCTAGCAACTACTTTCCAGATTATCATCACCAGAAAATTGGTGAAAGGGAAAGAATCATCGGCATGAAGGAGAGCGGGCTGTCTCCAACTCAAATTGCAAGAGAACTTGGAATTTCTACGAGCACTGTTTATATACTGAATGGTTGAAGAGGTGGCAAGAGGAAGGGAATCTACGAGATCACCACAGAACGGGGAAACCTCGACTGACAACTGCTGCGGATGTTCGGAAGATCTGCGATGTTGCCGAAGCCCATCCCTTTACCAATGCTGTTGCGATAAGGGAACAATTACAGCTTGATGTTTCGGCAATGACAGTAAGACGGCTGTTACATGAAACTGAGTTACACCATCAAACCCCGGATATCAAGGAGAAGTTAAATCAGCAACATCGAGAAAATAGACTTCGATTTACTCAGCAACATGTTGACAAAGGACTTGACTTTTGGAAACGAGTGATATTTACCAACGAAAAGACCTTTTTCTCCACATCCCATGGCCGTCTTTATTGTTGGAGGAGGAATAATATTCGATATACTCAAGAGCACATCTATGAGGAAGCACATAACAGTCATGTCACCTGTAACATGTGGGAATGGATTCATCTGTATGGTGTAGGAGAGCTTGCCAAAATAGAAGGGAGGTTTACTGCAGACCAGTATATAGAAATTTTCGAAGAGGTTATGCTTCCTTCTGTGCGTGCATATGCTCTGCCATTTCCTAAGAGAATCATTTTTATGCAAGACAGGTTCCCATTTCACACAGCACGGATCGTCACATGCTGGTTCTCTGAGCAAAGAAATATCGACCTTCTGGATTGACCAAGTAAGAGGGTTTTGATATGAATCCCATCGAGAATATATGGGCCAATATTGTAAATGTGTGGGAACCAGCGGAGGACCGAACAACGGACCAGCTTTTATGGCATACTGTATCAAAAAGGAAAAAATATGCATCAGAGGAAATATTAAAAATGAGGAGGAAGGCATGAAATTTTTGTCGATGCCTCTGCGAATACTGCCGAGCAAACACACTACGTAAATACAATGTTGTATCCTGGTTAAATCTTGGTCATATCAGAAATTGACGTTGTAATGACGTAGTCACAACGTAAAACTGAAACGTTATATTGCAACGTTGATACAACGTTGCATAATGCCGTTATATACATGTGAAGTACAAGTAAACGTCTGACGTAATTTTTTGTACGTAGCATAGACGTTGTCTGCATGTAAGGTTTTACATCCATAGCATATAGCTTCGTATTACATTATTCTTTGCTACAAAATTGTAATGGAGTTCCATACGGCATACTACTATTTCAAATAGGGCGCCATTGTTGGACCAAATTCTATCATTGAGATGTGTGACAACGTTGTATCTACGTAAAGTTTACGTAATATCACAACGTTGTGAAGACGTAACTGAGACCACACCAATTTACGTTATATCTACGTCACAGTGCTAAAATGCAACCTTGTGAAGACGTAACTCAGACCACACCAATTTACGTTGTATCTACGTCACAGTGCTAAAATGCAACCTTGTGACAACGTTGAACCTACGTAAAATTGTTTGTTGGGAACGTCACTACCTCAATGACTTTAGAAATATTACCTCTCGGGATACATATTCTTCTGTAGGTTTTCCACCCCTTATTGCAAAATTCGTTGTCCTGATTCCTAATGACAGTCCCCAACCATGGTAAATTCACACTGTACTGCTTCATCTAAGGGGTTCCAAAAAACCTTAGGCCCCCCCCCCACCCCATTTACAGCTTAATGTTTACTTATATCGAAATAGTTTTAATGATTATAAAAATATATAAAATTCTTTATTTATTGCAGGTATTAAAATTACTCTAGCTGATAAAGTGATAATATAATGGCTTCTCAATTAATTGGTGATTAGGAGAGGCAACGTGTGATAGATCGCATACGAGCAATAACATTTCGGGAAGCTCGTGATGCTGGAGCCACCTTTATAACACGTTCATGGGTTGCCAAAAAGTTGCGAAGAAGTGAGGACTTCGTCAAAAGAAATTGGAATAAAACTTTGGATGAATGTGAAATGGATACAACCAAATCTGGGCCCCCAAATTTGCCACTCTCTCAGGAAACAAAGGACATCATTGAAAGCGGTACGCGTAAGCGGAAAAACAGCTGTGCTAAACTTTCTAGAGAGATAGAAGTGTTGAGAGGAAAGATAGTTAGTGATGAGATCATTCGACTGTACCGTCATAGGCAAGGTTTAAAGCCTTGGCATGAACTTCCAAAGCCAAGAAAAACTCAACTTAACATCGATGGCAGAATGGTGTTCGCCCATTATCTTGAAGATTGGGATGTGGATGATTTCATGCATTTAGCTGTCTCCGATGAATTTTTTGTTTGCGTAACACGTCGGCCTAACTACCAAAATGATCGAGTGTGGGCCACAACACCAGATGAAATCGATGACAATGAACATTATCGCGAATTATTAAAAAGTCCAAACTGTGTTGGTGTGTTTGTTTTGTTCACTGCAAAGAAGCTCATGTGGGTGCTGAAGCCAAATGGTCAGAGTTGGGATGGACAGTATTTTCGTGATATTATTCTATCCCAGCATGTCATTCCTTTTCTAAGAAGCCCAAACAATGTTATGGATGTCGATCAGGTCACACTTCTGCACGATAAGGCCCCCTGCTTTAAGACATTAGCCACTCAACAGTTGTTGTTAAACCATGAGATAGATTTCTTTGGAAATGAAGAATGGCCAGGAAATTCTCCTGACCTGAACGTCTGTGAACACATTGGATCAGTTATAAAGGACAAGGTTGAATGTCTCTTGTTTCAAGAACCTGCAGCAAATCGATTTTCGAAGGATACAATGACGCAACACATTGAAACTGTTTTAGCAAATTTACGTAACGATCAAGATCTATTCACGTCACTTTTGGCAAGCTACCCAAAGCGAATTCAGGCTGTCTTGGAAGCCAATGGCGGGAACACCAAGTTTTAATTGTTTCTCATTAAATGCAGGATTAAATTTTCTTTTGTAAGGTATGTTTAGTTTTACTGTACCTCTAATGGTTTACGCCATGGGCGGGGATGCTAAGGTTTATTTGAGCCCCGTACAGTAAATTACCAAGTACCTGAAACCTATTACAATTAGAAGTACTGTACAGTTGACTATGGTATGAAATTAAAATGAGGCAGCCCCTAATTCTATCTTAAACTCCATCTTTACTGATAAGATTTAGTTGAGTTGACTCCTGTAAATATTCCTGCGCTTCAAACCCCCATTGAATAGCCAAAATAGGTATACAGAGCCTACGTATTTAAATTAAGAGTGAATAAGGCAAATTGTTTGAAGTAATTTCAACGTACAAAATTTATTTTTATAAAACTACGTATTTAATTTATAATTTCTTATTTAATTAATATTCTTAAAAATTACATTATAATCATGCAACTCCGACGGAAAAAATACGAAATACCTCTAAAGTGTGCCGTGGTAATCTGTAACAATGTAGAAACTTCTATTTGAGTAATGACGTCAGGAATGACGCAAAAAAAGTGTGTGTGTGTGTATATATATATATATATAGTATGCCTATCACAACTATGGAACACTACAACAACATTGTTGATACACTTGAAAGTAATGAAAACTATGATGTTCTGTACACAGACTTGGAATCATAATATATAAACTGAAGTATATGCAAATAACAGGAAAAGTAGGAAAATGGATATATAATTTCATTAGTGAGCGGCGGCAAGTGGTTACAGAACAAGGAGTATCTTCATCAGAATCAGATGTCCTCAGCTCAGTACCACAAGGAACAGTATTAGCTCCACTACTCTTCATAATCATGCTAACTGACATAGATGAGGACATTACCAGAGACAGCACAGTAACATCCTTTGCGGATGACACAAAGATCAGTAGAAAAATAAGAAACCCAGAAGATATAGGATCTCTACAAACCGACATGAACAGAATCTACAAGTGGACGGAAGACAACAATATGAAGTTTAACACTGAGAAATTTCAGCTGTTACGGTACGGAAAAAGAGAGGACCTAAAATCCATGGAATATTATACCCCAAACGGACAAGAAATTCAGAGAAATTCTAAAGCAAAAGATTTAGGGGTTGTAATGACTGACAATGCGAAATTTGAAACAAAAAATATGATAGCAGTAAACAGAGCAAAGAGAATAACGGGGCAGATATTGAGAACCTTTAAACGAAGGGATAGGAATGTTATGATTCCTCTACTGAAAACCATGATCATACCCAAATTGGAATACTGCTCGGTCGTAACATGCCCATATAAAAAAGAAGTCATTAGACAGCTAGAAGGGATTTAGAGAAGCTTCACAGCCAAGACCAAGGGGTGCAAAGAACTAAATTACTGGGAAAGGTTACGCGAACTAAACCTATATTCACTGGAAAGGAGAAGAGACACACACACCATTATTTACACTTGGAAAATAATGGAGAAACTAGTCCCTAATCATACGCTGAACCCTGTAACTCCCCAAACAACAGTGGAAAGTAGAAAAGGGAGACTGTGTCGTGTTCTCAAATTAAAGGCGAGACAGAGAGTATCCTGAACCCTGAAAGAAAATAGTTTTGTTGTGAGAGGACCAAAACTGTTTAATCAGCTGCGCACAGACCTAAGGAACACGAATGGTGTTGCAGTAGACATCTTCAAAAGAAGATTAGGCGCATGGCTCAGATCAATCCCTGATGAGCCGGCGTACCTGGGTATGTAAGGTGGAGAGTACAAGAAACCAACTCACGACTTCACCAGGTCAACTCGAGAGGAGTTGACCTTCGTGAAATGAGGAATCATCGCGCTGAACCTTTGAAAGGTTGAAAGGAAAGGTATATATATATATATATATATAATATATATATATATATATATATATATTGTGTGTATATATATATATATGTTATCCCCTCCGTCTATGGCCCTGAGTCGGTTCGGAATCGACGGGGGGTTCTGGTTAGGAGGTAGCAACGTATATTTCTTCTATAAAATTCTAATTCGTTTCGGTCGCCTCTTGTTAAACTCTTGGCTACAGACTCGCCAGACTGTTATGCCAATATCTTCTATGGTGCTTGGGTTCTCTCTTTCTCTCGCTTTATGGGTCGACGATTATTAATTCTTCTCTTGCTATAATACTCTGATACTTTCTCTTGGTACTAAACTTATCGATTTTTCTTTTATAACTTATCGACTTAACTGACTAAGTTCTTCTGAAGATAGCCCAACTCGAGGGGAAAAATAAAAAGTTTCTCTTACTCTAATTTACTTTTAAAAATTTACAGTTAGTGCTCTGAATTTACAAGGGTAGAGGTTCGACCTCTTTCGACCATGGCTCAGGCCGGAATCTAAAAAGTTAAGGAGGCAAGGGGCCTCTGCCCCCTCCTCGCAGCGAGGCTGCTAACAAGGGAGGCTCGTAATGAAGTGCCGTAATGAAGTGCTAATATGAAGTGACTTGATGAAGTGCCGTAATTTTACAAATACATGTATAATATAAACCTAAATGTTTGGGGGAAGACAGTTGAAGGTTAAGTTCCCCCCTTTTAAACACATGATCAGATGTTTGAAAAATTCCAAATAAAAATAATAAAAAAAATAAAAATAACAAAAACTAATTTGTATTTTTCGCCGAGTCTACATTTATGAAGGCGATATAATTTCACAGTAGTACATAAGTACAAATTGAGTACATGACTGAGTACGTATTAATTTTGGTTCATTACAATTACGATTACAATTACCAATTAATTCATGTTCACTTATTATTGTTTAATTACACCTCTATTAAAGTACATTCTTACATTATATATTAATTCATTACATTCAATTACAGTTTCATTGAAGTACATTACAATTTATTATTAATTACAGTTTCATTAAAGTACATTACGTCGTTTACCATTCTTAGTGTTTTTATATATTCATATATGGTTATAATATATGGTTATACTATATGGTTATACTATATGGTTATACTATATGGTTATACTAGATGGTTATACTAGATGGTTATACTATATGGTTATTAGTACAACAGAAGTACATGAGACATGACACACATGATATAACATAACGCATGATAAAGTTATAAATTCGAATCGAGCGAAAGGAGACTTTTTTATCTTTGAAGCGTTCGATTCTGCCAGTTAGCGGAATGTGATAACTTACTAAGTATTTTTGAGTTCAATGCAGGAGGTGATATAATAAAAAATAATAATGAAAAAAATAATACGAGAACGTATTTTTGCGTTTTCGAACGAAGGCATGAAGTTTTGCATTTCATAGATTGACACGAGTAAAAATGAATATTTAATAAAATTTATATAGGATAATGATCAAGATAAAATATGGACGTATGGGGGCGGGGATATGGTCGAATAATAGTTATATTTATACTACATAACATATAACTAATGACTTCTATAGAGTGTACAGTTTTTATTACGATGATAAAGAATTTTCATACATTGCATACTAGAGATATAATGAAGGGAAATTAATGACGGGAAAATGTGACGTCATAGTTATTGAATTTGTACGTATAGTACAAATCATTATTAGGAAGATTTACATGAACGAATTAGAGACAAAGAGTGGGTATCAATGACTAAGAAGTACAACTGCGGGTTCCAATCCTGTTACATGCCATGCAATGTGTATGCATAATCTAGGGTCGAGGGTGAGATGGAAGACAATCATAATTAATTTTAATAAATTCTATAACAATGAAAAATGGAAAATAGATACGACTAAACCACAGAAATGGTAGATCATAGGGTTGTGACACAAAGAAAAATAGGAAGCTACAAATAAAATTTTTATCCAAAACTCGCTTAGGCAATTTTGGTTTCTTATGTAAAAATGAATATGGATTATTCATTGTTCATTTTTACAGTTTCCCCCTCTAAAATGGTATTAACACAATAATATAATACAATTAATACAATATAATAGAATTGAGAAAATAACATCCAACGAATTCATATTAGATGATGACATTCTTTTTTACAATACAAGTTTTATACAGAACGAGTTCGGGTAGTTGAGTACAATGCAGAGTATCAAATCTTTAAAATGACACTTGCTTACAAAATATAAAAAATTTAAAGATTAATACTTTAATTTATGCAAACAATTAAGTTAGACAAACAATGATATTGTTAAAATTTTTTACAAAATTTTTATTTTTCTGTGGGAAAAATTACATACATAATGAATAGTAGATAAAAGGGAAAAACATAAATTTTAAAGTTCATGGATTTTCAAGGTTACCATGATAGTACAATTCATAACTAATTTTATTGACTATTGTAGGTAAAAATAGAATTACGTAGTGGATGATGTATAGACCTGTGGTCTAGTGTGTATTTGGGTGTATTAGGTGCAAAGTGTGTATCTTACAATTTCGAGGGACAGATTAGTTGAGGGTTGTTAAATTAACTGAATAAATGCATGAGCAAGATATATTAGAAAGCAAAAATGATTAAGACTAAATTACATAGTTAGCACTTACGCGCAATGAAATAGTTTGTGATATCCAATGATTTTAGCATAAGGTTTGTATATATAGTATATGTAGTGTGCATACATGCATTTTTATTGACTGTTGTAGGTACAAATCGAATTACGTTGTGGATGATGTATAGACCTGTGGTCAAATGTGTATTTGTGTATTAGGTACAAAGTGTGTATCTTATAATTTCGAGAGACAGATTAGCTGAGAGGATTGTTAAATTAACTGAATAAATGCATGAGCGAGAATTTATATATAGTAAGCAATAATTATGATGTATTATAATGATGATGTTTGCGTACGAGTTTTAATGCAAAAGTGACTGGACGGAATATGTGTCAAAAGTAATAAAATTCAATTAGGATTATAGATTTTACATAATCAGTTACACGTATAAGGTAATTAAAAAAAACGTACTTAGAAGAACTTACAATTAATGAAAGTAAATCTCACGGTTTTAAAATTGAATTTTGAAGATGGAATTAAATTCGACTAGTAACATTCCTAGCTATATATGAACTATATAACCATTAACATTAACCAGAAGTATCGGTACGATAATTGAATTAAGAAAATTAAGAATACAGATTAAAAATAGAAATCAATTATGCATTTCAACGAGCTAAACATAATTTTATAATATTTAAAAAAAATAAAAGTAAATCGAGCCACAGATGAATTTCGACCAAGAATAAAAAAGTTATTGAAATTGAAGGAAAGCATTTCGAACAATCTTTTCTTTTAATAATTTCAGGTAAATTTTACATTAAAAATTATTTTTATGTAATAAAAAAAATATAAAAAAGGTTTAATAATTTTTGCATGTTAAGTAGAAAAATCATACTCTTTCGTTAAATGTTGATAGAATTTGAAATGTTTGATATTTTAGTCTGAAATTGACAATTACGTTTTTTTTTTTTTTTTTTTTTTAAAGAGAGATTGCTTGTCACATTACTTAGAACAAAAAATTAAAAGAGTTCAACAAACGGAGGGACGGCATGTTCCTCATATACATTACAATAATTACCAAAATCTTTACAACCTTTGTAAAAACGGTTTTGTTACAAATAATAAATTACATAACTATATATTTATATACGCAACAATGGCATGAAAAGAAAAGACAGATCGGTCAATTTTTCTTCTTACAAACAAAAAAAAGTTAAACTAAAGACACAAACCGATCAATTTAGGTTGAATTTAATTCTCTTTTACAACAAAAAAAAGGTTGAATTAAATTCTTAAATTACATTTTCTTAAATTAAATTATCTTAAATTACAAAGAAAAAGTTGAATTCAATTGACTGCATTGAAAACTGACTTGGGACTCGAAATAAAAATGACTTGGGACTCGAAATAAAAATGACTTGGGACTCGGAATACTTGGGACTCGGAATACTTGGGACTCGGAATACTTGGGATAAAACTCTGACTTGGAATAAAACACTCTGACTTGGAATAAAACACTCTGACTTGGAATAAAACTCTCTGACTTGGAATAAAACTGACTTGAACTCTATCAAGTATTCTGAAACTGAAAATGAAACTGACTTCTGTAATCTCTGGGGCGGTTGTCCCTCTTGGATGCAACCTATTGACTTGAACTCTTATCAAGTATCTTGAAACTGTCTAACTTGAACTCTATCAAGTATTTCTATAAATCTCTGGGGCGGTTGTCCCTCTTGGCACAACCTTCTGACTTGACCTCTTATCAAATATTTCTATAAATCTCTGGGGCGGTTGTCCCTCTTGGCGCAACCTTCTGACTTGACCTCTTATCAAGTATTTCTATAAATCTCTGGGGCGGTTGTCCCTCTTGGCGCAACCTTCTGACTTGACCTCTTATCAAGTATTTCTATAAATCTCTGGGGCGGTTGTCCCTTTTGGCGCAACCTTCTGACTTCAAAAACTGACTTCAAAAATGACTTCAAAAAATGACTTCAAAAAATGACTTCAAAAAATGACTTCAAAATTACTTCAAGTATCTCTCTAAATCTATAGACTCTCTATAAAAACTCTTTCTTAATTTGCAAGACAATTCAATTCAATAATTGAAAAGGGAAATTAATGACGGGAAAATGTGACGTCATAGTTATTGAATTTGTACGTATAGTACAAATCATTATTAGGAAGATTTACATGAACGAATTAGAGACAAAGAGTGGGTATCAATGACTAAGTACAACTGCGGGTTCCAATCCTGTTACATGCAATGTGTATGCATAATCTAGGGTCGAGAGTGAGATGGAAGACAATCATAATTAATTTTAATAAATTCTATAACAATGAAAAATGGAAAATAGATACGACTAAACCACAGAAATGGTAGATCATAGGGTTGTGACACAAAGAAAAATAGGAAGCTACAAATAAAATTTTTATCCAAAACTCGCTTAGGCAATTTTGGTTTCTTATGTAAAAATGAATATGGATTAATTATTCATTGTTCATTTTTACACACATATATATTATATATATATATATATATATATATATATATATATATATGGGAAAGAACTCAGAATGGTTTCCTGAGTTTTTTTTATCATACACACACACCGTGCATAGAACAAGGAACTCTTCTAGGAAAATTAAATCCACTATAGTCCGAATAAGTAATGGTAAATGACAAATACTATAGTTTTTTCTTTTTCATGATGCTACCCCGACGGGTCACTCGCAAAGAAGTCCCAAAAATATAGCTTCCCTCACCAACTATCTGCAAAGAAGATAGGATCCAGCTTTGGGACAGGATCAAGGGTTTAAAGCAGCCTACCCCAGCTACATTTAGAACCTCAATATAAGCAAAACACTCGCTGCCTTCACGTCAGATTGAATCCATCAAAGAGGAAGGGATAACTATTATATTTTTATCCAAACACCAAAACTTAAAACTCAACTGGCAGAATTGAGCGTCCACTTTTCAAGGCACATAACATGTCTGTTTCATGATGGGAATGAACTCAGAATGGTTCCCTGAGGTGTTTTTATGATACACACAGACCGTGCATGGAACAAGGAACTCTTCTAGGAAAATTAAATCCAGTATAGTCCGAATAAGTAATGGTAAATGACAAATACTATAGTTTTTTCTTTTTCATGATGCTAGCCCGACGTGGGCAATGGGTCACTCGCAAAGAAGTTGGGACAGGATCTAGGTTTTAAAGCAGCTTAGCCCAGCTACATTTAGAACCTGAATATAAGCAAAAGACTCGCTGCCTTCACGTCAGACTGAATACATCAAAGAAAAAAGGGTAACTATTATATTTTTAGCCAAAAACCAAAACTTAAACCTCAACTGGCAGAATTGAGCGTCCACTTTTCAAGGCACATAATATTTACCATTACTTATTCGGAATATAGTGGATTTAATTTTCCTAGAAGAGTTCCTTGTTCCATGCACGGTCTGTGTGTATCATAAAAAAAACCTCAGGGAACCATTCTGAGTTCATTCCCATCATGAAACGGACATGTTATGTGCCTTGAAAAGTGGACGCTCAATTCTGCCAGTTGAGGTTCGAGACCCGACGGCAGCCGGCGCGCAGCAAAACCCAGCTGTTCATTCTTCCACACAATAAAGAAAGTGGGTGGTAGATAAATGGGTACCCTAGGTGGCCTAGTGGTTAAGACGCCGGGCTGCTGATGGGGCGTGGTTCGGATTCCACGTTAAACTGTAGGTCTAAGGTGGAGTGGAAAGCTTGACCTTCGTCAGAATGAACAATTCGGGCGGAAGCTAACCAAAGGTTACCCCTTTTTCTTTGATGTATTCAATCTGACGTGAAGGTAGCGAGTCTTTTGCTTATATTCAGGTTCTGAATGTAGCTGGGGTAGGCTGCTTTAAACCCTAGATCCTGTCCCAAAGTTTGATCCTATCTGCTTTGCAGATAACTGGTGAGGGAAGCTATATTTTTGGGACCTCTTTGCGAGTGACCTGTTGCCCACGTCGGGCTAGCATCATGAAAAAGAAAAAACTATAGTATTTGTCATTTACTATTACTTATTCGGACTATAGTGGATTTAATTTTCGTAGAAGAGTTCCTTGTTCCATGCACGGTCTGTGTGTATCATATATATATATATATTAATATATATGTATATATATATATATATATACGTATATATATATATATATCTATATATATATATATATATATATATATATATATATATATATATATATATATATATCAGGGTTGGGTCGAATAAATTCCAAAATTAGTTAGTTAAGTTAATTTGAGATCCTTACCTATTAAGTTATTGTAAATTAAAAAAAAATTGACTAGTTAAGTTAACAAATTGTTTTCTAAACTGTGTTTTATATCTTACACTATTGACATTTATAGGAAATCAAGTTAATCAATTAATTTGAAGATATTTCAATTAAGTTAAACTTTTAAAAAATTTAACTAGCTAAGTTAAATTAATTAACCTAATTAACCCAACCTTGATTTATATATATATATATATATATATATATATATAATTTAGTGGTGGACCGGATATCCGGATCCGCATCCGCATCATTTTTAACATCCGCATCAGCACTTCTGACTGCGGATGTTATGCGGATATTACCTCTAATAAATTATGCAATTTACAATTAAATTAGCTTATAAAGTAGCTTATTAGGCCCAGTCATGCACATTTCATGTAAAGTATTAATTATATTAATGAACAAACAAATATATAAACCTCAAAATATAAATACCTGGTAACACAGAAAATTGAATGAAACTTGTTTCATTGAATGTGCATGACTGGGCCTTATACGCTACTTTATAAGCTAATTTAAATGTAAATTGCATAATTTATTAGAGGTAATATCCGCATAACATCCGCAGTCAGAAGTGCTGATGCGGATGTTAAAAATGATGCGGATGCGGATCACGATATCCGGTCCACCACTAAATTATATATATATATATATATATATATATAAAAGCTGTGGTACGGAATGTCAAACCGCCTTAGACGTACAGCATAAATTACGATTCAGAGGAAAATAAACTACAGAATGGTATGTCACCACACCAACCTGCAGTTTTGTCATGATATTAAAAATTATAATGACACGATTCCTCGAATATTATACAATTCTTTTCTAAAATTCACCTTCTTCAAAATAAATAATTAGTTCTGTGATTAGTTGCATACGAAAATGTCGATGACTTCGATAATATATATATATATTAGGGTGGCCCTTAGTTGTATGTGATTTTCTGAAATGAAATAGTTTTCATCTCCCAACCTCCAAAGTTGTTCTAATCCATGTAAAAATGCTCTGTGTAAAATTGCTGCTCAATCAGATAATATTAAGATGGCCCCCAAAGGCCCTAAAGTTTCAGGATCTATGGTTTTTAATTGTAACTTTTTAGAATTTTTTTAGTGTGACTGTTTTTAATGCTTGTGGATTTTTTCCCTATTTTAATTTGTTAATGTCATTATGGTTTTTAATATTGTTTTTAACTTTTTAGAATTTTTGCCTGAGGATGAGCATAGTTTGTGCTTGAAACGTTGCAATATACAAAATATAGTCCCTTTCCAACTTGATGGATGTTTCTTTCCTTGTCTGTTGCTTTCTGCTTAAATTGAAATTGAAGCTTGCCAGAAGCGGCCTTCACCAATATATATATATATACATACATATAATATATATATATAAATATATATATATATATATATATATATATATATATATATATATATATATATATGTGTGTGTGTGAGCATCTCTAATTTGCTATGGGGAAACGGGGAAATTTCATCTTTAATTTGACGAGAAACATACAATGAGCAAAGTTAGGTTTAAAATTCTATAAAATTTAAAACTGCCGAGAGCTCATATATATATATATATATATATATATATATATACTGAATATATGGGGACACAAACATTAATTAAACTTGATTTTTCAAAACACTTATTATGACATTACAAATTACTTCGCATTATCAAGGTGTTTTATAAATTAAAATAAAGCCAGGTTAGGCTAACAGATATAACGACGGAGTGTCCACGATATATATATATATATATATATATATATATATATATATATATATATATATATATATATATGTGAGCATCTCTAATTTGCTATGGGGAAACGGGGAAATTTCATCTTTAATTTGACGAGAAACACAATGAACAAAGTTAGGTTTAAAATTCTATAAAATTTAAAACAGCCGAGAGCTGATATATATATATATATATACTGAATATATGGGGCACAGACATTAATTAAGCATAATTTTTCAAAACACTTATTATGACATTACAAATTACTCACATTTCAACGGCTTCTTGAACGAGGGGTTGTTTCACTGTCTCGCAAATTTCCGTAACAAACTGTGAAGGGAAAAGTTCGCCCCGATCTAGAGCGTTGAATAGATACAACAATGCTTGGCCGTAAATATCGCTTTCGTCAAACAGGTCGGGGGAAGCAAAGAGCTCGGCTATGATTTGTGTGTGTTGCTGTAAATTGCACGAGAAACTGGCTCTAAACGGCGAAACTCCCCATTTTATAGGGGGCATATGTGCCCAACCCACATGCGGTAATCTGGCCGTCCTATTGGACTGATTCTAGATTTGGGAGGGACTAGTACTTAGGCCTGCATTTTTCGGCCAATCCGAGAACATGCCCCATTTACAAAGCCAATCATTGGTTGTTCCACGAAAGTTGGGGGAGGAGTTTAGCTACAAGATTGGACCCCGTCAAGTCTGGGTGGGGCTTATGACCCCGTTCGTTGGTGAAATACCCTGTCCATTCACGTATTCCTGAATTTTGACAAATTATTATTTTAGATTTAAACACCTGTCGCGTCCTTTGTTCTGAAAGGCTTTGGTCTATTTCGCGGACAATACAGCATTATTTTTCTGCGAAATGCGGGCCTGTGGCCTGTCATGATTGAACAATGCCTTGTGACCAATTTACACAAAAGGGAAGGAGCGTAAAGGTTTAACGTCTTTCTACAGATATTAACAAAACAATTCAATTTTTCCGAAAAATTAAATCAAGCTCAACGGGTGGATGAAACCCGAGTGTATATATATATATATATATATATATATATATATATATATATATATATATGTATGTGTGTGTGTGTGTATTGTTTGACCGTGTGTATATATATGTGTGCCCAATTGTATATTAGGGTGTGTTAATTTTGGGGGTGAAATGACTAAATTGAAAATCATGTGATTTGGTTGCAATTTAATGTAATCATTTAGCATACAAAATAATATCCTTGCTTCAAAAACAATAAAAAATCATTCGTACCTACATCAATTTTAATTCAAAAATTCCATTTTTCCATAAATTCGTAACAAAATAACAAATGTGCGCAAACATCTTATCAACATTTAAAGTGGCAATAAGATATCATTTAGAGTCTTTATTTGAAAGTAACCAATGCAGTCATGTCCTTTTTGCTGCGGTTCCTTGACATCAGTATTCGGCTTGCTACTTGCGCTTTGATGTAGCCTTCTCGCCTCTCGTGACTGTAAACTTGACTAGCTGCTTCTGTGACCATTTTCACACATCTCTCCACACTCTGAGTGTGAGAAGGCCACTTTGGCACTTGCATTGGGGCCTCTTTAAGTTGCGTTAAATCTTTGTTTGTTATACATGTTGTCAGTGGTGGCTCCAAAACTTCCGAACTCAAGTTAACTAATTCTGACAATTTCGTGGCATTGACGTTTATCGGAGGTACCTTCCTTATCTGAACAGAGCAGTCTCCCAGCTGGTCATCATCTAGTGATGTTCCTCTAAGCTTTAGAATGATTTCCGCAGCCTCAGTTCGCTCTTTGGTACATTGTCTGCAGAGTATTGCTTGCAAAACTGCCTCTCTCCTAGCATACCAAGCGGACCTTCTCACCACAGGTAACACAATGTCCACCACTACTTTCCTTTGGGTTCTCAGTAGCTGTAATTGAAACAAGATGTGGTTGGGCCCCTCCATCCACATTGGATTAAGTTTTACATTGAACCAGTGAGGAAGATAAAACCCAATAATAAATTCAACAATCAACATCAAATTCTGTAGCATTTTGCCATTCAGTGCATGTTTGGAAACTCAAATCCTGCAGAAACGAATCGCTGTAGCTAACCAACGACTGTGACTTACGGGTCCAATCTCCAAGAGAGCCAGATTTTGAGGCAACTCTCCTGATCTGATTGCTTGAACAATACGATAAGCGTAAGATTGATCCGTGCTGAGGTCTTTGATAACTTCTTCAGACAACACTGAAAGGGGACGGCCTACTTCGACCTTTGGAAATTTTGTATTTATTTCTAATTCCGTTGCTTCAACTAGCATGTTGCCAAGTGGGCCTGACCACTTGTTGCTCTTTGTAGGACCATCAAGTTCCTGGATGAGACGACGAAGAGGTAGTTCCCCTGTGTGCAAATCACATACAATCCAAACAAGCCTTCTTCCAAGTTTTTTCTCTAAATACGTCATAACACCGCCCTGCCATCCAGTGTTCACCGCAGTTGAGTCTCCACCAACGGCCTGCAGTGAACTGTCAAGTCTTCTTTCTTGAAGCCAACATATTATTTGATCAACAATTGCCTCTGCATGTTTCTTGCCTTCTACTTCTGCTTCAGGAACAAAGTGAAACAAATAGCAGCCACCAGGTTCGGAACACACAGAGTAGTGTTCTTCTTTGATGAGACCTGGAAACTTTCTGTCCATCCCCTCTACCTCTAGGAGAACTTTTGTGTCATCTCTTCTTCCATCAAACAAAAGGCAAGAGAGACCTTCCTCCTTCAAATCTTTTTCATGCTGATCAGATATTTCCTTCATTATTTTTTCTTGTGCTCTTCTTATCTTATTATGATCTATCACTAAGGATGTATCCTCTCGGCTGATGAGGCCTGCATCTATCCAAGCGGCAGTGGCAATCTCTGCAGTCTCTCGTAGCCCCGTATGGTGACGAATACTGGCAAGGGCAATGTTTGAGATGTCTTTAGTATTGTATTTCATTCTCTTCGGCGAAGGTTCAGGTGACATTTTGGAGCTATCATCTGATGTTGCTTCTTTCTGTTCATCTGAAGAGCTTTCAAAGAAGTGAGAAACCTCTTGATAGAGCTCTTCATCTCTTTGGGTGGCTTCTTCACTCTTCTTTTTCTTCCTTTCTTCCCTCTCTCGGATTTTCTCTTTTTTCTTAGCAATAACAATCTGTTTTTTGGTTTCTGAATAATCTGCCGAACCAATCTGCATACTTCCTTTGCCTCCTGCCTTTGTTCTCTGCGCCTTTATGAAAGCCAGCTCCAAAACAGGGATCTTCTCACGAGGACAGCGACAATCAATGTGAGGGTGAAGTTCTCTTCTGCATGAGGGAGAACAATTGGCTTCAGAACACAACTCTATGGGACACTGGCAGTTAAAAATGTCAAGAAGAGTATCAAGCGTGTGCAGAAATTTATTTTTCTTTGCTAGTTTTCCTTTACCAAGTGATGTCTGAACTGCTTTGTGCCACAGCTTTGTTAATTTTAGCTCAATAGTGCTATACTGATTGAGCACAGGTGGCTTGAATAACACATTAGCTTTTTTCCACTGATGCAGAAGAGGGGGAATCATGTCCCTTATGAGCTCTTTCTCTGTGTAGTTCCTTCTATCCTTTGTATTTTGTTCACGAAGGAGTAACCCTAGTCTCAGCATGTTTCGCACTGTTGGTAGTTCTGATACGGGAAGCTCCTTGCCTGTACCAACTAACAGGCTCAAGTGGCATGACGACTGACCTCTGACCTCTTGTCTTCAATTTTGGCATCTTAGGAATATCTGAAAAGAAAGAAAAACATTTAAGTATTTTATATCAATTACGATGTTTCAAAGTTTAGTCATTCGATGTTCTAAAATTCAATAAAAAAATATTTCATGGGATTACAACATAATTAGACAAAAGAATATGATAATAATAAATAATTGTAATAATCAATAATCCATACCAACAGTTAAACTGTAGTATTCGTCTAGTAGAATAACTATGAAGTAGGTACAAGAGCAATAACAGCAAACCACCGTCTATGACATCTAAGAGGCAACTGAGGACTGAGAGTGAGGGACAATTCTATTCATGTTGTGACTTGTACATTGTACAACAACTATATGACCTTGAAAACACTCCATATGCGATCAGTGGGATAATTCTGTGACAGATGAATAGTTAATCAATTTATGTCCTATTATTTAGTAAAAGAGTCAATTTCTGAAACTTTAAGGTAAAATTGATGTAGGTAAGGGTTATTTTATTTCATTTTGGTTGGCCAATTTCAAGTTTTGACATTAAAATATACTATATTTTCACTACCAAAATTGATTTGAAAAAAGTTGACAAAATTGACACACCCTATTAGGCCAGCCATGTTGTACGAAATTTAAAGCACAGGTCATATCTTGTTTTGTGTATTTCTTCGGGAAATTCATTGTCATGCTTTGAAAGGTTAACAGCATATATATTTTCTGCGGACGACCCTTATCCCTTACGGTGGTAAAGGTTTCAGCTTGATAAACATTTATTTATTGTGCAGTACCAAACTCTCATAAAATAATTTTAGATTACTTTTCTCTCTTGCTCCAAGAGGACCTTTCGGCAAAAAAATTTAGTTGGGAACATCTGCTTATATATACTGTAAGTTTGTGCGTAAAAATGAAACCCTTTACCTGGAGCATTCTTTTAAGCGGAGAAAGGTTGCTTCACCTTTTGTCTTCAAGGACTGCGATAATATATTCTGTAGATGTGCCACAAATATAATATTACCTTCCGTTGTTTTATATATATATATAATGCGCCTCGGTGGTGTAGTGGTTAGTGTCGCCCCGGGTTCGAGACCCAATGGCAGTCAGCGCGCAGCAAAACCCAGCTTTTCATCCTTCCACGCAATAAAGAAAGTGGTTGGTAGATAAATGGGTACCCTAGGTGGCCTAGTGGTTAAGACGCTGGGCTGCTGATGGGGCGTGGTTCGGATTCCACGTTAAACTGTAGGTCTAAGGTGGAGTGAAAAGCTTGACCTTCGTCAGAATGAACAATTCGGGCGGAAGCTAACCAAAGGTTAACCAAAGGTGTATATATGTATATATATATATATATATATATATATATATATATATATTGGTAGTGGTAATAATGATAATAATAATAATTATTATTTCACGGAGTGGGACCACTAGTCTATTGTATTACCGCAAGATTTATTTCGTATTGAAGCAGCTGTGTTTTATCTAATTCAGATTGAGTGTATTTTTTTTTAAATAAATAGTTCTCTTTAATGCTCCGTTTTGAATGATTATATAATTTCAAATCTATTAATTGTCATATATATGTGCTACGTTGTATATCCATTAACTCAAACAGAATGATGTAATGGTGTTTTATTTATTCCTTGAACACTTTTATATAATTTGCTTGGTTTTCAGAAGAATTAATTAATTGTTATTTGGCAAATCGGTCTTCTAAGCCTACTGGGTGATTATTATATGGTTCACCCGGGAGGCACTGGCACTTGGCTGAGGTGCAGGGCCCCCAGCAACAGGGTTGACCTAGAGTGGGATGCGAGCCCGGTTCCTTTTAGCGCACTGTGGCACTTGGCTGATGATGTTCTGAGACGACGACCTCCTGAGGCACTGGCTGATGATGATCTAAAACA
This sequence comes from Bathynomus jamesi, assembly GCA_023014485.1. Taxonomy (NCBI): domain Eukaryota; kingdom Metazoa; phylum Arthropoda; class Malacostraca; order Isopoda; family Cirolanidae; genus Bathynomus; species Bathynomus jamesi. The sequence continues at coordinate 432,540 of JAJOZX010002277.1, forward strand.
ATGGCACACTGAGGAGCTGGCTGGCAATGGCTGATGATGCCCTAAGACACTGGCTGAATAAGCCAACCGGCTGATTATTGCCCTATAAGAGGGCGGTGGGTGTCCGACGGTGTCATATGAGCTCGGCAATCAGCCGAGCAAGGACCTCTGGGTCCTCTCCCCTTCCTCTCTTGCTATCTCTTTCTGTTCCTTTGGGAGGTGAGGCACTCCCACCTTCTCCTCCAAAGAGATTCCTCTTAGGTTAGGTATGCCCCTTTGGGGGGTTCAGCTTGGGGGAGAACTCCGCCTCCAAGTTGCATACCCCTTGCAATACCATTTTGGGGTTGGCAACAAAGGTTGGCACTCCCCTTTGGGGGGAATCAGCTTGGGGGATACCTCCAAGTTGCATACCCATTGCAACCCCATTTTGGGTTGGCAACAAAGTGGGGTGGGGGGTTGGCAACAAAGGGGGTGGGGGTGGCATTAAATGGGGTGGGGGTTGGCACTCTTGCTGCAAAGGGGGTTGGGGTTGGCACTCTTGCAACAAAGGGGGTTGGGGGTTGGCACTCTTACAACATTACCTAATATTTCTGCACTCTGGCATTTTGCCACTACACTACTTCTCACCCCTCGGTAGACTCTGAATGGCCTTTGGGTTATTCTATCGCAGTTCGACGGAAGTGAAGCTTCACTGTTAAGCCCCATCACCGAATGGAAACTTTTCCCCTCATTCGTTCTTATATATGAGATATTGGTTTGCAGGTTAGTTGCGATTTTGACATAAAGAGGTTTGTCATATGTAATGTTCAAGACTTTTCCTCTATGATTGGAAATGTGAGCGATCCACAGCAGTCGCGCCTGTGTATCCCCAACAAACTGATGCTCCACGATATTGCTGTAAATATAGCTCATGTTCGGGGGAGGGTCTCCAGAGGGCAATTAATTTCTCCAATTTTAGCTAGTACAATAAACTGCGCAAGTCATGTTGTAACTCGAGAAAAGTATCTCTTTGGAAAGCTAGAACATATCTGCCCTCAGGTATAATTTTGAAGTGCTTTCTCTTTAATATTTCTGTTAGCCTTCGATTTTAGCAATAAAGTATGCCCCGGCTTATCTTTGTTTACGATTTCGTATACTAAATCAGACGTAAGATTTAAACTATTCCCATTCCCATTTAAGTCTATTACAATATCCTCGGCTGTATCATAATGCCCCGGCACTAGTGTTACTTTTGTACTATAGTACTGCAACTCACCGTTCCAGGCTGAGCGCATGGTATCGTCCTGATTTACTGCTGCCTTTTCATATTCATCGCGGCTTCTAAGAACCATAAAAACGGATTCTTTCTTATCAATAATTAAAAACTCGGTGGCCATTTGAAATTCCCATATTCCAACCTCATATGATTAATGACAGAATTGACGAACGGTAGCGTAAAGTAGAAGTGGTTAGGCGTCATGTTGTATACTATTTAAGATTCATTATTACATCAGCTTTTATATAGGTGTTGAAGCTTTCTGGTTACCTTAGGCATTTTACCAGGTACATTTTTCTCTTTCCTGAACCTATGCTTCCTAACATTTTTTCAATTTTAAACACTTTTTTCCTAAATTAAATGTCACTTTCTGCAACTCGTCGCCATAAAAGCCACCTGCAATTTCTTACCCATTCAAATCTTCAACGTAATACATCATCATCTCGTCTTTAGGACTCATAGCTCCAACTTTAAAAATCTCACGAGTCCAGCCTTGCTCAAATCCTTTCGCGAATTTATTCCCGAATGCGACACACTTACATAATCATTGACTTTGAAAGGCAAAGGGCGTGGTGGTGCTCTACTATTATCTTTTCTCATCTCACGCTCTGTATGCGTACCTCTTTTTAAAATTTCGTTCAGTGATGTACCAATCGTACGGTGGTATAAACGGTTGTAGAATGAAGCGAGCGACTTCAGAATGTCTACATATATATCTGTATGTGTTTTTATGTGTGAAATAGCGATGCATGCGTTCCTTTCTGGTAAAATGAACTCTTTCGGCTAAAGATGCCTTATGTATAGAATTATGTAAAGAATTGTATAGAATTATGTATAGAATTGTTCTGAAAAGCTCGGTTATAAATTCTTTCCCCATGTCCGTACAAATATAGCCAGGAATCCTGTTTTCCTTCAACATCAGCGCTTTTCCAACTTTAGCAACTGTTTCAGGCGACTTATTTTCAGTGGAATTAGCCGCAAATATCTAGACTCCTAGAGAATACATCAATAATGAATAGAATGTACCGGTAGCGGCCAATATACACCGAATACCTTTGCATGTCTGTTAAATCAGCCTGCCAAATAGTATCAATCGAGGAGGCTACTGTCTTAGCAGTTTTAAATCTTCTTCTCACCTGGTTATGAAGTGTATATGCGTCCTGCTCACGCAAAAACCTCTCAACATTTGCGTATTGTAGAGGCGCGCGGGTATGGTTGTGCGTTGCTGCTTGGTCTCTTCTTCGTCTTCAGAGACGCCACCACCGTAGTCAGAAGGCGTGTTCAGCTGTGGTACATGCGTTGCTTGTCCCAAGTCTTTTAATCTGTTCTAGTTGCCTATCAGGGTTTTGGGAATGTTTATTTGCTGTAGCCTAGCTTTAATATGTCCCAATCCTGTTGATGATGGCCTATCCCACTTTCTCACCAAATCATGTACGATATCAATGATGTTCGAAACCTGTGCCTTTGACCCTTCACCAACACTCTCGCCAGCATCGGACCATTGTATAATGGGATCCTCACTCAATACATTGTAAAGACAGTCCTTTATTCCTGAATGTATGAGGGGGACTATGTTTTAATACATGTTCGAGATGTTGCGGACTCGCACCGTTGTTCTTTGCTTTTTCGTCTAGAGGTTCATCATGATTCGTTTCGCTCCCATGTTTGACAACTAAGAGGAACCCCACCGGTTTCTTATAATCTACGTACTCATGAAGAACTTTCTGAAGAGGTTCTTGGTATAAGAATCTTTTCTCAATCGGAGGCTTTTTTATAGGATGTTTAATAGGGCCACCAATTCGCTTTATATTCTTTTAAGCCTGTTTTTACGAGTTCCAGAACCGTATCTGGACTCTTTGTGTTTTGTATTGAAACGTACACCTCGTGTGGAATCACGACTACTTTCTTCATTATATTAAACTAGCCAATAAAGGGCCCAAAACTGAAAATAAGATGGGTAGGAATGAACCCCCTCTTTGTACAATAATTGGCTTTTTCTTCCACACAGTTTGACTTTTACGAGCGAGTGCGTGTATTATGTTCTTGTAACGACATAAGTGAGACTTCTGAGAGCGCTTCATTGGTACATTGCATTTCATAACGTTAAGATAGATTTCTCAGATGCATTTTAAAAAGTCGGAGTCAATATTTTTAACAAACAGGTGCTGGAGAGTTCGTGGCAGCCAATGATAGATTTTTATTAATTTACGGTATTTCTTTAACCTCTTTGTCATTCTGCGATACAAACCACTTCAACTTCGTTTGGGAATATATTCGTTCTCAGATGTAGCCTAAACGTGTTTCGCGGGTGAATGTCACAAACCAAATATTCGTAACGTTGGGTTGTAGCCTCATTTTAAACTTCCAAAACTCCTTACGCTGGTTCAGGAACATTTGATTGGCTAATACCCAAATTTGTGCCGCCACATCTCTACGTTGTGCGAATAAGACTAGATAGTGGATATTTAGCGATACATAGCGCATGTATCTATTTTTGAAAAATAGAAATTTTTAATCCATTTCTAACATGAGATCGTCAATTACAATAACTGTGTTCATCGCCCTTTATCGAACTAACATCATAAACACCTTTTTGGAACAAAATATCATCTTCGTATTCGTTGAATACGGCTTGGTATGTCCAGTATATCGAACATTTCGTCCTTATCTTTAATGATTTTAAGCATAAACACGGTTTTGCCACAGCCTGTAGGGCCAGATGTAATGCAAGTAGAAGGGTTCTTGAACCTGAATTTTTCTACAGAATCTATCTCTAACACGTCACACTCTTAAGTGGAACATTTACAAAATATAATGAAATTTTAAGTGATACTTCTTATATTCTACAGTCTTGTTTTTCAACTTCCCCAGAACCGTGAATGATGACGAGAATGAGGTACTGTACCAGCAACATGTCCCTATCGTAATATTGCAGATGAAGTTGGTGATAGCGACGATAGTGTAGATGTTGTTGAGAATACAGACTGCACCATCACACCCGCTATCGTTCCGGAACTCTCAACAACGACAAATGTAGCACCCCGTCGTCAATTCGAGAAGAAAGCGGTTGCAAGATAACATCCCTGTTTTAGAAACACCTTCTACGTCAGGTATAAAGCGTGTAAAACTCTCCACGAGTGCGTCGCCGTTAGACCCACAGTAAGTTCTGAAAATGTAAGAAAACCCTAGCCCTCTACGTCTTGCGGTACAACCCGTACAGTAGCTCCTTCTACAAATCAAAGTGTACCCACTTACTCATATTCAATACCACCCCCCGCTGTGCCCTCCACCTCGACAGCAACACCTCAATCTGTGGACAGTAGCATATCATTCGAGCTGGTGCGCAACGTCACCATCACCCCAGCCCTGACTAGAAACCGGTACGTAGTCAGGGTCGACCCGCGAGCCAAGTATAGCAACGGCGTTGGGCACAGACTGATGCGCGTGGTTGAGCGTATTGTGGAGTTTGCCCTTCAGAGCAGTGAGGGACGTGAAGCCAGGACGCGATTTTCCCTCGGGTCCGGGTCAGATTATGGGGATAGAAACGATTTTTGGATAGGAATACCTCACAGACGTTCTGGGTGCCGTAGATGTGGAATACATTTTGGGGTGTATAATGCAGGCATCTCAAAGCAGTGGATAATTTAATATGGACAACTTCACGATAGATATAGACCGCGTTTTCCGTGTTGCGGGACATACGGCCACCCCTTATACTCTTAATTTTGAGTTATCAAATATTCAAAAACCACACAAACCTCAATCGCGGTGGCAGCTTTATAGCAATAGTCTTGGCTCATATGTTTTCTGTGCCAAATACAGTAGTAAAAAAAATTTGGTTGCCGACGGTTGTGCAGCGTGCACGTAAACTGGTCACAGACTACCGGCTCGAATTTGATTGTGATATGGGGACAGAAAAGTTGAGAAGGGTAAGGAAAGAAATGGATGTGCGTATAGTTGTATTTGGATTGGATGATCGTTGTAGGAATGTGTATGCTTTTAAAAGCAATGTGAGAGAACAGACAAAGGCTCTAATAATTTTAGGATTGTCGGGGACAACGTATCTCTCCATCCACAAAATTAGGGCTCTTTACGTGAGTTATGCTAAAAGTGGAAAATGTGGCAGGCATCACGATTTGTGTAAGGGTTGTCTCGAGTTTACGAATGATCTGGTGAAACATTGTAAGGATTGCCACATGGTATGCGAGAAGTGTAAAAGCCCTAGATGCGAAAGTCGAGTAGGTGAAGCTGAGAAGAGGGACTGTAATGTATGTAGACGCACGTTTTTCAATAATACCTGTTTTGGATTCCATAAATCAAGTGGGACGTGTTGGAAAATGAGAATTTGCGAGTGCGGCATGTTTCATACGTTGAATTATAGTGGCGAGTTCGAGCATAGATGTGATGAAATTTGTTGTACTACATGTTATGAGAAATATAAGGCAGACGGTATAAAGCATGTTTCCTATATGAAAGATGCTATGCCTAAAAATAAGCCTTGTATAACTTTATAGTACGAAACAGAGACTTACGCAGAACCTAAAACAAAAGAGGTTATCCCACATTTACTTTAAGCCAGACTACCTGTGACGAGTGCATGAACGTCGAGTGTAATGAATGTCGCAAATGTGGTGAACGAACAAACATTTTTAAGGTGTCTGCAAGAGATTCCCCTGTGAAACACTTTGTGAACTATATTGTTAAGTTAGCGGATCATTTAAAAAAAATGACTGCGTATATTCTTGCCCATAACGCTGCAAAATTTATAAACAATTTCTTTATAAGGAGCTGCTTGAACACGAGTCCTCGGAGATATTTGCAAGTGATCCCTTGAAAAGAGGAAACAAGCTTATACAGATGCAGATAAGAGGAAATGTTCAGTTTAAAGACACTCTGTTATTCACATTTTGTAAATTAGCTCACTTACCCAAGGTGATGGGCGTAGACGATGAAGTTTCAAAAGGGTATTTCCCTTATACTTTCTTCACTCGCGACACTTTAAATTATGTAGGACTACCACCCCTAAACATTACTTTAACTATGACAGCATGAGTGCAGGCGCCCGTGAAGACTTTGAGCGTTACTACAACAGGTTTAATGAAGATAATCCTTACAATTAGCGGATGAATGTGAGCGTTATTGTGTGAATGATGAGGTGCGAAGCGAAATTGTAGCTAAAGGTTTATGGGAAATTTTAGTAGAGTTTAGGGACGAGTATCGTTTGTTCAACAAAGAGCAGAAGTATGGACGCATGTTTCTCTCAAATAGATCGTCAGAGTGCTAATAAATTTTACATGTGCATAGTTCTTACTTGGGAAAGTACAATGGTGAATACGTTGTAGATGTATGGTACGCATTCCAGGAAGTGTGTGTGATAAAACATTAAAACCGATGTTACTTCATGTATTGCAGATGGAAAAATTCTCTAGACACCTACCCAGTATAAAGGGTTACAGTTTTAAATATTCTGATAATTTACCAATGCGCACTGAATCTTTCATGCTGGAACAATCTCCTACACGAATCTGCATTACTAACGCTTGGTAGCGTTCATGATGCATCCCGAGTGCCTCATGCCCACCTCTGCAACCGCCCCGCACAGTCCCGCAGATTCAAACAGCGTACCGCATGGCTAATAGTCGCTTCAGAGCTTGACCCGACAGGACCTGATCTGCTCACAGAATCAATAGAAAACTATTAAAAGATGGAGCTTCCGTTAAGCAGTATCCTCAATGCAGTATACGACGAGTCCGTGTTGAAGTATGAGCGTGAATTCAGGCGTAATACCGGTGCTATTAATTATGTACTTGAAACGAAATGTAGACAATCAAACTCTGGTAGACGCAATGTTATTTATTTAAGTGTTGAAGAGATGAACTGAAGCTTCGTGGTGATTGAGAAGTGGGGTGAGGGCGGTTATAAAATACCTGTAGGTGTAAGCACAAAAAGAGAACACATTAGCGATGCACCCTCTTACGCCATTATCTGCACGCTGTGCATAAATCGTGATACAAACAACCCATGCGTTGATATCCAGCTGATGTGGAAGAATACAATAACGCCCTTATCCCAACGCGAAACCGTTTCATTCTCGACAGAATGTTTGAAGTCGTCGGCTCCCGTAAACTAAAACCTATATTAGACGCCTGTGCTGCTGATATGCGTTATTTTGACACGGTGCTTGAATACGAGTACACCGCCTTCCTCGATGATTTTAAAAGTGTAGGGAAGAACAAGGCGAGAATGGTGTGGAACGGGACACATATGTCGAAGGTACAAACACCTCGAAATATCATGACCTTTGGTACAAAGGACTAGAGCGGTACACGGCTGATCTCACCTTCACTGTTTACCCAGAAGAATTATTTCTTTATATAAGACGCAATAGTCGGCACGATTTGGAAATATACTTCAATTGCCGATATGAGATGTGAAGTAGATTTTACAGTTGAAAAGGTCAGCGAGGAAAGATTAAATGCACGTGTGGAAAGGAGGGTTTATAAACTTGAATTTAATGGTGATGTTGTAGCAAGCGATGTCATTTTTGTGCGTGCTTTTGATTGTATTCTATCGGTGTTTAAAGAGCGTGGTAATTTTACTTCCAATTGTAAAGTGGGTACAAAAATAGTGTTAAACGAGTTAAAAGCCCTTTATATTGAATATGGCCCCCACATAATTTGAGTGGTGAATTAATGTTCAATCGCATTTATTTTGTAGTAGAAAGCAATGAGGATGTAAATGTGGACTGAATTACGTGGGAGTTTAATATTTTATTTAAGCTGGTAGAAACTGATCCCAAACATGTATTTCCATTTTCCCGTTTTTGATGCGATATACACATATATTAAACAATTGTTGTGTATTCTAATTTTACAACTATTGTATATAGAATTCTTCTGTACAGCTGTTTTTGTTTTGATGCGTATATATATATATATATATATATATATATATGATACATATATATATATATATATATATATATATATATATATATACATATATATATATATATATGATATATATATATATATATATATTATATATATATATATATATATATATATATATATATATATATATATATATATATGATGCATATGTATATATATATATATATATGATACATATTATATATATATATATATATATATGATACATATATATATATATATATATATATATATATATATATATATATATATATATGATAATATATATATATATATATTAGGGTGGCCCCTATTTTTCAACTTTTGAAATTACTTGCTCCCAACCCCTAATCTTCTTCCAATATATAAGAAAGTGCTCTGTGCAAAATTTCAGCTCAATTGGATTATAGTAAGATGGCCCCCCCCAAAGGCCCTAAATTTTCAAAATTCACCGATAATTGGTATTTCTAATATAAAACCTTTATAATTCATTTGCAAAATTTGTTTGGGAAAATAATCAAAAAGCATAATCGAAAGTGAATTTTATTTACAACAAATAATTACGCCGCTTATATAGGCCGCAGGCGCAGAACTTTCTAGAACCTTCCAGAAGCGGTTTTTTACGCACTTATGATACTTTTCAATTTCCGTGAATATCTCGTCCAATTTTGGTTTTAAGTAAATAATGGTTATAACTAAATTTATTGTAAATTGAATTCTCTTTCGATCATATTCTATATTTCTTTCGAATAAAACACTGTAAAGAAGATAAAAACGGTTTTATATGAAAAAATATCAATATTGTTAAAATCTGAAACTTTAGGGCCTTTGGGGGCCATCTTAATATTGTCTGATTGAGCTGACATTTTACACAGAGCATTTTTACATGGATTAGAACAACTGTGGAGGTTGGGAGATGAAAAATATTTCATTTCAGAAAATCACATACAACTAAGGGCCACCCTAATATATATATATATATATATATATATATATATATATATAATATATATATATATATTATATAATTATATATAATTATATATATATGTTAAATAACTCCATTGTGTATTATACCTGTTTTGCGTATAATGTATGAGGGCCACTTAATATATTTTGCCCCACCTTTTTTTCCTTTCCAAGTTTCCTTGTAAGTTCCAGAAATTTTGTACACAAGTAGTTGCATACCTTTTTTATAAGTTTTTATTTTTCCGCATAGTGTCCATCCTTTTCTACGGCTTTCCTCCACCTCGAAACAAGGGCCTTTATTCCTTGCTGGTGAAAGTCCGCTGGGTTCTGCTGGAGCCACCTCTTAACCTCCTCAACAACCTCATCGTCACTCTGAAACTTTCTTCCACGAATAGCATCCTTCATTATCCCAAACAAATCGAAGTCTGAAGGTGCCAGATCTGGGCTGTATGGAGGGTGGGGTAACACAGTCAAGCCGCATTTTTGTGATGGCCTCTCTTGTTTGCAAACTGTTGTGTGGTGTTGCGTTATCGTGCAAAAGAAGGACGTCTTCCAGTTTTCTCGGTCGAACTCGCTTTATACGTCTCTGGAGTCTCTGTTGGGTAGCAATATATGCCTCTGAATTAAATGTTTGTCCTTTCTTCATAATGTCTACCAGAATCACCCCTTTCATGTCCCAGAAGATGGTGGCCATAACCTTTTCTGCAGAAACCATTTTGAACTTTTTCTTGCGTGAGGAGTCTGCGTGATGCCACTCCGTGGATTGGCGTTTTGTTTCAGGTTCAAAGTGGTGTATCTAAGTCTCATCCCGTCATAATTCGTGAAAGGAAGTCATCCCCTTCTGTCTCGTATCGAACCAACGACTCGGAAGCAATTTCTTTTCTCTGGGCTTTGTGATCTTGAGTCAGTTCGCGAGGAACAAACCGTGAACACACTTTCGAGTATCCCAGTTTCTGAATTATCGTATTCACACTTCCTTCACTAATTCCTAGCTCCAGTGATAGCTCCTTGTATGTGACGTGCCGATTTGATCGAATAATGCTGTTAGCACATTGCACAGTGTGAGATGTCACAGCCGATGCCGGGCGACCGCTGCGTGGCTCATCATCGAGGCTGGCTCTCCATCTCTCTGATGATCTCACACGTTTAGACCATCGTCCAACTGTGCTTCGATGAACAACAGCATTTTCGTAAACGTTTTGTATACGTTTGTGAATATTTCTAACTGTTTCCTTCTCTGCGATTAAGAACTCGATAACAGCTCTCTGCTTACGACGCACATCACTGTCAGACACCATTTCCGAAACTGCGTTAACCATCGGTTTTATACAAGGGCGTTTAAAAGCGGTTTTATACAAGGAGGGTAGGTTCAAACTGGAAAAATCCGGTTATGTGAATCGCAGAAAGTTCAAACTTACATCCCAAAAGACATTTTAGCCCCATGACTTATTATTTAGCTAAGAGAAAATGGTGGGGCAAAATATTTTGAATGCCCCTAGTATATACAATTCTTCTCTACTGCTTGTTATTTTTACGCTTGATGTAAATATATGTGTTAGATAAAGCATGTATGTATTATGCCTCTTATGCACCTAATGTATATACATATGTACCAAATGTATTTCATGATATATATTAAATAGACAGAATGATGTAGTTGTGTTTTATTTCTCCTTTACACCATGTTAACAAATGTTTCTATTAATGTAAATGAAGGATATATATATATAAATGATACAGAGTGTGGGTGTGTGTGTGTGTGTTTGTGTGGGTGTGTGTGGGCGACTAGTTGTATTCTCTGAGTGTTTCGACTGGCAGGGTTCGGGAACCGACTAGGACGGTCACATTTTACTTTAAGAATTTGTTGTGAGAGGAGGTGCAGCTCTAGTTAGCTTATATATGTATATATAAGTCATTAAACTACGGTGACTGCCTGCTTACCCTCTAAACAAACTGGGTGATAGCCGATTACGCCATATGATTGGCTGGCTTTTATGCCAAATGGCTGTGATCCTAAAGCCGCCTGGGATGGCTTGTGAAGACTCCATTATGCGCCGCGATATGCCTGCGAGAACATCTCCTCTCTCTCTCTCTCTCTCTCCCTCCTCTCTCTCCTTCTTGTGTTTCATTACCCTTGTTAGGTTACGGTACCCACTCCCTTTTTGGGGGTCTAGCTCCGCCCTCTTCATCCCCCACTCTCCTCCTTAGTTACGTTAGGTTACCCACTCCCCTCTTCATCCCCCACTCTCCTCCTTAGTTACGTTAGGTTACCCACTCCCCACTTCATGCATACCTCCCTCTCCCCCTTGGAGGGTCTAACCCATACCTTGTTGTATGTAATGTTGCAAGATGCACGGTTGCATGCACTGTTGCAATTATTGATCATGTTGCATGCAATTGATTTGCACTCGACATTTTTTCTATCATACTACTTACACATTTGCCAATACTGATTTATATGACCTTAAATTAAGTAAATAGTTTAATTTAAAGAAAGCAGTAATTTACGCATGAAATTCACCTTATCTTTCTTAAAAGTTTTAGTATAAATGGAAGAACGAAATGAAATGAAACATTTTCCTTTTCAGATGAATACGAAAATTTCTATGAGAAATGTTCGCTTTTAAATTTGTTTCCAGATTATTATTCAAACTATCAGCTCCTCTGTATGAGAGGAATCTCGTTGATGTTTCAAGTTATAAATTAGGTTTTTGGAAGTAAAATTATCACATCTCAGGTTCACTGAATGATTTACTTGATTGTTTAATATTATTTTCTAGTTAGCACATGAGCTTTTTAATAGAATATTTTACGAATATATAGTCGGATATTTAGCTTGTGCACTTTAGGTTTAAGAAATTTCGAGGATTTGAAAAGAGGGTTTGTGGGTTCTCTGGTGGTTTTAGCACCTCATATGATTCTGATAATTTGTTTTGGTGTCTTACGTTCAGTGGACAAATAATAATGGTTTGTATTTCCACACACTGCTCTGTTATATAGGATGTTTGGATGTGCAAGGGTGTGATACAGATTGAACAGTATATATTTTGGAATTTGGTGTTTTAATTTGTGCAATAATAATAATAATAATAATCACAAAAAATTGGGGTACGGACAAAAACTCACTGGACAAAACTCACCGGACAAAAACTCACCACTCACTCTAGTCTAGATCTTAAGATCTTAAGATCTCAAGATTTTAGACTCATTGTAGATAATTACTCTTCATCTTTCAAAGTGTTCATCTTTCAAACTGTTCTGTTTTTAACCAACCAAACAATATTAATTTTTCACCAACCTAGCAATCTTTCGTTGTAAATTAATGCCCAGTTAGGTCAATTGAATGCTCGGTTAGGTCAATTGAATGCCAGGTTAAGTCATTTGAATGCCCGGTTAGGTCATTGACCATTGGTTAGGTTAAGTCATGATAGTTTCGTTAAAAACACATTAATTATTTAAAGTGCTCTGACATGTTTGTTTTTCATTTCTCCAAAAAAAGAAAGTTATTTTTTTAAATCAGTGACCCAAGCTACATAAGTATACCGATTTGGTTGAAAACAGAACAATTTAAAAGATGAAGAGTAATTATCTACAATGAGTCTAAAATCTCAAGATCTAGAAAAGAGTGTATGTATTTCGCAAAAACATTTGTCTGGTGAGTTTTTGTCCGGTGAGTTTTTGTCCAGTGAGTTTTTGTCCTGGATTCCAAAAAATTATCACCTAAATTTATATATATATATATATATCTAATTACATAATATAGATTTCATGTAAAGTAGAAGATCTCAAAAACAAAAAATAATTAATTCGTCATATTGTTTTTCTTTAGATATTTTAGTCTTTTTTAGTGACTAATAAAATTTCCAAAACAAAACCCATTCATTACTGATTAGCAAGTTTTTATGCTTTTTAGGAAGTTCATGTTTCTAGTCGAGCTTATTTCCGTAACTGTTCATCATTTAAAATGCAGGTATGATATAAACTAAGTTTATTGTATCAGTGAGTAATAAAAGTTTAATTTAATTTAATTTTTGTCAATAAGTTTACTGTAACGATTAGTACAATAAGAATTCCGTTTAAGTAGTGATTTTTATGTTAATTTAAACTTGTTCCTTGCTTTCTGATTTTCCGTTATATTTTGCTTCTCCTTCTGTTATTAACAATAGTGTCTAATCTAAAGGTATTAAAATGAACGTAAAAATAGGGGCGTAAATTTCTTTATAATTGCTACAAGATTTTCTTTATAGCTTGAATAGACTTTCAACCTAATTATAACTTAATCAACCAGTCTCGGTCAGGGTATAAATTTATTTATAGGGAAAAATATTGCAGAAATAAACATTACTAAAACGCTACGAAATATAATAATGTTTAAGTATATACACACCTTGCATATCTCTCTCTCTCTCTCTCTCTCTCTCTCTCTCTCTATATATATATATATATATATATATATATATATATATATATATATGATACAACTCAGAATGGTCCCCCGAGAAATTTTTATGTTACACACAGACAGTGCATGGAACAAGGAACTCTTTTGGGAATGGTAAATAACAAATGACAAACACTATGGTTTTTTCTTTTTCATATTAGGCCAACGTTGGCAACGGTTCACTCACAAAAAGCCCCAAAAATATAGCTTCCATCACCAGCTTTCTGCCCACGTCGTGCTGTCATCATGAAAAAGAAAAAACTATCGTGTCTGCTCTTTACCATTACTTATTCAGACTATAGTGGATTTAATTTTTCCAAAAGAGTTCCTTGTTCCATGCATGGTCTGTGTGTAACATATATATATATATATATATATATATATATATATATATATATATGTGTGTGTGTGTGTGTGTGTGTGTGTGTGTGTGTGTGTGAAATACAGGGTCTCCCAAAAGTTAGTATAGGCCCTTCTGTGAGTTGCACACATTGCAAAGCTGTCCAGTTTTAGGAGTTAAGCTTAGCAAATAACATCCTCTCCTCAGAATTAATATTTGATTGCGTAGTTTATATTTGAGTGGATTTGCAGAAAATGATTATTCTCTTAATTTGAAATTGTATCCGTGTTATTTGAGCAAGAATGAAGAGTAACTGAAGAGAGAATGTGATTGAAGATAGAAAAGTTGAAAGGCAAATAGCTACGGGTACATTTTGAGAGAAAAGAGATTTAGTTGAATGGGTTAAATGTAGAAGGTTGTAGTTTGAAAGAAAGGTAGGAATATTTTAACTCTCGGGGAACCGTGCCGGACAATTGACCGTTCTTAGTTTTATTTTTTTTCAGTAATTCTTTGGGGATCACCTGAAGATCACGACCCCAGCCTTCTTTAGTTAGCTTTATAAGGCTAACTAACGAAAATATCACGACCTAACCAAACCACTCGTCAAGGGCGAGGTGCGAGATTCTCCAGGAGCTCGTTTACTGTGATCGATAAATAATAGGCGGGTGGCGTAAATAGTGCCTTAACTCTGGTTCAGGCGAGGGTGTGGGGAGACGGACATCGAGCATCCAAGGACCTCAGTGAAGGAGAGTAGGGTTTTCGTCTCTGCGGCTGAACGTGATTTTATGAGGAGGAAGCCATCCCTCTGTGGTCGCACATCATAGCGGCTGGAGTTGATGCGAGCTCGGATCGCTTGAAACGTCCATTTAGAGTTGGTCGGAAGGGACCCAGAGGTAGGGCGGATCACTAGGAATTTGTGAATACTTGGAAGGGATAGGGAGGCTGTAGAATCGAAGTAGACTGGGATATCCAATGGTCGATAGGATGGACGTGAATGCCGACTTCCCCGTCTGCCGCGGGGCTCTCTCCGTGGGGAGGCGGGCCGACGACGGGTGAGGGGGTGCATACGGGGAGAGCAAGAAGCCGGGTTTTGGAAGTACGTCTTGGGTGGAATTTGACTTGCCCGATGGAGGCTGAGGTGGGCTGGGATGGGACCCCTGCTCCAGGGGTTGTATGTCGAAGGGCATGTTCAAACTATAGGCTGGGGTCGGTAACGGAAGAGGAGAGTGCAAGTGTTCCGCTGCCAGGAGAGGGTCGACCTCCTCAAGACGTGGTCTTCCAGTGGTAGAGGAAACGGGGGCCTGGTTGCCCACCACCCAAGTTCTAGGACAAGAAGTAATGGTTTCCATATGTTAATGTTGTAGGACACGAACCCAGGGGACGCGAGAAACTGCCTACCGGTGAGAAAGGGAGGCCGAGTGCACGGAGCCCCATGATGCGAAATTTTGCCCCCGAACGGCGCAAAGACCCATCCCCCCCCAATCCCACTGGCCCGGACGCCCAACCATCCAACACAGTGACGCCCTAATGGCGTCACCTTCGGAGGACAGCACTGGAGACCCGTACTGGGAGCCAAAGACTTTAGTGGCTATTAGCCCGTTCTCACCAGTAGTCTGTCCGACATGGGTGACCCTTCCGGGG
Organism: Bathynomus jamesi; assembly: GCA_023014485.1. NCBI lineage: Eukaryota > Metazoa > Arthropoda > Malacostraca > Isopoda > Cirolanidae > Bathynomus > Bathynomus jamesi. The sequence goes on from JAJOZX010002277.1 coordinate 448,097, forward strand.
GCTAAGTCCCCGTCGATGTAGCCCACTGGGTCAACACGGGAGCCCACCCACTACGACAATGTGGCCACAAGCGGGGTATATACAGGGTGTCCGAGAATTATCTGTACAATGTTTGGCTGTTATTAAAAGTCAACCATGAAGTGTAGAAATTTCAGTGTTGTCCCATTTTACAGAGAATCTCGTTACGTTTTTTCTGATACCAAGTTTTGGCAAGTTTTCTAGAAATTCCAGTGTGTCCGAACATTATCTGTACAATTTCATCTTTTAATAAAATTCTTGATAACACACGTAAAATTCTTAAACAAGATTTAGAATCTGTATTTTCAAAAGTTTCTTTTAATAAAGTAACGTTGTTACAAACATTCGATATGTGTACCATTAGTGATTCGCAAAACATCCAATCGATACTTCAAATGTTGCCATGTAGTGGCATGTACGCTGCAGCATATCTACATCAATTCGCTCAAGGGCAGCTGTGATTCTTGCTTTTAAATCATCAATGTCTGTCACCCGCGTACATTTCTAAAAAACTTGTCAAAACGTGGTATCACAAAAAACTTAACGAGATTCTCTGTAAAATGGGACAAAACTGGAATTTCTACACTTCATGGTTGACTTTTAATAACAGCCAAATATTGTACAGATAATTCTCGGACACCCGGTGTGTGTGTATATATATATATATATATATATATAATTTTTTATGTTATAATGGTTCAGACCAACAAAGACCCTAGGATCCACTCATGGCTGGTCTACCTAACTGTGTTTAATTGTGTATTGTGAATGTCCTCCGTGGTGGCGGAGAGGACATACAATTTTACTTTGGTTATGAACCACAAAGAACATAAGAACATATGAAATTTTTATAGTGGGCACACTAGGAGCCACTTCAGCCCATCGAGGTGGCTCTACTATGTAAAAACTGCCTGTACATTGGCAACAACCAATTTTTACAAAACTAAATAATTACACTAGGCAACAAATTTCAACTTTTTTTTTGTTACAGACACGTGAACTACTGATTCCTACTAAAGCGCTGATGCTGATTTCAGATCTGATATCAAAATTTCTCTATCACGTCCAGATTTTGTGTAACCGAAAACCCCTATTTTTCATTTTTTTTCTCACCCGCTTCTATTACGAAAGCCGTCTAAGCTACTTTTCCGTGCCACGTTTTATGTTAAGCATACTTAAATAATTAGTGAACAGGGATGTCTTTCCTCCTTTATTCTGGCTTAAGACAGACAGCGGAATTCCGCTGGCGGAGTTACCACCCCTGCGCCCAACCATCCACCCAAAGCGCGTTAGTATTTTGTTGTTACTACTGAAAGGCAAATTCCTGTTCTTAAGTGAAACTTTGGTGTGTCCTCTTCCTTTGTCGCTTGTAGGATGACGAGCTCTCCTTCTGCAGGAACCAACAATAATCTCCCATCATATTTTGGTTGAAATTACCTTGGTATCTGTTTTCCATAACTGAGATCTGTTGGTGGAAGCGCTCACCATGCTCGTCACTTACAGCCCCAAGGTTGGCCGGGAAGAAGTCAAGATGAGAATGTAAAAAATGAATTTTCAAAGACATTCTGCATCCCATTATTTCATAAGATTTAAGCATGTTTTCTACGAGTTTACGGTGGTTTTCAGCTAGCTTTGTGGTTTCCAAGAAAATTTTTGACAACTTCAACGAAAGATGTCCATGCTCCTAGTTCATTCTCATTTAGGTTAGATGGAAACGATGAGTCGTGGATGACACTGCGGATCTGTGGTCCAGTGAAAACTCCAGCTTCTAGCTTAGCATCTGTCAATATTCCTTTGAATTTATCCTTTAAATATTGGAAACCACTACCTTGATGATCCATACCCTTCACGAAATTTTTCATAAGGCCAAGTTTAATGTGAAGTGGTGGAAGATGTACTTTCTGAGGGTCAATAAGTGCTGGGTGTTTCACATTGTATTTACCAACAACATGTTCAGCCAATCATGTTTTTTGTAGTGGTTCTTGTCATCTCTGCTGTTCCATAGACACAAAAAGCACATATGCTTTGTGTAGCCCAACTGTAACCCAAGAAGTAATGATACAACTTTAAGGTCGCCACAAATATTCCATGTGTGGTCCTTATATTTGATGAGTCTTAGCAGCAGTTTCATCGATTCATAAGTCTCATTAAGGCCAGTGGCATGTGCTACAGGTATTGAAGGTTTTTCATTGCCGTTGTGCAGTAATACAGCTTTAAGGCTAGCTTTACTAGAGTCAATGAACAGTCTCCATTCTTTTGGATCATAGCGACAGCCAATCCCTTGCATCAGACCACTGATATCGTGGCAGAAACAAACGTTTTCTTCCTGTAAGTAAAATGATGAAAACTGCAAATGGCGATGGCGGAAATGGGAAACTTTGGTGTTTGGTTGGAGAAGATTAAATTCTTGAAGTCTTGAACCAAGCAACTCTGCCTTTTCTTTTGGTAATTCCAAATCGCGCACTAAGTCATTTAACTCCGCTTGACTTAACAAATGTGGGGAAATATTTGCATCTGGAACATATATGCCATCTTTCCCTGTTTCTATATCACTAGCAGAATCATCAGATGAACTGCTGTCTGTTATCGTTGCTGGTGGAACTGGTGGTGGATTTGTTTCATCATGTGGTACTGGTTTCATTGCTGATTCGCAGTTTGGGTACGTGATCTTTGATTTGTTTTTCTTTGTGAAACCAGCAATCTTTGTCAAACAAAAATAACAATCATTGAAGTGATTTTTCGGCTCACGCCAAACCATGGGGACTGAGAACGGCATAGCTTTTCTTTTACCATTCATCCAAGCTATTAACATTGCATTGCACTGTGCACAGCAAATATGTGGTGCCCAGTCCCTCTGTTGGTCTCCTAACTTACAGTCAAAATAACACTTGTAGGCAAGTTTAATCTTTGTTGTTATGTTTCTACGTTGTGGCTTAGGTGTATATTGTCCACAGACAAAGCAGAAGTTGTCTGGGTGATTTACACAAGCACGTCTATTTGATGCCATTTTGAATTACCATACAATATCTGAAAAAACGTAGAAAGTAATTATTACGATGTGCAAAATAAAAAGAAATACACACCGTAGTACAAAACAAATCCTATAAAAACACACAAGTCACCACAACCTGTCACTTGCTCATCAGCAGAGAGCTTCAACAACCGTTCTGCTTGACTGTCACGTAGCGACTGACCGTTGGGCCGTTGCCCGTTACTATGCTCTTGACTCAGTGTTGCCAACTCGGGATAAATTTTATTTATCAAAATTGTTCGAATTTGTATATAGTTGGCAAAAAAAATTGCTTTAACCTTGAAAAGCAAGTTTCATATTATTGGCATTAAGCCGATTAAAACCAAAATCTGGACGTGGTAGAAAATTTTACTAAAAGTGATTTGCATTTTACACAAAATCTAGACGTGATAGAAAAAATCTAATTATAGATTTGAAATCAGCATACCGAAATTAGCTAGGAGCACCTATTTGGTCTTCTGTAACAAAATCTTTGTTGCCTAATGTTATCAATTTAAAACTAATTAATTTTCAATTTAAAACTAAAGATAGAATCTCTGGATCCAGAGGATCAAGTCATGATATACTACTATCCACAAATATGTTACACTCTATATCTATTTATAACCGACATGCAAATATATCAGATCCAAAGAATCCAGTCAATTTCATTACGGTATCCATCAATACCAGTACCTTGCCAACCAAAAATAAGTCACGGTCCATATCAATTGCGGACCAAGTCACAATTTACAACCATATACATTACAATATATATACTTAGGAGGAAAAGTGTAGGTGTGGCTGTAAAGACTGTACAGTAATGTAGAAATGTGTGTGCACCCATTTTGGGTCACCAACTTAAAGGTGTTTGTGAGGAAAGTGAAGATCATGAGTTTTTCAATACCTCACAGTACTATGGGGGGCACCGCTAGGCAGAGGAATCTCTTTAAATGGGGTGTGTAAGGACAGAGAGTATCCCCTAACCCCAGATGCTGCCTCCCTATATCCCATAACACTTGTAAAGCTATGTTTTCTTAAATATGTTCTACATCTTGGCTTAAATAATTTCATACTATGGTTTCATACTCTAGTCTGGTTATTGTGATCTTTAATGGAAAGAGAATCAAAATCTATCTTATCCAACCCTTAATTTTACTACTATCGATTTTTAAACATGTTTATAGACGTGATATTAATTACTTCTACCGGCAAACTATTCCAGCTATTTACTATTCTATGCGTAAAAACGTTTTTCGCAACTGCTGTCTCGAACCTTCTACTTGTCAACTTACACCCGTTATTTCTACTCCTATTATATTGAGATATTCCGAAAAAGCTATCTCTGTCTACCTTATCGAACCCATTCATAATTTTGAAAATCTGGATTAGATCACCCCTTAGCCTCTGAGTCTCGAGTGTAGTCAATTTTAACTCCTTAAGCCTATCCTCGTACGACTTTGACCTAAGCGACGGAATCATCTTAGTTGCTCGTCTTTGAACTCTTTTGATTTTGTCTATATCTTTGCGCACATGCGGATTTCAAAATTGGATCGCGTACTCCAAATGGGGTCTAACTAATGATTTATAAAGAGGAACTATAATATCGCGCGATTTGTACTCAAAATTCCGAGCTATAAAACCTAACACTTTGTTCCTTTATTGACCGCTGCTGTACTTTGTTTCGCTACTTTTAAATCACCAGTGACTATAACTCCTAAATATTTTTCCTGCTCTACGCTTATCAACTCTTTCCCTGACATACTATACGCAAAATTACCGTTACGCGAACCTATATGTAAAATTTTGCACTTATCGACGTTAAATCTCATTTGCCATGTGACTGACCAATCAACGATTTTATTCAGATCATTCTGGATTTTACCTCTATCTTCGTCATTAATCGCCCTACCACCCAGCTTCGTGTCATCCGCAAACTTTGAAACTGTACTGACTAGGCCGACATCTAAATCGTTAATATATAAGAAAAAGCAAGGGGCCCAATACAGAACCCTGAGGAACGCCACTCGCTACATTAGCCCAACACGACTCCGCTCCATCAACGACCACCCTCTGTTTCCTACCTCGCAACCACTCTTCTATCCAATTTATTACTACACCCCTGATTCCATGAGCTTAGTTTTCTCAATGAGTCTTTTGTGCGGTACGGTGTCAAACGCTTTTTGAAAATCTAAATACACTACATCAACCGCCCGATGACTATCGTAAACGTCAACCACGCTTTGAAAAAATTCTAAAAGATTAGTTAAGCAAGATTTGTTTCGCCTAAAACCGTGCTGCGTATTTCTAACTAAGTTATGCAATTCTAAGTGTTCGACTATACGATCCCTAATTATTGATTCCAGTAGCTTACCTACAACAGACGTTAAACTGATTGGCCTATAATTTCCCGGCACCTTTATCGCCTTTCTTAAAGATAGGTGTTACGTTTGCTAACTTGAAATTATCTGGTACGCACCCCTCAGAAATAGACGCATTAAAAATCTTTGTTAGCGGCACAACAATGCTATCTTTTAATTCTTTTAGTTGTATGGGATATATGGAATCCGGCCCCGGTGATTTACGCGTTTTCATTTTATCAATATAGCGCATTACCTCCCCTTCACTAACCACAATATTATCCAAAATATTACCATTATCAAAGGTATTATGTCTATGACCGTAGGGATATTCGTTACATCTTCTATAGTAAAAACTGACGTAAAGAATTCGTTTAGCAAGGTAGCCATTTCCTTGTTTTCAGAAACTAGATCTCCGTTAACATTTTTCAACGGCCCCAAGACACTTTTTACTGGATTTCTATTGTTGACGTATTGAAAGAATCGCTTGGGGTTTTCTTTACCGTCACGAGCTATGGAGATTTCAAATTCGCGCTTGGACTTTTTTATCACACTTTTCGCTTCACGCCTTAGAGATATGTAGTTGTTTCGTAACCACAAATTGTCTTTATCGCACTTATGTAGCCTATAAGCCCTATCTCTACTCTTTATAATGTCTCCTACTCTAGAAGTAAACCACAAGGGCTTGTTATTTACTTTCGCACGCTTAATTTTGTACGGTACACATTCCTCATTTATAGTCCTAAATACTGTTTCAAACGATTCCCACATTAGTTTTGCGTTGGAGTTCCCCATTACGTTTTCCCAATTGACGTGTGACAATTTATTTCGAAATTTACAAAAGTCTGCGTGCTGGAAGTTAGGAATTTTAGTCGAGTTAGCTGGTTTCGAGTGACTTACTGAGAGGACAAACTCTACCATATTGTGATCGCTATTGCTTAACGGTTCTATTACTTGAAGATCAGTAATTAGCCTATCATCCGTAGTTATTACTAAATCTAAAATACTGTCCAACCTCGTAGGTTCCCCAACCTTTTGAATAAGAAAGCTATCCTCGAGAAAATTAACTAAACGATTACCTTCCGCGTCTCCCTGCATTGTATCGTAATTCACGTTGGCGCAATTAAAGTCACCCATAACTAAAGCCTGCTCACTACCTATTATTCTCTTTAGTTCACGATATAACGCTTCGTCCGTATCAGCTGTTTGATTAGGGGGCCTATATATAACCGCAACAACAAGTTTGAAATCGTTCAATTTAAGTTCTGCTATAGTCGAATCTATTGGTTCTGGAATTGTGTGCTTTACTTCTATAACGTTCGCAATATTATCTTTGATATACAACATAACACCGCCTCCTCGCCTACCTATTCTGTTTTTAACAAAAAGTCTATAACCTCTAATTTGATACTCCCCTACAAAGTCACGTGTTTCAGTGCTAAGCCACGATTCATTTATCGCAATTAAATCATAGTCTTTACAAGCAATTAAAGAAAAAAATTCGTTTATTTTATTTCGTAAGCTACGAGCATTTAAGGATAGAACCTTCAAATTGTTTGTAATTGCGACACCTTCGCGAGCGCAGGGGAAATTTGTGGAATTTACGCTGGGACCGTTCGAGTTACGGCAGCCTGAAAAGAAGAGACAGTATTATGAAATAGTCTTCCTAAACGCGCAGCTCCAACGTCATTAAGATGAAGTCCATCTCCGAGGAACAAGTCCCTCCTGCCGTAGAAACTGTTCCAAAAATTCGCAAAATGCACTCCTTCCTGTTGGCAAAGAGACTTTAGGTTATTGTTAATATAGGTCGCCTTGCTGTAGAAATCGTTACGTTGGATAATTCGAGGAAGTATACCTGTTAAAACAATCTTATTAGTTTTTTCCTTTAATCGCTCTAGTAAGTCCCTGTACCTAGCCAGCAGTTCTTCCGATCTAGAATTTAAAACGTTATTAGTACCGACATGAATAACATACGTTGTGTCCTCGGCGGTACCGTCTGTAAAATGGTCAACACTATTAGTTATATCCTCCACCCTTGCACCAGGGTAGCAGTAACGGCGCCTACGACGAGGGTTTCTCCCACAGAATTCCTCGAGCTGCCCTCGAACAATGGAATCGCCAACGAGTCGTTTTCCGGTTCATCAGCATCTTCGAAACCTAAAACAGAAAACTTATTGTTTGTTATTACTGGTAGACAAGTCTTAGGTTTTCTCAATGGGCTCCATTACGCACTCGAACGAAGGGTTGGGAACTAGGGGAAGAGAGAGGGCTATTAGTACTATTTATATTATTAGTAGAAACTGAGGCAGGAGGGGTCGTAACTGGAGTCTCAAGGGATTCTAATTTTGCCGTCAGGAGCATCACGCTTTCTTCAAGCCTAACTCTGGCCTCCCTCTCACGTTCTAACTCGTTCCTCAGCACTTCCATGCTTGAGCACCACCTGCAAACTAACTGTTCATTATTATTAGCCATTGTAAACGCGTAAGCGGCAAATTTCCCTTCACAGCGACTGCAAGTACTTGACGGGGGTGCCATGCTTAATTAGTTAAAAACAAAAAACAAAAAAAAAAACGAGCGCTTGGAAATTAATAAATTACAACGTAGGTCTACCGCGTGCTTATTGCGCCGTCACCTGAGCAAACCCGCAAAATGTTCCTGAAACGCAGAAACAGATTCTTGTAACACAAATTTATACTGAATGAATATATAATTAAGCTACAGTATGTATATATATATATATATATATATATATATATATATATATATATATATATATATACACATGGGTGATCTTATATTGTTGCGGTAAATGCAATCAAAGTTTATTTATATATATATATATATATATATATATATATATAATATAATATAAACCGCACGATGAGTGACTTTCAAGATTAAGGTTAATGTGTACAAATTTTGTACTAGCCCGTATACTTAGAAAAAAATAGGGGTGGGGAGAGGACTTGGATTCTTCATGGAAGGAGGAACATCACGCCCCCGACCTTTTTCAGTTTGGTTGATGGAAGTTGGACAGATAAATCAGCCCGAATCTTCGCTCTGTACATTTAAACTTGGAAATCTCATGAGGCTTTCTCTTCCAATTTAACTTTCACACGTGCGAAATACTGTAATACTGTAATAATACTGTATTTTCTCATCAGACTGACATCGCAACTTTTTTTTCACTGGTATGATCTGCTGAAACTATACCTGAACATACGAAAGATTTTATCACTTACATTTACTGACGTCGTGTTTTAACATCTTTAATTAATCAATGGCCTTAAACTAGTAAGAATATATCAAAAGGTATCCTTTTACATTACGATACTTAATTATTGATGATTCACTGTTTTTTGTAGGACGATATTAGCATATTTGAAGTATAAAAAGCACGCCTTGTTTTTTTGTTGAATTTTGAAAAAATTTATAGCTTTCGCTTAAAAAAATTACATTGATTCTGGACACCAGTTGGATGGGAGGCCGCCTTCTGCTTCCAAGTTATGTAACGACCCGACCCGTGGTTCAGATACCACGTAAATCTGTAGGTCCCCTCCGTCATATGATCTATATGACGGAGGGGACCTACAGCTTTACGTGGGAACCAAACCAAGGATCGCTACATAATCCGGAAGCAGAAGACGGTCTCCCATCCAACTATTCTCCAGATCCATTGTCGCTTAACTTCGCTGATCAACGGGAAGCTGTGTTACGACACTGAACACGACGTAACACTATATTATTATTGTTATTTATATATATATATATATATATATAACGGGTGTACCATAAAAAAGGGGTACATTTTAAAAAGGCTATAAAATCAACATTTTACATTTAATTTTAATAAAACTTCTACACAATAAAACATATATTTCTCTATACGCAAACAAGTTTTCAGATTAAAATATAAAATAATTCAAAATATAAAATAATTCAAATTCTATCAACATTTGACGAAAGAGTATGATTTTTCTACTTAACATGCAGAGATTATTAAACCTTTTTTATATTTTTTTCTAAAAATAATTTTTAACGTAAAATTTACCTGAAATTATTAAAAAAATTGTTCGAAATGCTTTCCTTCCATTTCAATACACTTTTTTTATTCTTGGCCGGAATATAGAACTTAGCAGAGCGAGTCTACAGGACTAGGATAAAAGATGTTAAATTTTACGTTAAAAATTATTTTTATTAAAAAATATTAAAAAGGTTTAATAATCTTTGCATGTTAAGTAGAAAAATCATACTCTTTCGTCAAATGTTGATAGAATTTGAATTATTTTATATTTTAGTCTGAAAACTTGTTTGCATATAGATAAGTACATATGTTTTATTGTGTAGAAGTTTTATTAAAATTAAATGAAAAATGTTGATTTTATAGCCTTTTTAAAATGTACACTTTTTTCATGGCACACCCGTTTTATATATATATATATATATATATATATATATATATATATATATATATATATATATATATATATATATATATATATATATATATATATATATATATATAATTAATGTATGTAAAAATGAATAATTTTAACACTTATTTTTTGCAGATAAGGTCCAAACTCTCATGCTGAGTTTGGAAAAGTAGATTAATTTACCTTTATCTTCAAATATTTTGCAAAAAAATTCGGCCCATTGAGATTCAAAAAACAGGTCAACATTAAATAATAATGACGTTACCAATTTAAAACCTATAAAAACCCTTGTAATCTTTCAAATTATTATTCTCCTTTGTATAATCTGACCTGGAGGCTGAAAGCATTACCTGTAATATCTAGAAGCAGTTAAAGTCAGTAAAAAATATTTTTTATTTCACCCTTGAGTCCGTATTCTCCAGGAGTATTGTTGTTAAAATAACACAGCATTTTCAAGAAGCAGTAAAGTTAGAAATTAGTCAGCTGTAAGTCTGAGACCAGTTTTGCCTTTCCAACTTCTCCGATACGCTCCAAGAAGAATCGGGGAACCGTCAGATAATTTAGCAAGTGTTCAGAGAATCCTCCGATCCACTACAAGAAGAAAAGAAGAAATCGGAGTGTAATATCAAAGAACTATTCCGAGTCCCTACACGGTACCAGCTACCCCAGAGTGAGAAATTCATTGTTGCCACCTAACCAGAACCCCCGCCAACTTCAATCCACCCAAAGGCCATAAACGGCGGAGGATTAATATACAGGGTGGGCCGAAAGTCTGGATCCATAGGAAAATATTTATTTTAATAAATAAATTACAACAAATGGTAAATACTTAAAATGAATATCAACTTTAACATGTAAATGCGTATCCGTGATACTGTACAGTAGTTCGTACTCCAGTATAAATACTCAAATATTTTTTTATTTCAGCCCAGAAATGGCTTCGAATCTAACAACAGAAGACCGGGTAGAACTTGTGCTCATGTACGCAAGACAGGGCGCTACACACAGAGAAGTTGCTACCGAATTCAATAGAAATCATCCTGATAAGCATCCAGTAACACATGCGACTGTTGGCAAGTTGTTTAAACGTTTCAAAGAAACAGGAAGTGTACATGATCGACGGCGTTCTGGTCGTCCAAAAACTGCAACTGATGAAAATACCTCTGCAATGGTATGTGAAACTTTAACGAATAGTCCAGTAAAGTCAACAAGAAGATTATCAAATGAAACACGCATCTCGAGAACATCAATTCGAAGAATTATTAAAAATCATAAATTCCATCCCTAAGTGTCTCGATGTCAGAGGCCGCCAATTTGAGCATTTGTTATAATTTGTTGTTTATACTGGAGTACCAACCACTGTACAGTATCACGGATACGCATTTACGAGTTAAAGTTGATATTCATTTTAAGTATTTATCATTTGTTGTAATTTATGTATTAAAATAAATATTTTCCTATGGATCCAAACTTTCGGCCCACCCTGTATATATATATATATATATATATAATATACAGTCCCCCCCCCCCCCCCCCCCCGACTTATGCGTTTTCGTATTTACGTGATTTCATGCGATCCAGAATTTTTTTTTTCGAATTACGCGCCCTTTCTCAGATTTACGCGACCACCAACGCGTCTGAGCGGTGAGTCAGTTTCGGTCAGCTGACATAGATGACCCAGTTCCCCAATAACTATCCCCCCCTCTCCCTTCTCCAGTCAGCCACCTCAAGCAAGATCCAGCACCATGCATGGTAAAATATTTTTAATTTTCAATGGTATCATTTGTTTTTCATGCATTTTTTCTCACGCGAGCGCACTTTCAAAAGCGCATCTATCGCGTAAGTCGGGGGATAGCTGTATCTCGCTTTTTGTGTTTTTCTTCCTTGTAATCGGTCAGTTAATTTATAATGGTTGGTACTGCAGATTTGAATTATCAGTAAAAGTTGAACTAAATTACTGAAACAACTAAAAAATAGCAACTAAGTATTTAAATTAATTAAAATTTATTTAAAATAGTGTCGGTTAATTCCATTTAAATTCCTTTGAAATTATAACCAGATTCTTAAATCAACTTAAACTCCGTTTTAATAACTTAAGCTATTCCAACTTGCCTGTATTTTAAGTCAACTTTTTTAAGTTTTAACAAACTATGAAAAAATACTTTCACTCCTTTTTAAATTAAGTCTTCCAAGAAATAAACGCACAACTTAAATCTTTTGAACGTAATGAAGGGTCTTCTCGGTTTCATTCACTGCTGGTTTTTAATAAAAAGATATATTTTTTAGGTAATTTTATGCGTAGAATTCAATTTTGGCCTTTCTTAAATGTGAAAATTAACCAAAACTAAGATATATGAACCCTAACCTAACTAAAATAGAAAGTAAATTATATCCAGCGAGAGCCTAAATGAACGCAATATCTTCCACAAAAATCATACGATATCTTAGTTAGGTTAATTTAGGTTAGGTTAGGATAATGCAATTCGACTCTCTTAAATAGTTGTTATAGTCTATTACCGCGTCAGTTTTAATTCTGAGTTCATGATCACAAAATTTTTTGTTGGTGTATTCTTTTTGCCCATCATTAAATAAACATAATAATTTTAGATAATGAAATATGTGTGTCTTCGAACCATGTTCCATTGCGCACCGAAACTGTTTTATTCCATCCACTTTATTGGCACCTCCATATGCAGTTATTATGTGCGATTTGTTTTCATGTTCCACTCCTGTAAAAAATGTACTGCATCTTCTGTCTGCAATCTACAAGGTGTTTGAAAAGTCCCGTCATCCCCTACAAAATGTACATATTGTAATACCAATTTTATTTTTGTGTGAGTAATTGAATTTATATATGATTCATTGATATTTTTTTCTTTTCCAGGTATTAGAGTTGTGTGAACAACGGCAGACCAGTCCACTTACACTCTGGAGGAAAGGATAGTGATGAGCACATGGGCTCATGAAAGGTTACATACTGGCAAAACAATGCATGATATCCAGAATGATTTCAACAAAAGATTCAATAACGCTGCACCATCAAACAAGACGGTATTACGCTGGGAGAAAAAGCTGTTTGAAACTGGCTCCATCAAGGACAGACCACGGTCGGGAAGACCAACAACGCGAGCAGAACAATGTGAAGGTGTGATTACATCGGTAACATGTTCACCGAAAAAATCATTTCGGAAACGATCACAAGAACTTGCAGTCCTCATGTTCACAATGAGAGATCACATGACAAAAGATCTCGGTATGAAACCATACGGACCATCGCAGTGCACACACACACACATATTCTTCATTAGTAACTGTAATTAGTAACTGTATTTACTGTAATTAAAGTAATTGTTGCTAGTGACTTTTTTCTTAAATTACACCTACCACATATAAATACAATTACTCACACAAAAATAAAATTGGTATTACAATATGTACATTTTGTAGGAGATGACGGGACTATTCGAACACCCTGTATTATGCAACTTTATTAAATTAAATTCATTATCCATCTTTACTGTAAGTCAACCGATATCTTAACTGCTTAACCTGCTTTACAAGCAGCTTATGAAAAGGGTATTTAGGCCGTCGGCTAGATATGATTACCGATTATGCTAATAGCTCATTAAGTATGCAAGACAAATATTTTCTGTGATCAGAATCGGATTCTACAAAAAATATTTTATAACAAATATGCAATTTACGTAATGTTTACTGGTAAAGATAACATAGACAAATTGATGTAATTTTGTAAATTTCTTTAGAAATCGTGCAAGAAAAGGTAGTGAGACCAAAAATATTCAATATTAACATCTTTTTTTCTTTAAAAGGGGTCTTTTGGACGTTCGAAAACACTAATGAAGAATTTTTGTGTTGTGGGGAGTGGATACACAGTACCCCTATGTAGCCCACGGCTTACTTGTGTACTTCCGAAACAAGATATCGTGTGATTTTTGTGGAAGATATTGCGTTCATTCAGGTTATAGGTGGGTATAATTTACTTGATATATCTTAGTTTTGGTTAATTTTCTCATTTAAGAAAGGCCAAAATTGAATTCTGCGCATAAAGTTACTAGAAATATATTTTTTTATTATTTATTTCTTTGTGAGTGGGATAGTCAGGGCTAGGGTTGCCAGATTTTTCAAATGCCCATGCGGGACAAAAAATTTTCTGAGGTTTTTTTTTAAGACCAAATTTTTTTTCAAATTGAAACTAGATTTCTTCAACGGTTACAACAAACAAAATTAGAAAAATTTTATTACAATAATACTTAATTAAACATCGTGAATAATACTGAAATTATTACACATAATATTGAAATTCGAAATCAATTCATCCCTAAAAAATTTGCTTAAAAATTATTTTTTGCTGGACATTTTGAACACGGGATTTTGACGCGGGATATTGACGCGGGATTTTTCGATCAAGTGCTGGACTGTCCCGCAGAATGCGGGACGTCTGCAGACATGGGCAGCAATGTATTTGAAAATACTTAAATATGTATTTAAATAGATGTATTTATAAATACTTTTTTGAGAGTATATTTAATTACGTATTTAAATACTTTCGAAAAGTATTTAGTATTTGTAAATACCTGTTTTTAAATACATTTTTAAAATACTCTTTTGTGAACTGTTCAATTTTGCGAGGATGTACAGTACTAACCACCCAGTATTTAACTGGTACCACAGAACACAGTAAAACATTTTTCAAGGTGCTTGTGCTTCCAGAAAATTCCAGGCTCAGCAGGCTGGAACTTTCTGGAAACACCTTGAAAAATGGAACTTCCAGCCTGCTCTAGTGGCGATTGTCACAGACTCACAGCTGCAGTGCGGCAGCTGGCAGTCTATCCTGAGGCATCGTTATATGTAGTTGTGTAAAGTTCAGCGCTAACTGTGCAATTAGCCTTAGCCTATTGATCACATTAGACAACATTTGTAACATGGCTGCAGCAAGTGGAAGTAGTAGAAAAGAAGGTGGTAAATTAGAAGTTGTTGATGGTGGAAGTGAAAATAAAAATAGCGAATCACACCTGCACCCACTTTTTGATGGAAAATATTTCGGAATAACTTCCAAAGATGGTAGTAAAGTGAAGACTTTATGTCTTCTGTGCCACAAAACAATTGCAGCGTTTACTTCTGCGACTTTTCGATTTTATTTGACTCTAAGCTGATGTTAGTGATTTTATGTGCTTCTTGAAAAGTATCTAAGTTGTATTTGAAATGTATTTAAATACATTTTAGGAGTAATGTATTTAGTATTTAAATACTTTCTGAAAACCTGAATTTTATTTAGTATTTAATTACTTTTATTTTCAAGTAATGTATTTATTATTTAAATACAGTACATCTAAAGTATTTACTGCCCATGTCTGTAGTGGCCACTTCATCAAGCTTTAGTTCCTTGGCAAAAGAACGTCTCGCATAAATAGCTGGTTGATCTCAAGAAGATATACCTACCACCTCTTCACATTAATCTCGGACTAATGAAAAACTTCGTAAATGCGATGAACAGGGACGGTGAATGATTTCGATACTTGAAGTGAGGCGAAGATAAAAGGTGTTTTTGTTGGTCCACAGATTAGAGAAGGTATGAATAACGGCCATTTTGTTGAATATACAAATACAAAGGAATACAAAAGGCACCAAGCAGCAACAGACCGGCTGGTCCCTACAAGGCTGTCTGTCTGTGCTCCCTAAAATGCTCCCATTTATAAGAAAGAGAGGGTCAAAATCAAAGTCTCCGAGGCTCACAATGCCATGTTATTTTTTATAAATTTTGAAAAGATTGTGTAGTGTGTTACATGCATGTATGTGTAGTGAAGAATAGAGGAAGAAGTATGTGTTCGAGAGCATGCTAGACTGCTCACAGGGTAGATGAGGCAGAAAAAGATCAGCTGAAAAAGGACAGTTTCAGGAGAAAAAGGAATGCTAGCACTCCCTATCTCCTGGCTAACATTCCCCCTCGAGTATAGCCCTGGTCGACTGATGTCTACAATCTTACCAAGAAAGGTTTAAGAAGGAAGAGTGAAAAAAGTAAGAATATTGAAAGACAAGTGAAAGTTTTAAAGCAAAGCAGAGAAAAGAGGTTGAAAGGAAGGAAAGAAATTTAAATATAAACTGAAAATTTTGAAGTATAGAGGAGAGAATCCAAGTGAAAATTCTACAATACTTCTGCGCGCTAACAAGTGCTTCCAAATAGGGATTTAAGGTACGATAAGCATCTAGTCTCTTTTTAAAGGATTTGATCGAATTACTTTGAACTACGGTGGCTGGCAGTCAATTCCAAAAATGAACTATACGATTGAAGAAAAATGTTTAGCTTCATTAGAATTAAAATGTTTACTCACTAATTTCAAACCACTACCGCAAGTTCGATCCGCATTTCTGAAGATGAAATATTTTTCGGCGTCGACATTATCAAAACCGTTAATCATTTTAAAAACCTGGATTAATTTAAATCTCCTCCAATTCGCCTTTTTACAAGTGAGGATAAATTTAACGCTTCTAAACGGGCAGCATATGATTTGTTTCTAAGTCTAGGAATCATCTTAGTAACCCGTCGCTGCACTCTCTCCATTCTGTCTATGTCCTGTCATAAATATGGGGACCAGAACTGAACGTAGTATTCCAGGTGGGGCCGTACTAAGGAATTATATAAGGTTAGCATTGTTTCCACTGACTTAAATTCAAATGATCGGATCACTTTAACATATTGCTTCCCAAAGCATTCGGGAAGCAGCATGTTAAAGTGATCCCTCCTGGGAAGCAATATGTTAAAGTGATTAACACTGGGAAGCAATATGTTAAAAAGAGAAAGGTTGGTTGCTTAGAAAGAGGTTGGTAATCTAGGAGATTGCTTCCTGGGAAGCAATATGTTAATGTGATCCCAACAATATATTATTTATTGCAAACATATAATAAATAGAGAACTATTATTTACATAGGATAAAATTTGAATGCCCGGTTAGGTCAACTGTACGCCTTGACGATTGGTTAGGTTTAGTCGTGATATTTTCGTTGGTTAGGTCAACTGTACGCCCTTGACGATTGGTTAGGTTTAGTCGTGATATTTTCGTTAGTTTTAACGAAAATATCACGACAAAACTTAACCAATCGTCAAGGGCGTACAGTTGACATAACCGGGCATTCAAATTTTATCCTATGTAAATAATGGTTCTCTATAAACCTTATCCTAAATATTGGGAAGCAATATGTTAAAGTGATTAACACTGGGAAGCAATATGTTAAAGTGATATACACTGGGAAGCAATATGTTAAAGAGAGGTTCCTGGGAAGCAATATGTTAAAGTGATCCAAATGATCTACCAATAAATCTTAAGATTCTATTTACTTTTGCTTTTCTGACAGCTTCGATACATTGCTTACTCGGTTTAAGAGTGTCGACAACAATAATACCTAATAGTCCGTGGGCCGTATGGTTTTATTACTACAGGGTGTGTCATAAATCCCCCATTTATCTCCAAATGTGAACCATCTTATCGAGACCAACATTGGATTGCACATGCTAAACCACAAATTTTGTTGTTATAGACTACAGTAACGCTTACATAATAATGTAGGGTAAATATATATAACAACCAGTCCCGTTCCCAGCAAAATACTCTCTCCCCTCCATCAATGGGTGGTTAACATTTGTGGACAGATGAGGTATTACAACACCCCTTGTAGCACGAAATCTTTAGGTGATAGAGTAAAACCTAATTAAAGCAGAATTAAATAGCTCCTAGCTCTTGGACAAGCATATTGCTTGTTTATGAAAGAATAAAAAAATAACGGTGCTACTGTAGTATGCGGTCTACCTACGATTCGGCGGTCTACCTTTTAATTATAGCTTCTTATCTTCTTATTATTTTATTATTAGGTTAATTGTACGCCCTTGACGATTGGTTAGGTTAAGTCGTGATATTTTCGTTAAAACTAACGAAAATATCACGACTTAACCTAACCAATCATCAAGGGCGTACTGTAGTATGCGGTCTACCGTTAAGTATGCGGTAGTAGTATGTTTAACTTCTTTAATAATTCCTTAATTGTGTAAATTAAATTATAATTCCTTTCAATTCATTTTCAATTCCTTTTAAATATTTTGAACGGTAGACCGCATACTACAGTAGAAACCTAACGGTAGACCGCATACTACAGTAGAAACTTAACGGTAGACCGCATACTACAATAGCACCAAAATAACTGAAAGAAACAAAATATATTTACCTTCTTTACCAAGCGAAGTATGTGTCGGATGCCATTAAATTGTTCTCCTGCAATCTAGACCCCAAAACTTCTGCAGAGTCCTTAGGCAGATTCAAATCCCTGACTAAGTCATTTAGTTCGGCTTGGGTTAATGGTTTAGGATCTCGGTCAGCTGTTGGCTGTTCATAAACATCATCATTGTCTGGATTTGGAGCTGAATCAGAATCTGAATTGTATTGATCCAGACTCTCGGGTGGGCGGGGAATAGGAACTTCTGGACCATGGGGTACCGGCCTTATTGCAGATGGAAGACTTGGGTATTGAAGGCTCTCTTTATTCTTTGCATTATAACCTTTAACATTGCAAGAACAGAAGTAGCAGTCGTCGGTATGGTTTCTAGGCTCGCGCCATACAATAGGGATCCCAAATGGCAAACTTTTCTTTTTACCTTTGCTCCAATTCTTTAGTGCCGCAACACACGTAAGACAAACCTTGTGTGGAGCCCAACTTTTGTCTTGATCTCCTAATTTAATTCCAAAATAAGCATGATAAGCTCTCTTAATGAAGGTCGTTACATTTGTCCTTTGTTTTACAACAACATACCGACCACAAATATAACAAAATATGTCTGGACTATGGGTACATCCTCTAGAAGCCATTATTAAAATTTTAAAGACGTAATGTTAGAATTATCTATCTGAAAAATATGAAAAAACGAAATTAATTAAAGATAAAAAAGGTAAAAAATTACAAAACGCCCCAAAATTGTTCTGCTAACTTTAAAACTGTGGGTGATAGAAAAAAAGTGGTAGCATTTTTTAATTCAGCGCAGCGAACTGCTTCAGAATCACAACTCAAAATAAAGAAATCGACTTTCATGCAGACAGGTGAATTCTTGCTGGACATTTCAAAAGAGTAGTTTTATTGTTTTATCAGCATTTTAAGTATGCGCCCAATAGTGAAATATTGGGCGCCGATGTTTGATGAAGATTTACACTGAAACGCTACCAGATACAGATGTCCAGCAAGCATATTTGGAAACTACAGAAAGCATTGTTTCATCTAGTTCGCCTTAGTGGTACCAATTAGCCAAATTTAGGGTCTGGCTCACGGACTATAAATCTTTCTCTTCCATAACCTTGTTATTGTCTTATCTCGCATAAAATAATTTTCTTTAACATTGTTTCGACCGATATGCAACGTTATACATTTACTGTATCTAAATACTTTACTGTATCTAAATTTATTTAAAGCTTGCATCATTTGTAAGTCATCGTAAAAATGTTGTTATTTTCGCCTTTGAAGCTAATTATTTATTCCTAACATAATTATAGAATTCCGTCGGATCCGTTTTAATTTGGTTCACTACATATAGTTCATAGTTGTGCCTCCTTTTTCTTATAAGTTTTTTGCTTCACCTTCTCAACAGTTTGTGACTAGTTTCATCGGACAAATTATTTGGTTCTTTAAAATTAAAATATGCGTTCCTTTTTAACATTAAGCTAATTTTAATTTCAGCATTCCACCATTTAGGTTCAACAGACTTCGCCAGTCTCTTTTTACGTAATGAGATATTACCCAACAACACTACACTCATCAACACTTACATCCCACCAGATAGTTCACCTCAGGTGCCAACCAATTACAATCCACAGTTACACAATCTGGCCTCTCTCACTAATGTCATCTTAGGAGGAGACTTCAACACCAAAGACACTAGTTGGTACCTGCACAACCAAAACAACACAAAATAGTCACACAACTAAACAGCCTCTTCATTCTTAACAACACAGAAGAACATACACACATACCACATCAAGCAGGATACTCAAACTTCTCCCCAGACATAACGTTCTGTTCTCCCCTCAATAGCAACACATACACACTGGAGAACAGAAAAACAACTGTCATCAGACCACCTGCACATCATCGTTACAACACATTCTACACTCTGCCCCAACAACCTTAGGCACACTTACAGAAATTAAAAGAAAGATGATTGGGAACAGTTCAAAATACAGACTGAGGAACAATTCACCACATTAAACAGCACACCTATAATAAACATCACTATAACAATCAAGACATTTAATCAGGTCATCAATAATGCAAACAAATACATACCCAAGGGTAACATAGGAAATACAACCCAAACTACGCAAGAGAAATAGCCCACATCATAAGACAACGAAACAACCTCAAACATAATACACAAACACCACACACAGAAGCCACAAAACAGCAGATACAACAGCTCAACACAGAAATAAACAACAAACTTAAAGAAAAACAAACAGAAACATTTAGGGAATTTATAACAACACTAAACCATTCCACAGATACATCCAGGCTATACAAGACTATAAACAGCATTACTCACTCGAACAGCGGCATTCACACCTCACACACGGCTATCTGTCGCAGCCAAAATAATATCCCAACATATACACAACAAGCTGACATTCTAGTTAATCACTACGCAAAGATAAGTCACTTAAACAGAGTCAACAACCAGAAACACGCAGACAGACAAACAGCAAGACACAAGAAAACCTACAGACTCGACACGACCATTACACTCTTCAATACAGACCAGACCACTATGATCATCAAAAACATTAAGAATTCGAAGGCTACTGGACCAGACAACATATCTAACATACACCTTAAACACTTGGGCCCACAGGGAATACTAGCTCTCACAGACACCAGCACATATTCATACCAACACTGTATTATTCCTAACATATGGAAACAAGGTAAAATTATTACACTACTCAAACCAAACAAAAATCCAACAAAACCAGCTTCCAATAGACCCATTACTTTACTATGCACACCTTCCAAAGTAACAGAAAGACTAATCTTACAAATCACCAACCTATACATACCACTATCGCCTACTCAACATGGATTCAGACTCCACCACTCAACCACGACATTACTCACTAACCTCACGCAGCACATCATGGATGGCATCAACTCCAGACGACCAGCTCAACATACATTATTAGCAGCAATAGACATTAGTAAAGCATTTGATGCTATCCCACGATTCTCTCCCATAAACAAAATACTCAACACGAACATGCACAATAACACCAAAAGGTGGCTGAGCAACTATCTTTCAGGAAGATACTCACATGTCACATTTAATGGCAAGTCATCCAAAAACAAGCTTTTTCCGAACGGGGACCCTCAAGGCTCTGTTCTCTCACCAACACTGTTCAACTTATGCATGCATGACATTCCAACACCCATAGATAACAAGCTTACCTTATCATCATATGCAGATGATATCACTCTAACATCCACCCACAACTACACCGACACCGCGACAAATAACCTACAAACATACATAAACAGTATACAAGACTGGCTCACAAACAACAGACTCAAAATAGCGCTCACAAAATCAACCATCACCTTGCTAACAAGCAACACAAAAGAACAACAGATAACTCCACAGCTTACACTAAACAACACCAACATTCTACACACTCACAGGACCAAAATATTTGGGGTTACATACAACACATCATTATCTTTTGCAAACCACATTCAGGATATTAAAAACAAATGTACGTCAAGACTTGACACGCTTAGGGTACTAACAGGCACAAACTTTGGACAATATAGTCGCTCAGTTACAGACAATACAAAACAATGCACTTCGTATCATTACAGGATGTACTCAAACAACACCAATAGAACACCTGCACACAGAAACAAAAATACTGAAAGTTAGGAAACATTTAGACATGAGGGGAACACAATTCATGGCAGTAGCGACAACTAACCCACAACATCCTTGCCACTAAATGTACAATCATGTACCAACACCTCGCACCATTGAGGTAACACTAGAGAGACATTATAACCAAATACTCCATTCCATACCACGCCCCACAGACATCACACAGTACAGAAAACACATACACACACACACCTAACCCACAAAGCATTGACACGACTTAGTCAGAATGCGATCCTAGGTGCGAAGCCGCCACCCATTGACAGGTCAGAGACCAGCCTGAGCAGATCGGATCAAGTTAACTTAGCACGATTCCGATGTGAACATCACCCCAACTTACAGACATATAAACACAGACTAGACAACTCCACAGACGACACCTGCCACCTGTGCCAGGACACACCACAAACAACTGAACACATTATGACAGACTGTACCGCTCTGGCACAAGATTGAACACAACACAACATCACTATTGACTGAACCACTGGTCCACTCCGGAGAGGGCGATCGGTTACCCGCGTGCCAACGGCTTGCTCGATCAGGATGGGCTGATCGGCTAACCAACAACAACTTGATTGAAATATATATATATATTTTTTTTTTTCCTATACTAGTATATTGATGGTTATACTCTAACTTTTGCACCGTATATACCCGAGTAGAGGTCGATCTCTTGCATAGGTCGACCCTTGATTTTTGGCCAAGATATCATTAATTTAGCATATTCCTCGTGTATCGATCGACCCCAGTTGTTGGGGATAGTGGAACAACAAATTAGGGTAATAAAGGACCATATTTTATGGCATATAAAACTCATTTCCAAAAACTAGAAACTGGCAACCTTAAACTTTTAAAAATGTATTCATTTTATGTTTTATATCATCCTGTGCTACCATTCTGTAATTTTAATAATTGGTACATATTTGGTAATTTTAATAATTGGTACATATTTGGTAATTTTAATAATTGGTACATATTTTGTTTTCATTGTTTACTGGTACCAAATGGTAAATATGTTTCATGTCTGAAGCTAACAGTAGCGCCTAGCCCTCCCCATCGTGTTACCCTTATATACGTCGACCCCCTAATTTTTGCCTACGAATTCAGTCTTAAAAACTCGACCTATGCAGGAGTATATACGATATATTTTTTATTATATATTTCTCGTTTGTATTTCTTATGCTATTATTATTTTTGATCATATATAATATATTGCATTGTATATTTATTTTGATTATATTCATCGTTCGTATTTCTTATGCTATTATTATTTTTGATCATATATATTCCATTGTATATTTATTTTCTATATATTTCGTGAAATTGAATCCATGATTTCGTCTAAATAAACAGAATGATGTAATGGTGTTTTATTTAATTCTTTTGGTTGTACACGACATTTAATTACAGCAAATGGCTGCCTTCTAAAACGGATTTCTAAACCAACTGCCAAATATATCTGGATAGCAAAATCTGGCAACCCTAATAATGTACACCTGAACAAGCCAATTACGCCTTCTAAGTCAACTGGCTGGTTAAGCCAGAATATGTGCTTTAATTAAATAAATAGTGCAATGTGGCAGCTCAGCCAGATAAGCCAACTGGCTGATTAGGAACATATTAAGACAAGGCCCGCACTGCTGAAGTCTTAATATGCGCTTGGTTCCTGCCAGGCGAACACCTCTCTTCCTCTCTCTTTCTCTTGAGGGATAACTCCGCCTCCATGTTGCATAACCCTTGTTGCTCTTGCAACATCCCCCTCCCCTTTGTTGCATAACTTATGCAACATTGATCAACACTTTCAATTGTATTGCACTCTCTCCTTATTTAACAGCGCAAAATGGGATAGTGTAATGCAATTGTAAATATCGATCAATGTTGCAAGTGTTATGCAACATGGGGAGGGGGGATGTTGCAAGTTGTTATGCAACAAGGTGGAGACTGACTGTTGCAAGTTGTTATGCAACAAGGTGGAGACTGACTGTTGCAAGTTGTTATGCAACAAGGTGGAGGGGGAATCTTGCACTTTGTTATGCAACAATGGAGAAGGACAATGTTGCAAGATTTTATGCAACAAGGGGGAGGGGAATGTTGCAAGAGCAACAAGGGGTTATACAACTTGGAGGCGGAGTTATCCCGCAAGAGAAAGAGAGAGGAGAAGGAGAGAGAAAGAGGAGGAGAGGTGTTCGCCTGGCAGGAGCCAAGCGCATATTAAGACTTCAGCCGAGCGGACGTTGTCTTATAGTGCCCCAATCAGCCAGTTGGCTTTTCTGGCTGAGTTGCCAGATTGCGCTATTTATTTAATTAAAGCATATATTCTGGCTTAATCCGCCAGTTGTCTTAGAAGGCTTCTTATAAGGCATAAATGGTCTGTATATATTAATAACTTTCGAACGATTTAAAAGCGCACGTACACTCACCAACTGTACGCCCATAAAGCCCCTAGTATCACACACACACACACACACACACACACACACACACACACACACATATATATATATATAATATATATATATATATATATATTATAAACTGATTGATGCATGCAAAGCCCCAATAGCAAAATATATAAGAGTACAACCACCACACAAAAAGCATCACATCACCAACAGTCGTCTAAGTATAGACTTTTAGGAGCTCATCCCATCAACAGCACATGGTGAGATGAGGGCTATGACATTTAGGAGCTCATCCCATCAACACCACGTAACCGATATGAGGGCTACAACCAAGCGTCGAAACATAGACGATTGGTGGTGAAGCACCACAACTACCGCTTTACTTACCAGCTCCTCACAAAAAAAGCATCACATCACCAACAATCGTCTAAGTATAGACTTTTAGAAGCTCATCCCATCAAAACCACGTCACCTATATGAGGGCTACAACCAAGCGTCCAAACTTAGACGATTGGTGGTGAAACTATTACATAACAACCCACCAACCACTTCCACCACCACTTTACTTACCGTCAAGGTCTCTAAATACGATCCAATAGACAGAGCTATTAAACAAACAAATACGTTTATGGGGCCCAAGTCAAAAAATGGCAACGCCAATAGTTTTTCTATTGAGCTTCTCGTTGTTTAACGAGGCCTATTTGACATTTGGTGGGGCGATCTTTTAAACAAAAAATCGAATAAGATAAACTACATTTAATACAAATATAAATTTTCATCATAATACACAATTTTATCCTTAAACTATAACATGAATAGCATTAATATGACTTAAAACAAAATAGAAATTAAATTAGAAGTAACTTATTAATTTTTCCTCTTTTAGCCAATTATTGTGTTTCGATATAAATTTATCTTTAAGACACAATTTTATCCTTAAACTATAACATGAAAAGCATTAATATGATTTTTAAAACAAAATAGAAGTCAAATTAGGGGTAACTTATTAATTTTTCCTCTTTTAGCCAATTATTGTGTTTCAATATAAATTTATCTTTAAGACACAATTTTATCCTTAAGCTATAACATAAAAAGCATTAATATGATTTTAAAACGAAATAGAGATTAAATTAGGGGTAACTTATTCATTTTTCTTCTTTTGGCCAATTATTTTGTTTCAATATAAATTTATCTTTAAGACACCAGTATATCTTTAAGCCTTATTACAAAAAATATTAAAGTCCATGTGCCATTAATATCATCACGCGATAGAGCTTCATCCCAATTATGGGTCGAAGTTTGCCGTTTCATGTCACGAAATTTAGCTCTTTTAAAATCTCAAACGTATTCGAGGCTCTCCGAATTATGAACATTAATTTTAATTTCAAATGTTGTTTGCTTATGATCACTGGTGGAGAAGTAGTCTCCTACAGAGATATTATCAATTAAGTCTAGATCTGTACTTGAAACTACATCTAGAATATTGCGTTCACTAGTGGGTTCCTTGACCATTTGAAAAAGTGAACTCTTCAGCAAACCCTCCTACAGTCGACGACCGGTTGATTGTAAAGGACCACCCCATTCCCTCTAAGATAAATTAAGATCTCCCATGAAGTCCCAGACGAAACGGAGAGGGTTGCATGGGAAGCCTTTAAAGCAGTCGTCAAGAACTTTTTAGTTAAGAAGAAGACACCGAACTACGTGCAGTTGGTTAAGGAGAAGCTTGAAGCGTTTAGGTTAATGGGGTTCAATATGTCTTTAAAGGTACATTTCCTGCACTCCCATTTGAACTTTTTCCCGACCAACCTTGGTGACGTTAGTGACGAACATGGGGTAAGATTTCACCAGGACATTTCCACAATGGAAAACCGGTACCAAGGTAGTGGGACCAAACAATGCTGGCTGAATACTGCTGGACATCAAGGAAGCCACAAATGTCGCCTATAAACGCAAGTCGTCGACAAAGAGATTTTAGGAATGGTTAATATAATGTTAGAGTACGTCCTATACAATACAATATATGCAGTTTTGTATACTTTTGAGTAAAACTTAATTCTAAATTTTCTCAAGAACCGTACATGATACAAAAATTTCAAGTTCATATTTGTAATCAGCGTTATAAATTCTGCCAAGGATACAGAACCTCGTCGTTTATGGCAGGCTGTGCGCAGCTGCTCACTCGCACAATAAAAAATTGGTTTGTAGATAAACGGGTACCGTGGGTAGCTTAGTGGTTAAGACGCTGGGCTGCTGATCGGGAGGTCGTGAGATCGAGTCCAGGCGAGGACTTTGTAATTTCTGACGGCCCGTGTTGGGGCGTGGTTTGGATTCCACGTTAAACTGTAAGTCTGAAATGGAGTGACAAGCTTGACCTTCGTCAAAATGAAAAATTCGGGCGAAAGCAAAACCAAGGTTAACCAAGAACCTCAATTATTCATAATAATGAATTTGTATCTAATTTTCAATTATATATATATATATATATATATATATATATATATATATATATGTAGTGACACTTGTAGTGCCCAACTAAAGAGGAAGAGTTGTTTGCAAACAACCTATGCAATATACCGTTAACAATTGCGATATAACTCATCAAACCAAACATGATCAAGATGACGTTATACCAAGCGCACATAAGATGACGTCACAGCACGGGAGACGTCAACTCATGGAAGTGTAGCCTAGTCAATCTGTGAGAAAATTAGGCCTAACTCTCCACAAATTGCAACAGAATTTTTTTCTTCACACTGCATTTCAGAAAGGTTCATAGAACAACATACTTAAAATGCACCTGAATCTACCTTGGGGAAATGTGCCTAAATTGCATAAATCTAACATCTGGTAACTATCAGTATTTAAAAAAAACTATATATTTACACAAAAAATAAAGATTGTACTCATAATCAGCAAGTAAAAATGTATTATAAAAATTAATTTGGCAATGATTTTTGAGTGGGTGTAAAAACTAATATTTACCCACATTTTCAGTTATAACAACATATTTGCACATTTTTATTTTATTTATAGTTACTGTACATTTAACATCTAATAAAAAATACAAGGCACATGTGCCTCCAGTGGATATATGCATACTAATATATATATATATATATATATATATATATATATATATATATGTATATATGCATACTAATATAATTCTTATAATGTTATTTCCATTATTTTTTATTGTTTCAGGTACACCACGTATGATGGATAAATGTCTATTTTGTGAAACCTCATTGCACGACGGGCGAGCAGTTGTCACACCGGGATTCAAAGGATGTCAAGGAATAGCAGAGGCTAGTCAAGTACGAGGCATCAGCTTCACCACAGTTCCTGGACAGCGTGTGCATACTGAATGCCGTCATAGGCATTGCAACAAAAGAAGAATCGAACAGAGCTTAAAGAGATTACATGATGCAGTGTCTGAAAGTGACGAGGCTCAGATATTACTCAGATCAGAAGAACGTCCTTTCAACTTCAAGGAAAACTGTTTGTCTTGCGGACACATCGACACCTTTGATGATAAGCTTCAGAGAGGACAAAAGTTGGTACCTGTGAGAACATTTGATTTTCAGAAAACTATTACACAGCAATGCCAACGTAGGAATGATAAATAGTCAGAGAAAGTGATGGCTGATATGAAAAGTGCACATGATCTGCCAGATGCAGATTCAGTGTATCAGCAGATATGCAGCATTAACTTTCGGACAAAAAAAGATATTCCACGTAAGTTTCTGTCTTTGGATGACCAACCTGTGACTAAAAAGCGTGGAAGACAAAGGGATACATCTCAGGAAGCGGCCTTCCTGCAAGTCATGGCTGACCTAGAACAAAATGATGATGAGCAGACCACCATTAATGACCTCATCGACAACATGCAGTTCTATTTACATGACTCAGACAGCAAACCTATGGTATTACGTACATGAAAAAGAAGTTGAAGGACCATTATGGTGACAACATAATAACAACAGAGATTAATGGAAAGTCTAATGTCGTGACATTCACCAGTACAGCTAAAATTCTACACGATTTCCATCAACAGTCACAGAAGGACGACTGTATGCAAGGAAAGTTCAGACTAATAAAAGCAGCAGCCAAATTGATAAAAAATTATATCAAATCCATCACACAGTCCAAAGATACTTATCCAACATCTGAAGATATGTGGGCTGAAAAGGCAACTGCCTTTCTCCCAGAGTCCCTCAGCACTTTTTTGCATATCCTATTTCATCAAAAGAAATCTGATGTTAAAGTGGCTTCACTGGGGCAAGCAATCATTCAGGCAACACGTTCAAGAGTTATCTTATGTCCATTACAGCTAGGACTTGGTGTACAACTTCATCATCATTTTGCATCAAGATTCCTCATAGAATCTTTGAATGGACATGGATTCTGTTGTTCCTCTTCAGAGATTCAACACTTTGAGCGAAGTGCCGCAGTCAGTCAAGGTACAGACATTCCAAATTGCACCCAAGACCAGGTCATTCAATATGTAGTCAACAATATTGATCACAACACAATGACCATTGACGGCAAGAACACCTTCCATGGCATGGGCATGATTGCAACAATAACACCTGGCACCAAAAGCATCAAGGTGAAGCTCTAAAGCAGTTTAGAACCAGTGCATATTTCAATGTTCAAGCTGAGGTATTCAACAACAGACTGGCTACAGCTGAGGAGATCGCAACAGCTGTGGTTTTATTGTATTGCAATGTACAGGCATTGTGGCAGCCATATTGGATTTACATATATGCAAATTAATATGATGTCCAAAAAATTTATGACTTTTTCTAAAAGATTTTCCAGCCCTGAAAAGCATATTCCAGGCTTTTAAACTACTACAGCTCAATTATAACAAAATAGGTTTTGTCATCGTATTTGGCGGTCATATTGGATTTATGCAAATTAGGCATATTTCCCCAAGGTAGACTCGAGTGCATTTTTAATATGTTGTTCTCTGAGCCTCTCTAAAAGATATTGTGAAAAAGATTCTGTTGCAATTTGTGGTGGGTCAAACCATATTTTGACTAGACTAGTGGCGCCGCAGCGTTTTCGCTCTTCGAAATCCAACCTTAGTGACACGTAGACCATGATCATGTAAACATCATTTGTGCAAGCCCCACTTGGGCTTGTTGTGTCATTAACCTATCATTATATAAAGACTATTTATCGCCTCGCGCGTCATCAATTGTCAAACCAGTATATTGAATGAATTATTTCAAGTGTACACATTATTTCCAATATAAACAATCCGCATATTGTTTCATTTGTAATTCAATTTATTTTGTGTAATAAAGGAAGAAACCTGGTGCTATCAATCAACCTAATTAATAACTTAATTAATAACATTCTTTGATCTGAAAGATCTGGTGACCTCGGCCAAAGCATTTATTAACAGCAATCATTTACAACCATTATCAAATAACGGTAATTACCATCATTCCTTATAGTACCGATTTACGCACCAAACATGGTTACATACCTGGCCATTAAATACATCATTATAAATTGGTAACTATATATATATATATATATATATATATCGTATTTACCCGAGTAGAGGTCGATCTCGTGTATAGGTCGACCCTTGATTTTTTGCCAAGATATCATTAATTTAGCATATGCCTCGTGTATCGATCGACCCCAGTTGTTGGAGGTAGTTGAACAACAAATTAGGGTAATAAAGGACCATATTTTATGTCATATAAAACTCATTTCAAAATGTTTCACAAAGATAGGAAGGGAAGGCGATAGTGTACTTTTGTATGCAAGTGACTTCCTGCACCCGGTAAACAATAATAGCGTATCTGCTCATGAAATGTTGGGAATTGATTTGACCCTAAATAATAAAGTCTTGCATCTATTTCTAGTATAACCCCGTTGAAAGGATATAAACATGTATAACCAATTAAGCAGAATAGTGAATAATAAGATCAGTGTGATTTTTGGGAATTTTAATTGTGGTAATATAAATTGGGAAAACAAAACAGCTGATGCTGAGGGCGCAAGACTGTTGGAATTTGCCGGTGCTAATTTATTAAGTCAATGGGTTGACGGTCGTACAAGGGGTAATAATAAACTAGACCTCATATTCACGAACGAAGATGACCTAGTCTCTGACCTGACTATTGGTGAAAATTTGAGTAACAGCGATCATAATTTGATTTGGTTTGACCTCAGGGTTCCAGTTAATACACGCGAAAAGACTCGTGAAAGACTGGATTTCTCCAGAGCAAATTTTGAAAGCTTCCGAAGTAGTTTAGACACACTTGAAGTTCTAATAAGTGAGGATGTCAGTGTCATCTGGAGCTCGTATAGGGATCAGTTTAAAATATTATAGAACACTTTTATACCCACTAAAATAGTTTCCTTGTCAACAAAGTCGCCGAAATGGTTTAACAACCAAATTAGCAGTGCTATTACAGGAAGAAATAGAGCCTACAAACTACTTACAATGTCACATTTCAACCAGACTGATTCGGAAAACTATATAAACCTACGTAGGAGGGTCAAGTCCTTAATTAGATCAGCCAAACGTGATGAAGAAGCTAGCGTTGCCTCACTCTGTAAAGTTAACCCTAAAGAATTTTTTGCCCATGTTAATAGCAGAAAGCCAATTAAAAATTCTGTAGGTCCCCTAAAAGATAGAAATGGCGTATTGAAATTCGATGATAAAGATATAGCTAATGCGTTAAACGAGTTCTTCGCTACAGTCTTCACGGAGGAAGACTCAATTGAAGTGCCAAGTCCTCGGATTACATATGACGGTGATCATCCCGTAGAGACCATACGTTTTACGAGAAATGAGGTACAGCTATTAATTGATAAGATGAATAAATACAAATCACCTGGTCCCGACTTTTTCTTCCAAGGGTATTAAAATAAGTTAGCCACAATATTGTTGACGACTTAGTAACCATATTCAAACAATCAATCGAGTTAGGGAAAGTTCCAACCGACTAGAAGTTAGCAAATGTACCACCATTCTTTAAAAAGGGTGATAGGGAAAATCCTTGTAATTACCGCCCGATCAGTTTAACATCAATTGTCGGCAAACTGTTGGAATCCATCATTACAAAACGTATTGTGTATCACCTTCAATCTAACAATCTACAGGGACGTAGCCAGGAATGTCCCAAGGGTGGGGCCAACTTGAGCTCGTTCGTCAGGTTCCGTGGTGAATCGGGCGAGCCCATAGAGTTAATGGGTCTGGGGGAGAGCTGGAAGCTCCTCCAGCGGGGTCCGAGGCGGAGCCCCGTAAGCCAGCGATTTTAAACTTATTTTGTGTAAAAACTATTTGAAAATGTCAGTGCAACTGCCATTTTTGAACAGCCACTATACAGCCATCCACATAAAATATGTACCCTTTCCAACAAAAGTTTGGATAGGACAGTCACATTACAGTCACATTGGTGCAATCTAAGCTATATTATGATGTAATTACTTGTATGTTCTGAAATTTTAAATCAGCTATTGATCCGGCAGTTTTCTTATTTAAAAAAAAAGTAACTATTTTATTCACACATTTAATGATTTCTTGCATACAATTATTTAGTGTATACACGTTTAACAGAATAACACATCTATGAATAACAAAAATCATTAGAAGAGATCCAAATAAAACTCTCACGTGTAAGGCAAGTCAAACGGTTGCAGAAACAGCTAGATCAGTTGAGACAGAAGAAACGCACATCTGTTTAACGTAAGGGGTTCTAAAAAACCTTAGGCCCCCCCCCATTTGCAGCTTACATGTTTACTTATATCGAAATAGTTTTTAGCGAATATAAAAATATATAAAATTCTTTATTTATTGCAGGTATTAAAATTACTCTAGCTGATAAATTGATAATATAATGGCTTCTCAATTAATTGGTGATTCGGAGAGGCAACGTGTGATAGATCGCATGCGAGCAATAACATTTCGGGAAGCTCGTGATGCTGCAGCCACCTTTATAACATGTTCATGGGTTGCCAAAAAGTTGCGAAGAAGTGAGGACTTCGTCAAAAGAAATTGGAATAAAACTTTGGATGAATGTGAAAAGGATACAACCAAATCTGGGCGCCCAAATTTGCCACTCTCAGGAAACAAAGGACATCATTGAAAGCGGTACGCGTAAGCGGAAAAACAGCTATGCTAAACTTTCTAGAGAAATCGAAGTGTTGAGAGGAAAGATCGTTAGTGGTGAGATCATTCGACTGTACCGTCATAGGCAAGGTTTAAAGCCTTGGCATGAACTTCCAAAGCCAAGAAAAACTCAACTTAACATCGATGACAGAATGTGGTTTGCCCATTATCTTGAAGATTGGGATGTGGATAATTTCATGCATTTAGCTGTCTCCGATGAATTTTTTGTTTACGTAACACGTCGGCCTAACTACCAAAATGATCGAGTGTGGGTCACAATACCAGATGAAATCGATGACAATGAACATTATCGCGAATTATTAAAAAGTCCAGACTGTGTTGGTGTGTTTGTTTTGTTCACTGCAAAGAAGCTCATGTGGGTGCTGAAGCCAAACGGTCAGAGTTGGGATGGACAGTATTTTCGTGATATTATTCTATCCCAGCATGTCATTCCTTTTCTAAGAAACCCAAACAATGTTATGGATGTCGATCAGGTCACACTTCTGCACGATAAGGCCCCCTGCTTTAAGGCATTAGCCACTCAACAGTTGTTGCGGAACCATGAGATCGATTTCTTTGGAAATGAAGAATGGCCAGGAAATTCTCCTGACCTGAACGTCTGTGAACACATTGGATCAGTTATAAAGGACAAGGTTGAATGTCTCTTGTTTCAAGAACCTGCAGCAAATCGATTTTCGAAGGATACAATGACGCAACACATTGAAACTGTTTTAGCAAATTTGCGTAACGATCAAGATCTATTCACGTCACTTTTGGCAAGGTACCCAAAGCGAATTCAGGCTGTCTTGGAAGCCAATGGCGGGAACACCAAGTTTTAATTGTTTCTCATTAAATGCAGGATTAAATTCTCTTTTGTAAGGTATTTTTAGTTTTACTGTACCTCTAATGGTTTAGGCCATGGGCGGGGGTGCTAAGGTTTATTGGAGCCCCGTATATAAAATTTTGAACAGAATAATCGCTGTCGTTTGTATTAACGATTATCCGATTTTTTTTAATATATTATTACATATGAAAATTATTTCACGAAAGTAACATGTATATTCGATAGTTATTCTGACTCGTAACATGATATTTGATAATTCTACATTCATTGAGCAGCAATTTACTAAGTATATTATATTGTTTTATTATTTGCCTTTATACGCATCAAACACGTAGACATTTCTTTTGTAAATATGTAATTATACCAGATCAACTTACCAGCGGTCGGTTGGTCGTGTGAAGCCTTCGTTTCAAACGGCACCTCAACCTGTACTTGACTGCTGACACTTGCATTTTCAGCGCTTAGTTCTGGTTGATGTGCATCGTCTTCCGCTTGTCTAATAACTTTACGGGAGGGTTCTGCTGTATCACTTTCATTTTGTTCTTCAACCGATTCAACT
This sequence comes from Bathynomus jamesi, assembly GCA_023014485.1. Classification (NCBI taxonomy): domain Eukaryota; kingdom Metazoa; phylum Arthropoda; class Malacostraca; order Isopoda; family Cirolanidae; genus Bathynomus; species Bathynomus jamesi. The sequence goes on from JAJOZX010002277.1 coordinate 481,840, forward strand.
GATTTTCTTTTGAAATATTTTCGTATATCCATTACAATATTGTATAACGAATTAACGAAGATTGACCAACATGCAATGATGCAACACGCCCCACTCGTCACACTGTACTATGCTGCAGTGCATGCAAAACTAACTGGCGCCGAGCTGTGTCAGTTCCCCGCGCTTCATATTTCAGTAGTTCAGTACAATACGTGTTTAAACACGTCCAAACGTGTTTGGACGTGTTTAAAAAAACGACGCAAAATATCGCTTAAATAACATATAGATACAGACACTCCTTCCATTATATACAGATACCAAATTGTTAAATGTTATAGTTTGGCGGGGAACATTGGTTGTAATTACCGCAGATTTTTTTCTTGGACTTTCCAATGAGGGGGGGTTGATTGCCTGATACCTCTTATCCGGTGGAAATTTCCAGCAGATTTCAGTGGAGAGTTAACGACAAAAACCCTCGTTTTTTCGTTAAAGAGTTATGTATGTAGAGGTCTTCAAAAGTCCTCGTAAACTAGTGTTTTTATTGGTCAATGTTAAATTAATTTGCCTTCGGTATTTTAGCGCTGCCTAAAGGTAAAGAAAGAAATTACTTTACCTTATTATTTCGTTGGATCTAGCATCTGGTTGTAGGGCGCGACAATCTTTTTCGATGTAGGGCCGCTATATGATGGAGTTATACAACGAGTTGATTTGACTTAATTAATATCGGCAATCGCTATATTTAAATTCCTGAAGGTATAGGACTATCCTTTTGAGTTATTAGGTTTATATTACTTGTTATTTACTCAGAACTTATAGGAAGATTAAGTACACCGTCCTTGCTTAAAAGCAATGCTTAACCTAAGCAGCTCGAGTGCCGCAAAATCTAAATCTGCCTCTTAGGAATTCACTGATTTTACAAAGTTCGTTGACTCTTCTCTCGAAGTAATTTTCATGAGTCAGCAGTAGTATGGGCGCAAAATGGGAGCGTGCAGAGATGTTGCAATGTTGCAAAGGGGTGGGGGTATGTTGCAAAGAGGGTGGGTTATGTTGCAAAGGGGTGGGGGTATGTTGCAAAGAGGGTGGGTTATGTTGCAAATTGGGTGGGGTATGTTGCAAAGGGGGTGGGGCATGATATGAATGGGGGAGGGGTTCTGCAACAACTTAATGCTGCAAAGGGGGGAGGGGAATGTTGCAGGTGCAACAAGGGTCATGAAACTTGGAGGCGGCGTTATCCCACAAGAGAAAGACAGGAGAAGGAGAGAAAGGGAGAGGTGTTCACCTGGCAGGAGCCAAGTGCATATTAACACTTCAGCCGACCCACCGTCCTCTTATAGGCCCCTAATCAGCCAGTTGGCTTAGAAGGAGTCAAAGGGGAGAGGGGAGGGAGCTTCGGGGGGAGAAGGGAGGATGGCCTCCCCCCAAAGGGGTTGCCTTAACCTAAGAGAGGAAGAGAAAGGAGAGACAGAGGAGAGCTTCGGGGGAGAAGGTGGGATGTCCTACCCCCTAAAGAGAAACCTAACCTAAGTCTTAACCTTAGAAGGTAGGATAGTGAGATCTTTATTCCGCAGAAGTTCGCATCGTTATGACCCCTCCGAAGCCAAGCGGGTCTTACATAGAGGAAGGTTGAGTTGCCAGATATCACTTTTTATTTTAATTGTTCAGGTATACATTATTAGGGTGAGTTGCTAGATACCACCATTTATTTTAATTCACAAGAGTTACCAAAGCAAACGAACTTTCTCCTTTAAGAGAATTAATTATTAAAACAATATTAATACATTTAATCTGAAATAAATAAAACACCATTACAGCATTCTGTTTATTCAGACGAAGAAATATATCATACATTGGGATGATAAAAAAACTAAAACTAAAAATAATATAACATATATGAAACGTATAATCTTCAAAACGTTAAATATATTGAAAATAAAATACATACACTTTTTAATTCACACGAGTTACCAAAGCAAGTGAACTTTCTCCTTACCATATATATATATATATATATATATATATATATATATAATGAATAGAAACGACGTAAATAAGGAGCGTCTCTGCACACGGGGAAGAGAAATAACGAATAAATGAAAAATGAGGCGAACCGCCCGGGAATCGAACCCAGGGCCTTTCAATTGCCGGTTGGATGCGCTACCATTACACCACGGACCTCATCAATCATAAATCGAAATTCTCCTACATAGGACAGAAACCAATGCCCTGAGAGGGCACCCTCGCAAATCGTGAATATGTGCATTTAACTGCAATGACCACGCAGTATATAAATGAATAGAAACGACGTAAATAAGGAGCGTCTCTGCACACGGGGAAGAGAAATAACGCATCCAACCGGCAATTAGAAGGCCCTGGGTTCAATTCCCGGGCGGTTCGCCTCATTTTTCATTTATTCGTTATTTCTCTTCCCCGTGTGCAGAGACGCTCCTTATTTACGTCGTTTCTATTCATTTATATACTGCGTGGTCATTGCAGTTAAATGCACATATTCACGATTTGCGAGGGTGCCCTCTCAGGGCATTGGTTTCTGCCCTATGTAGGAGAATTTCGATTTATGATTGATGAGGTCCGTGGTGTAATGGTAGCGCATCCAACCGGCAATTGGAAGGCCCTGGGTTCAATTCCCGGGCGGTTCGCCTCATTTTTCATTTATTCGTTATTTCTCTTCCCCGTGTGCAGAGACGCTCCTTATTTACGTCGTTTCTATTCATTTATATACTGCGTGGTCATTGCAGTTAAATGCATATTATATATATATATATATACATATATAAGAAAATCAATAAACAGAAAGAGAGTTTACTATTAAAATGAAACCCGATATTAACTCTATTTAATTATGACAATCCTTTCTTGCGATTGAAAAACAAATTGCATCAGAAAATAACGTTACACAACTTATATATATATATATATATATATATATATATATATATAAGAAAAACTAATTATTTAAAAGCCATTCTATTTACGTTCTTTCTATCAAATCGTCTTTGGAAGAAAAAAATTATAAATTGGAGGCAAGTGAGCCCTCGAGGCAAAGGCTAACCGCGAGCTGGCGAGAATGGAATGTGGGCCAAACTTTCACCAAAGTTTCATGCGAACTCTTACAATGTATATAAATGTTTTTATTAACTTCGTTGTTTATGTCTTTACGTTTAATTTGTATGGTATCATCTTCTTTGTTATTGAATTGAATGAATAAAAAATTGGAAAGAATTGAATAAAATTACTTTTGGTAGTAAAGGTAAAACTGAATTTAAAATTCTTATATATATATATATATGCACTAAAATCACAAAATAACACGTGATCTTATTAATAAGCAAACAACCACAGGGAAAAGGAAACACAAAGTCCGAGCGCTTTCGTAATATATTCACATTATCAAGGAGGAACAGAAAATAGACAGAGATTACAAAGTAAATGAGTTAAATATACAAGCAAAAAATTCACAATCGGCACCTCAAATTAAAGGCCTTAAAGCCCTCTAAAGATTTTTTCAATTGATAACATAATCTGTAGGCTGCTAAATTACTAAATATAAAAGAAGTATATAGATGAAATTAGACAAAAAAAACAATACAGAGAACAAAAATTATTATAATGGTTATTAACACTAATATTTAATTAAAGCAGGCAATTAATTGGCAAGAATTTAATGAAAAACAAATAGATAACGTAGATAACAAATAGATAACATAATCTGTAGGCTGCTAAATTACTATATATAAAAGGACTATATAGATGAAATTAGACAAAACACCAGTACAGAAAACAAAAATTATTATAATGGTTATTAACACTAATATTTAATTAAAGCAGGAAATTAAGTAGCCAGAAATTAATGAAAACAAAGGGAATGGTGCCATCGTCTTACAGAATATTACAAAAAATTTTCTACAAACAGTTTGGAAAAATTGTTTTCCCAAAAGCAACCCAGTTGAAAAGTCCAATAAACCCCCCAGCAACCAAAGATTATACACGAAAGAATTATTACAATTAAAATAGACACATAAGAATGTTAACAGTTCTTACAATAATATTTATTTATTTAACCAGGGCAAACCATTAAGCGGGCAAGAATGCAGTCAAGAAAACAGTAGGCCCTTCGCCAGCTTTCTGACAATGCATGAATCTAATTTATACAACCCAGGACTAATATTAAGGACCAAATCCGCATTATTCTTGATCACACTTGATTCCAGTATATTTCTGCTAACAATAGATTTACTAAACCTTAATTTGGAAGCATTTTTCCAGTCAATGGAATGATTAGTATCTCTTACGTGAATAAAAATGGCGTTAGATTCCTGGCCACTTCTTATACTGTATTGATGCTGTTTAATACGTAACTCAAGGGTCTTACCAGTTTGGCCAATGTAAAATTTATTACATATTGTGCAAGGGATTTTATATACACAACCATGTTCACTTAACGGGGAGTTCTTAATCAATGAATTCTTAATTACATCTAAATTTTTGAACGCAATATTTACGTTAAAAGTCCTCAGCAGATTCGGCAGATCAAGGAAATTTTCTCTGAATGGTAACACTAAAACATTTTTTGTGTTATAAGGAATCTTATCCTTTACTTCGGACTTTGTGTTTCCTTTTCCCTGTGGTTGTTTGCTAATATATATATATATATATATATATATATATATATATATATATATATATATATACACAGATTTTTGTCAGAGAAAGTGAGGACCACGGACACACACACTCGCTTCTCTTACATGCGACTTTTCCTAAAACTTACTACATTATTAACCTATCCCATCCTCCATGCAATAAAAATGTTCTACTGTATTAGTAACCTTCGATTAGCACCCCCCCGAATTGTTCATTTTAAACAGGGTCAAACCTTTCACTCCGCCTTAGACCTAGAGTTTAACGTGGAAGCAGAACTAAGCTGCAGCACGGGCGGGCAGAAATTGCATGGGATGCATTACTTATTGAGGTACTTCTTGTCCTTGTAACTCCCTATCTTTCATGTACACTTTCCACATTGTTTCCGACAAATATTACAGAAGCTCTTTCCAAATTTGTTGTGAAAGATGCTTTATGCAAAAGTGTAATGAAAAAAGAATAGCGTCAGAGTTCATTCATACCATGCGTACACTTATCTCGTGTACACAGTTAGTTGAAAATAAAACGTGCCAATGAAACTCTAGACTCATTTAAAATAGAGAATTCATTCACACCATGCGTACACTTATCTCGTGTACACAGTTAGTGGAAAATAAAACGCACCAATGAAACTCTAGACTCATTTAAAATATTTAAAATTCTTATATATATATATATATATATATACAGAGAGAGAGAGAGAGAGATTTTTGCAACTGGAACCTAACCGTTGTGTAAATTACATTAGTAATAATAATAGCTAATTCGGTTTTCCTTTTCCCCGAATTGTTCATTTTGACGAGGGTCAAACTTTTCACTCCGCCTTAAACCTACAGTTTAACATGGAATCGTTGTAGCGCCTGAAATGTCAACGCCTGATCTTTCAACCATCACCCCAGTGTATTACCCACGAGGATACATAGGGTACCCACTTATCTACCATCCCAAGCAGACATACAATAACTAAATACAAATTAATCACCCTCCTACTCGAGAAGTAAAAAGAATAGCATGGCAGCAAAACATGATAATGCACAAAAATCTTCTAGATTTGATGTTTGTGTCAAAGGATATTACTGTGCTGTTAATGTCAGAGTAATGAAGAGTAGCGGCGCTAATTTTGTTTCCTGCGGTACTGAGCTGTGCCACTCTGATGAATATATTCCTATAACAACTTACGTCCGACAAATTGAGGCTCAATTTAGTAGGGCCGTAAAAATATATTCCTATAACAACTTACGTCCGAAAAATTGAGGTTCAATTTAGTAGGGCTGCAAAAAATAATAATGTACATTCTGCAAGTCTTCTATAGAGAAGGTTGTTGCAGGGGATATTGCGTAAAGGGGTGGGTTGGTGAAAGCCGAGAAAAGTATTGTGGGAGAACTAAGAATAGCATGACAACAAAACGCACATTAGTATTGTTGGAAAACTGAGAATAGTATGGCAGCACAACGTAATAATGCACAATCTGGAAATCTTCTATAGAGATGATTGTTCAATGTTGCGAGGGATATTACATAAATGGGTGGGTTGGGGAAAACAAAGTATGGGGGCAAATATTGCCGTGGTAGAGACAGCAAGGGATAATACGAGCTTTAAATCTACGAAGAGAATATAAAGACAACGTTAGTCGACCAAAGTATGGACCCGTTATATCGGTGTTACGATTGGTACACAAATTAGACCTCACCCAGTTACAGTGTCAAAGAATCATTACGAATTGTTCTTAGTCTTTTGGGGGCGCTTGGTGATCATGCATATAAAAGGAAATATTTTCAACTGAGTCACAGTAGTTATTTCCACCAGTGAATAAACATTCCTTCTGCCAGTGAGTAAACATTCCCTCCGCCATGAATCAAGAAATTTATATTTTACTGGATTTATATCAAGACAGTGACATTGTAGCACTGTCTACAATTATTCTTTTTAACGCGATTGACCGGGATGGATTATTTCCAACGCAAATCGTTGATGATATTTGCAATGACGCTCCTTACGATCCGACGCAAGGGACTACCAGAGAAATGTAAGGGTTTATAACTTTATTTTTTGGAGTCAATTATTCAAAAACTGCCAGAAAGAGTGTTATTTCAACATATATATATGGAGGGATGTAGTATCTCGTCAAATACTTCATCTAGGTAATCACAATTATGCTAAAATCGATTCATTGAATTTTTTATAGCAATCTTTTGCATGTTTTTTTTATAAATGTTATTCGTAATTACCTCTTAAATGAACTTATCCGAGCGGTTCAAAGATATCTTCATATTGTAATACTCTTACTATATGTATACTCTCTATATGTTTTTATTAAAAAAGATTCAGTATAAACATTATTCTTTCTCCTTTAAGGTCCGATGAGAATTTGACACATGTTATACACTCTTTTGAAGAACTCCGTGTCATGGACCTGAATACGGAGGATATACCGAGCAGTCAGCCCAACGAATGTCACATCATTAACGAAATAATGTAAGTTTTTTTTAATCTTTTTAGGGTGGGAAGAAGACAATGTATTTTCATCAATTTATTAAATGAAAGAAATCATGTTTTTAGTACAATAACCATCTTAAACTACAGAATATACAAACTAACTTTACAAATATATATATATATATATATATATATATATATATACACGAACAAAACATCATAATATACAACGAGTACGCACAATTGGAAAACGGCGTTTTATCTGGCTGCATACCATTTCATCGTATAATATTAAAAAAATTGTAAATTCTTTACCGTGTAACATATGCATGAGAAATTAAATGAAGTACATTCCACACATATTACTAAAATAACTTTGTAATCGGAATGGGTTCCATACAACTTCGGGGATATGTAACTGATCGAGAAATTTTACAATAACAGGGTCACTCCAGGGTTGTGTCTCAAGTGAATCAAAATAGTACAGGCGGTGCCTATTTTTAAAATAGATTGCAAGCCAATGAATCCCTTCATTACCGATGACATCTGTGTTCACAATAAGACTACCGCAATCTCGCGTAGTTGAAAAACTCAATGTTTCATTCTTCGCAAACACACCGATAAATTTGGCACGTGTGATTCGTTCACTATTCATTACTCTCTGAAGTGTATTCGCATCCATTTTAAAAGTCAGTGATAACGCCCCTAAATCTGTCTACTTCTATTAGGGCTTGCGACTCGAGGTATACTAGTAAGCTAATAGGCGCGTCTATAGGCTTGGTGAATTCCAACCTCACTAAGATGTTTCCACTCTGCTGTGGACTTAAATGTATATTTACCCAGGCAGATAAGTCAGGTGTAATGTCAAACAGATAAAGGTTAAATCGATCAATGAATTCTTTCTGCTTTACCCCATTGCCGAGCTCATCACAATCACCTGCAATATGGGCCAGATTACTATAGGCTCTCGCGCAAAGAGGTAACACAACGTCTCACGAATAGTCCGTATTCAATGTTCCTCCCAACGCAATGCCATTAACATATAGAGTTATATTTTTAAGTCCAAAATTCTCGAATTTAAAGGCACTCTTTTTATATTTTCCATTCACCGAAGCATGGTTTTGCATTCCGATTAATATTCTTTCAGGAAGATTTCCCATGGCGATGTTTTCTATCTGCTTCGACGCCAACCCTACAGGCACTGTGTATAGTTTGATTTGTACTCTGTTAATAGGGTATTTTACAGTAGCGTTTAGTAAATTTTTCTCAATTTCTAGTTATTTTGGTGAACTTAATTTCACTCGTCGTACGCGGAGGTATGTCTCCATAATGTGAACCACAACGGGTTTTGCTCCCTCTTCTTGATCAGCATCCAGATTTAAACAGATCTCAGGACTCGTGCGGGTGAGCTTTATTTTCATATCCACCCCATTCACAAGCAACTTCTCCTGGAATGTGAAATCTGTATGCAGACGTCCAAAACACTCGTATATCTTCTTTTTAGAATTTTTAAATTTGTCCTTTATACTACTTTCGTCTTTAGTTTGATAATATCCCTCGGCACTTAAAAAGGTAGCCTTCGCTTCTTTGGAAAAGTTGAGGACATTTTCCAGATAGGCTCGTAGGTGATAGTACCCCGTGCCTGCCGATATGTTGACCTGATTTAAATATACGTCACACTGGTTGAATATGGAGTGCAGAAAGTTTGTTTCAGGGTATACAGCATATTTGTCATCGCAGTCCGTTCCATCAGAATGGGCTATACGTAGTTTAGCGTACATGTGCACACAGCTTGGATCAAAAAAGTAAGGGCCTGAGCTGGGTATCACGAATTCTATAGGAGCACTCGGGGAACTAATTGTGTTTAAAGGGTTAATTGTAATAAAGTCACTGTGTTCAATAGAAACTTGAGTTGGGGGCATCTCAAAGAGGGATAGCTCCGATTTACAGCATTGTGAACTACACGGATGGATGAAGCGTGCCATGACGAGTTAGAAATAGTGCCTCCTCTCTCGACAAGTAGTAAACAAACTATGATTCATGAGATCAATGTCCTTAGCTTATATCAGTCAAAAAATGGTCAACCATAGGTTTCATTCGCTTAAACACTTCTTTTTTGATATCCTTTTACGTTTAATGCCACGTGGTGGTAATCCCTTCTTCCGTCAGTCCTCTTCTTCTTCCACCACCACGCATTTTTCTCTTTGCATCTTTGATGATTTTCCCGTGTACGTTTTAAATGTTTTTTTAGAGCTTCTTTAGGTTTAGCCCCAGCCAATATGTCTTCTGCAGTGTTAAGACCTGATTGTAGCGCTTTCCTTCCGAGGTATCTGGCACCCTCTTCAGCAAAGGAACAGCCGTACGTAGTATGGTTGAAAAAATGGACCCAAGTCCACTACCACGCTGGTATCTCACCCCTCGATAGACGGTGAAAGGCTTTCTGTCCATTATAACTCAGTGCGTCGAAAGTGCAGCTTCACTGTTAAGCTCCCGTCACCGAATGGGAAATTTTTACCCTCAATCGTTCTTATATATATTGAGATATTGGTTATTAGATTAGTTGCGACATTCACATAATGGGGTCTGTCATATGTAATACTCAAACTCCTTCCTATGGTTGGGAATGTGAGCATGCGCAGCAGGCGTGCCTGGGTATCCCCAACAAACTGGTGCTCCACTATATTGCTGTAAATATAGCACATGTCTGGGGCTGAGAGCTTTCACCCAATTTCTCCATCTTCAATTGATACATTAAGCTGGACAAGTCATGCTGTGCCTCGTGAAAGTCTCTCTTTGGAAGGCTGATCGATATCGCCCCTCGGTTATAATTTTGAACACTCTTCGTCTTTAATATTTCTGTTAGCCTTTGATTTTAGGATTAGAGTATGTGCAGGGTTTCCTTTGTTTACGATTTCGTATAATAAATCATTCGTAAGATTTGAGTTTTTTAAACTTACGTTTAAGTCTCTCACATCCTCAGCCGAACCATAACGGCCCGGACCTAGTGTTACTACTGTACTGTAATACCGTGCAACCTTAGTCCGATACGTATAGTTTCATCCCGAGTTACCCCGGCTTTTGCACACTCATTACAGTCTCTAAGAATCGTAAAAACGGTATCTTTATAATCAATATTTAAAAAGAGGGTGTCCAGCTGAATTTCACATACCCCACCTCATACGAATCACGACCCAATTCAATGGGTCCGTGGAGATCTGTTACAAAGTTGGCTAGTGTGTTGTTAGGGTGTACAGACAGGGACGAGGAGGACGGGAGTGTGACGTAGAAATGGTTAGGAGCCATGTTGCATACTATTTAAGCTTCATTATTGCATCAGCTTTTATATAGGTGTTGAAGCTTTCTGGGTACCCTAGCCATTTCACCAGGTACATTTTTCTCTTTCCTGAACCTTTGCTTCCTAAAATTTTCTCAATTTTAAACACATTTTTTCCTAAATTAAATGCCACTTTCTGCAACTCCTCGCGGTAAAAGCCTCCTGAGATTTCTTCCCCATTCAAATCTTCAACGTAATACATCATTATCTCACCTTTAGGTCTCATAGCCCTAACTTTAAAAATCTCACGTGTCCATCCTTGCTCAAATCCCTTCGCGAATTTATTTCCCGAACGCGACAGCCTTACATAATCATTGATTTTGAAACGCGCAGAGTGTGGTGGTGGTGTTCCATCTCTTCTCACCTCTGGCGCGTACCTCTTTCTAAAACTTCGTTAGGTGTTGTCCCAATCGTGCGATGGTGTGAGCGGTTGTAGGATGAGGCCAATGATTCCAGAATGTCTAGAAATCTGTATGTGTTTTTATGTGTAAAATAGCGGTGCATGCGTTCCTTTATGGTACGTTGAACTCTTTCAGCTAAAGAAGCCTTATGTATAGAATTGGTAGTGTAATAGCTGATATTAAACTCTGTCAACATGTTCTGAAAAGCACGGCCTATAAATTCCTTCCCTATCCGTACAAAAATAGCCAGGAACCCTGTTTTCTTTTAACATCAGCGTTTTGGTGGCTTTAGCAACTGTTTCAGGTGATTTATTTTTCAGAGGAATTAGCCACAGATATCTAGAGAATACATCTATTATGAATAGAATGTAGCGGTAACCATCGTTATACACAGAATATCTTTGCATGTCTGTTAAATCTGCTTGCCAAATAGAATCAATCGAGGCAGCTGTTGTCTTGGCTGTTTTAAACCTTTTTCTCAAAGGGCTTATGAAGTGTATAAGCGTCCTACTCTTGCAAAAATCTATCAACATCCCTTTTCCCTACTCCGTAAACACTTCTGTACAGTCTATCTACGCCTCCGTAGGAGGCTGGGTTAGAAATGTCATAATAACGTCTTCTTAATATGTTAGCCATTTGCGTATTTTAGAGGCACGTGGGTAGGGTTGACCATTGTTTAACCTCTTCTTTCTCCTCTTCAAAGGTGTTATCGCCGGGGGTGATGGCGTCTTCAATTGTGTCACGTGCGTCGCATGTTCCAAGTCTTTTAACCTGTTCAGATTTCCTAGCATTGTTTTGGGGACATTTATTTGTTGTAGTCTTGCTTTAATATGCTTCCATCCTGATGGTGAGGTCCTATCCCACTTTCTCACCAGATCATGGACGATGTCTACGATATTCGATCCCTGTACCATTTTATGATGGGGTCCTCATTCAATAGATTATAAAGACAAACCTTTATTCCTCAATGTATGTGGGTGGGTGCTTTTTAATACATGCTCGATATGTTTTGTGGCCGAGCCATTAATCTTTGGTTGGTCAGCTGTATCGTCGGACACGGGTCCTATGACACCATGTCCATCGTTCCCTGTGCTGTGCCTAATAACCACGGGAATCTCTGTTGGGGTCTTATAATTTTCGTACTCGTGAAGAAATTTCTGCAGAGCTTCTTGGTATAAGATTCTTTTCTCATCAGGTATTTTTACACTGTTTAATAGGGCTAGCAATTCGCTTTCTATTCTTTTAAGCCTGCTTTTACGGGGATCTAGGTCCGTGTCTGGATTCCTTTGAGGTGAAGCATACACCTCGTGTGGAATCACTACCACTTTCTTCATTATATTAATCTAGTCAGTAACGAGCCCAAAACTGAAAATAAGATGGGGAGGAATGACCCTCCTCTTTGTACAATAATTCGTTTTTCCTTCCCTACAGTTTGACTTTTACGAGGGAGTGCACGTATTATGTTCTTGTAACGGCGTAGGCGAGCCTTCTGTGAGGGATTCATTGATACATTGCAATTTATAACGTTAAGAGAGATTTCTCAGACGCATTTTAAAGAGTCGGAGTCGATATTTTTAATAAACATCTGCTGCATTGCCCGGGGTTGTCGATGATAGATTTTTATTAATTCATGGTATTTGTTTAGCCTCTTTGTCATTCTGGAATATACACCGTCTCAGGCTCGTTTGGAAATATATTTGTTCTTAGAAGCACCCTAAACGTGTTTCGCGGATGAAGGTCGCAAAACAAATATCCGTAACGCGGGCTTGTAGCTTCTTTATAAACTTCCAAAGACTCTTTACGCTGATTCGGAAACATATGATTGGCTAATAACCCAATTTGTGATACATCTCTACGTTGCGCGAATAAGACTAGATATTGTGTATTTAACGACACGTCGCGCATGTATCTATTTTTGAAAAATAGATTCTGATTAATGAAGAACACGCTTATGTTAAGATGGTGAGAGAATACTGTAAATGTCTCGGCAAACGTTTTATCCATCTCCAACATGAGATCGTCAATTACAATGACTGTATGTTCATTTCTCTTTAACGAATTAACATCATATACACCGTTGTGGAACAAAATATCATCTTGGTACTCGTTGAACACTGATTGATACGTCGAATAACATATAACTTTATGCACAAATTTTGAGAACATTTCCCTTTTCTTTAATGATTTTAAGCATAAACACAGTTTTACCACATCCTGTAGGTCCAGATATAATCCACGTGGATGGGCTCGTGAACCTGAATTTTTCTACAGAGTCCATTTCTAAAACGTCACACTCCTAAGTGGGTCATTTACAAAATATAATAAATATTTATGTGCTACTCCTTATATTCTACAGTCTTGTTTTTCTCTTCTCCTACAGAACCGTGAATGACGATGAGGTACAGCACCAAATCATCGACATTACAGATGACCCCGACGATAGTGTAGTTGTGATCACAGATTCCTTCCCCGCCGACGAATCCTCACCACCGATACCTGTAGCACGCGACAATTCAAAGAGGAGACATGATGAAGAGCTCTCCACATCAGGTATAAAGCGCGCCAGGATTGCACAGGTTGTTAGACCACCAGTAGTAGAGCCCCAACCCTCTACGTCTTGAGACACAACCCCCAGAATAGTACCTTCCTCAAATAAAAATATATCCCCTTATTCCTGTACAACTCCGTGTACATCCTCCGCAGCAGCTTCTCCCTCTGTTGATGATGGCATAACATTCGAGTTGGTGCGTACCGATGCCCACACCCCAGTCTTGACTAGAAATCGGTATATAGTCAGGGTTGATCCTAGATCCGTGTACAGTAGGGTCGATCACTTTTCACTTTTTTTAAAAAATTATAGCTGGTCAAAGTTTTTCCCATGATTTGGTTCAGTGGAAGTACACTGACACCATTTTTACCAAAATCGATCAATATTTAGGGGTCGCGCATCGACCTTGAAAATTTCAATTTTGGAAATTTGGCCAAATTGACAATTTTTTACTGAATAAAGATAAATCATCAAATGACCATATTTTCTGAATCCTCTAAGTGAAAGAAATCCTCTCAGATACTTACCAAGTTGATCGGACAAGTGGTTTAGAAGTTACACTCACCTAGAAATAACTTTAAAATTTAAAATACCGTATTTGTCCTCCGTTATGGACGTAATCATAGCATCAGTAGCTGGCGCATCCTAAAATCGCAATTACACACACACGCTATGTCTGTGACCAATATTTTTACTAATCACAGTTTGCTTTTTACAGATCAACTGTGTCAATTGATTCTTGTTTGATAAGTTTAGACTTTAGTACAATGGATAAACTGTTAACAACCAGGAGTGGGAAGACTCTGAAAGTTACTTATTCTGGAAAAGAGAGAGCAGCAACAACAGCACCACCTTCTCTAAGGTCAGCCACGGACGTCTTCTTAATTGGTCAGCCATCTTCCTCGATCAGTGGTGCCAAATTGCCAACCACCCATCAAGTTCTCCAGTACTTCTTCTATGCCAAGCAGGAAACTACTGACAGGAAGGCCGCCGTAAAAGACACGTATAAAGACGATCACGAGGCGTAACTGCGAAAGAAAACTGGAGTTACTGTGGGAAGAGTGGCGCTAGCTGCAGAAGAGCAAGATGAGAGACAGTGACGCGGGAAAAGGCAGGGTGAAGTTTCCAGAAAATCTGAAGAAGCTCTGGGACATCGGAGCTCCCGATGCTATTGAAGAGATACAGAAAAGTCGACTGCTCTCAGACAACAACAAACAAGAAGATATTAAATTTTATGAGGATCAACGGGGCCTGCGCCAGGCAACAATGAGTGGGAATGATAAAGTGTTCGTTGTCAAGAGAAAACGGCAACTCTCAAGACAACACTCTCGTGATGAGCCAGGCACCTCAAAAACGAAATTAGGAACCGAAGCTGAGAGCGACGATGAAGTTATAGAAAGCAGATCATCGAGCAACTCCGAATCACAGCTAGAACCACCATACCGACAGCCGAGAGAATCAACTGTATCAATCAGCCTTCCTCACCGCATCCTCAATGCACCGGCTGTTATTGAAGTGGCTGATCGCTTCCGGATGTCCAATAATCAGGTGTGTATATATCAGTAATAATCTTTCCTTGACAAAGATATAATAGACGTAACGACGGAAAATTTAGTGATTATTTTGTCACATAAAAACCATACGCATCCTTGTCAATTTCCTTTCAATTTCGCACATAGGTGGCAAGTGTCGTGGCGGCAGTCCTACGTTCGGCAGATCCGCCCGCAGACCTAGACAAATTCAGTATCTCGAAGGACACGTCTCGCCGTGGAAGAGTGGCACATCGTTGTGAAGTTTCGACAGCTGTGCAGAAATCCTTCGTATCTCCGAGGCATGCTGTCGGCCACTGGGATGATAAACTTCAGTCGTTTTCATGCAATATTTTCATAACTCCCCTTTCAGGTGGGACAAGCTCGACCTCTCGACTTATCGCGAGCCGGAGATCGAGCATTTGGCGGAGGTGACGTGGCTGATGGAGCTCCGAGATGAGGCAGTCAAGTTCCTCGGCACCGCTTCTGGTCTTGTCAGAGAAGACTACCGAGAAGTGACGGAGATTACACTCCTGGTACTCGGGGCCCAGCCACGTCGTGGCACACACTTCATGCGCCCAGGAGCCTACCATCATGCGAGGTGGATGGCCAAGGTTGGTATTTTGAATTAGAAGTTAAATATTGTATTGCCTTCTGCAAACAGCCATTTGAAGTCCCTACCAGAAAAAAATAAGATAAATAATTTACCATTAAACAAACTTATATGGAGTGGTATCGGTATTTATACATCACAGTGCGTATTCGTTTCAGATCATCTACTACACGAAGCTCCTGATGTTCAGCGGTCAGCTGGAGTTCGACGACGAGCTGGTACAGAAACTTCAGAGAGTGGTACTATTTACTGCACTTCTCTACGCACCTGCCTGGCTGGCGGCTCCTGTCGCAGCTGATGCCCCGCTGAATGACCTTGTGTTGTACCAGCGTCTTCTGCAGTACAGGGCTGTGGATCGCGAGATTGCAGAGGCTTCACTGGCAGTGATCAGGCGGCACTTGTGGTATCTGAGGCCTCAGACCGTCGTTTTCGCCTTCTGCACTTACAAAGTGGAAGACACTGTGAAGCACGAGATGGCAAAGAAGCTGTGCCGCCTCGCTGTGCCCGAGGACTTCACGTATGACAACGTCTCGGTTGATGACACGACGCGCCTTCCGGACCTGAACGATGAGTCATCGTGGTTCGTGTTCACAGGCCTGCAGGTGTGCGCGTCTACGTGGCTCACTCTGCCGGTGAATAAGTGGGATCAAGATAAGAACTACTGTGATCTGAAGAATGTCATCTCGCATCTGAAAGTTACCAACGACGTGGCAGAGAGAGGGATAAAACTGATAGAAGATTACACGAACACTGTCACAAAAGACGAGTCACAGCTGCAGGGTCTTCTTCAGCTCGTGGAAAAGAGCCGGAAAGAACTCGGTGACTTCAAGAAGTCGTCACTTGCCAAGATGACGTAGCGCAGAGGGAAAGGGAGTTAGCAGAGAGAGTACATGGCGCACGCCTTAAGATGACGTGTGTTCTAACCACGATTCATACAGTTTTTGAACCTAGTTAAGGGCACCGGAGTAAGTTCCTTTAGTGATATCGGTAAACCGTTTTAATACAAAATACATTTGATCTTTCCTTATTCGTTTTATCTTATCCTAAAAAGCAGACAATGGCAGACAGCATATGGAGGTACGGGGACAAATACGGTATTTGAAATTTTAATGCTATCTCAAGGTTAGTATAACTTCTAAACCACTTGTCCTATCAACTTGGTAAGTATCTGAGAGGATTTCTTTCACTGAGAGGATTCAGAAAATATGGCCATTTGATGATTTATCTTTATTCAGTAAAAAATTGTCAATTTGGCCAAATTTCCAAAATTGAAATTTTCAAGGTCGATGCGCGACCCCTAAATATTGATCGATTTTGGTAAAAATGGTGTCAGTGTACTTCCACTGAACCAAACCATGGGAAAAACTTTGACCAGCTATAATTTTTTAAATAAAGTGAAAAGTTGTTGTTGTTGTTGTTGTTGTTGTTGTTTAGCCGATCAGCCCACCCTGATCGAGCAAGCCGGCGGCACGCAGGTAACCGATCGCCCTCTCCGGAGTGGACCAGAGGTTCAGCGCACTAGTGATGTTGTGTTGTGTTCGTTGTTGTGCTAGAGCGGTACAGTCTGTCATAATGTGTTCAATTGTTTGTGGTGTGTCGTGGCACAGGATGCAGGTGTCGTCTATGGAGTTGTCTAGTCTGTGTTTATATGTTAGTAAGTTGGGGTGATGTCCACATCGGAATCGTGCTAAGTTAACTCGATCCGATCTGCTCAGGCTGATCTCTGACCTGTTAATGGGTGGCGGCTTCGCACCTAGGACCGCATTCGGACCGAGTCGTGTCAGTGCTTTGTGGGTTAGGTGTGTGTGTATGTGTTTTCTGTACTGTGTGATGTCTGTGGGGCGTGGTATGGAATGGAGTATTTGGTTATAATGTCTCTCTGGTGTTACCTTAATGGTGCGAGGTGTCGGTGCGTGATTGTACATGTAGTGGCAAGGGTGTTGTGGGTTAGTTGTCGCTGCTGCCATGAATTGTGTTCCCCTCATGTCTAAATGTTCCCTAACTTTCAGTATTTTTGTTTCTGTGTGCAGGTGTTCTATTGGTGTTGTTTGAGTGCATCCTGTAATGATACGAAGTGCGTTGTTTTGTATTGTCTGTAAGGTGTTTATGTGTGTGTTTGAGATAATGGGTGCCCAGCATGGGCTAGAATAGTCCATAACTGAGCGAATATATTGTCTGTATATGAGTGATGTTGTTTCCTGCTGGTGTCCAAAGTTTGTGCCTGTTAGTACCCTAAGCGTGTTAAGTATTGACGTACATTTGTTTTTAATATCCTGAATGTGGTTTGCAAAAGATAATGATGTGTTGTATGTGACCCCAAGTATTTTGATCCTGTGAGTGTGTGGAATGTTGATGTTGTTTAGTGTAAGCTGTGGAATTACCTGGTGTTCTTTTGTGTTGCTTGTAAGCAAGGTGATGGTTGATTTTGTGGGGGCTACTTTGAGTCTGTTGTGTGTGAGCCAGTCTTGTATACTGTTTATGTATGTTTGTAGGTTATTTGTAGCGGTGTCGATGTTGTTGTGGGTGGATGTTAGAGTGATGTCATCTGCATATGATGATAATGTAAGCCTGTTATCTATGGGTGTTGGAATGTCATGCATGTATAAGTTGAAGAGTGTTGGTGAGAGAACAGAGCCTTGAGGGACCCCGTTCGGAAAAAGCTTGTTTTTGGATGACTTGCCATTAAATGTGACATGTGAGTATCTTCCTGAAAGATAGTTGCTCAGCCACCTTTTGGTGTTATTGTGCAGGTTTGTGTTGAGTAGTTTGTTTATGAGAGGGAAGCGTGGGATAGCATCAAATGCTTTACTAATGTCTATTGTTGCTAATAGTGTACGTTGAGCTGGTCGTCTGGAGTTGATGCCATCCATGATGTGCTGCGTGAGGTTAGTGAGTAATGTCGTGGTTGAGTGGTGAGGTCTGAATCCATGTTGAGTAGGCGATAGTGGAATGTGTGGGTTGGTGATTTGTAAGATTAGTCTTTCTGTTACTTTGGAAGGTGTGCATAGTAAAGTAATGGGTCTATAGGAAGCTGGTTCTGTTGGATTTTTGTTTGGTTTGAGTAGTGTAATAATTTTACCTTGTTTCCATATGTCAGGAATAATACAGTGTTGGTATGAATATGTGCTGATATTTGTGAGAGCTAGTATTCCTTGTGGGCCCAAGTGTTTAAGGTGTATGTTAGATATGTTGTCTGGTCCAGTAGCCTTCGAATTCTTAATGTGTACAGCAATGGTGTTGAACACGGACTACGCCGCATAGTTCAGGGTATTGTAGAGTTTGCCCTTCAGAACCGCGACGAACGTGAAGTCAGGACGATGCTGTCTTTTGGATTCGGGTCACATGACGGAGATGTAGATGATTTTTGGGTAGTAATACCTTTCAGACGTTTGGCAGCTGAAGATATAGAGTATATATTAGGCCGTATAATGCAAGCTTCTCAAAGTAGTATAGCCTTCAATATGGACAACTTCACAATAAATATTGACCGTGTATTCCGTGTTGCGGGTCATAGCGCCACACCTTATACTCTTAACTTCAATTCTCAGGCTATTTTTAGACTGCATATAAACGCCGATCGTGGTTGCGGCTTTATAGCAGTAGTCGTACCACGTATGTTTACTGTACTAAATACACAGACCCAAAAAATTTGGTTGCCTACGGTAGTGGAGCTTGCCCGTAAACTAGCTGTAGACTGTAAACTTGAATTTGACTGTGCTATGAGTCCTGAAGAACTGAGAATGGTAGAACAAGAAATGAATGTTCGTATAGCTGTATTTGGACTGGATGATCGTCGTAGGACTGTGTATGTACAAGGCCCCTACTTATTTTAGGACTGTCAGGGACAACGTAGCTCCCAGTCCTTAATATAAGGGACCTTTACGCGAGTTATGATAAAAGTCGAGAATATGGGCGACATCATGATTTGTGTAAGGGATGTCTCGAGTTTGCGGATGATATAGTGAAACATTGTAAAGATTGCCACATGGTATGTGAGCAGTGTAAAAGCTCCAAATGTGAAAGCCGTGTAGTTGAAGCTGAGAAGAAGGACTGTGATGTGTGTAGACGCATATTTTTCAATAATAACTGTTTTGAGCTCCATAAATCAATTGGCACGTGCAGGAAAATGAGAATCTGTGAATGTGGTATGTTTTATATGATGGATAATTGGTGGAATTTCAAGCATAAATGTTATGAAATTCACTGTCCTACATACCATGAGAAATATAAGGCGGATGGAGTAAAGCATGTAGGTTATATGAAAGATGCTAAGCCTAAAAATAGCCCTTGTATAACTGTGTACTACAATATAGAAACATACAAGAACGCAGAAACCAAAGAGGTTATTCCACATTTACTTGTAAGCCAGACTATCTGTGATGAGTGTATAGAGATCGAGTGTGATGACTGTCACAAGTGCGGTAAGCGTACAAACGTTTTTAAAACGAGTGCCTACGATAGACCTCCTTTATAAGAGTTGCTTGAGCACGAGTCTTCAGAGATATTTACAGGTGACCCCTTGAAAAGAGGCAAAAAGCCAATACTGATGCAAATAAGAGGTAATGCGCAGTTTAAAGACACTTTATTATTCACACCTTGTAAATTAGCAAAGCTACTCAAGGTGATGGGCGGAACTGCTGAAGTTTCAAAAGGCTATTTCCCTTACACGTTCCTCACTAACGAAACTTTAAATTATGTAGGACTACTTCCATCCAAACATTACTTTAACTATGAATGTATGAGTACAGATGAACGTGAAGATTTTGACCGATACTACAACAATTTTCATGAAAGTAATCCTTATAATATAGCTGATGAATGTGAGCGTTATTGCGTGAATGATGTACGCGTGCTTAGAGTAGGTTTCCAGGCCTTTAGAAGGATGTACATAGACCGTTTCAAATGCGATCCGTTGCAAGTCGCAACCACCATCGCCTCATTATGTTTTACGGTGTTCAAGAATAACTTCATTCCTAAAGACACCTTAGCCATTACTGACAGAAACAATCCCCGCAGTTATGCGCACAAGGCTATTTACTGGTTCATACACCTACAGCAGCAGACAGGTGTATACATAAAACATGCCCGCAACACGGGTGAAGTACCCAGTAAGATTAATGGTCGTGTTTTTTGGGTTCATGGTCTAAGTGAAAACCGTGATACTGGTGAGAAGAATGTGGACTCCTTTAACGGTTGCTGGTGGCACGGATGCCCCCGTCCTGAGTGTGGAATCGCAGGAGATATCCACCTTAGATCTACTGCCGATTGTCTTGCGTGGACCCGCACCCGCGATCAACTTATAGGATCCCAGTTCACTCACAAAATCTTGTGGGAGCATGAATATGATGCACGGATGGAGACAGACGGACAGTACCGTGAAGAAATAAACACGATCAAACGTTCAACGGTGCTGGATCCTCTCAAATGCGGTGATAACTTGTTCGGAGGGTGTACAAATCGCTTCAAGCTATACTTTCCGCCTACGGAGGGTGTGAAACTCCATTACTACGATTTCTGTTCTTTATACCCCTACATGATGAAGAACAATCCGTACCCCGTAGGTGCGGCTGAGAAACTGGTGGGGCCTGAACTAGTGACCTACCCTCCATCGACGAGTTCTCAAGAAATTTGAACGTGTACTATTTCCGCCTTTTTTTCGTAGACGTACTTCCCCCTAGCGATTTATGGATGCCGATCTTACCCACCGTTATCGATCACAAGCTCATGTTTCCATTGTGCGTGAAGTGCGCAGAAGAGGACAATGGCGATTGTGACCATACAACCCACCAGCGTAAGATTAGAGGTGTATTTACAAGTCCAGAGCTGGATCTACCTGTTCGCCATGGCAACAGCATATTGAAGATACATGAGGTGTGGAGGTTTCAGAAGCTACCCAACCTTTTCACACCATATATAACGCTTTTTTGAAAGATAAGGTCGAAGCATCAGAGTATCCGCGAGGAGTTGATACCGAAGATGAAAAGTCGGCCTATATTCAACATTACCGTAACAGTGAAGGTATACAGCTTGACCGATCCCAAATTTTAAAGAACCCTGGCAAGCGCTTTATTGCAAAGTTGTGTCTAAACAGACTTTGGGGAAATTTTGCACAGAATTCCGGCCAAGGGAACGTTCATTTGGCACAAAGTTATAGTGAAGTCTGGGATTATGCCAATGCTCCCGATAAAGAAGTGATGAAGATCATGAATGTAGGTAATACTTACATAATAAAGTACAACAATACCGAATTGGACAGAGGTACCTCACGGGTTACAAACATACCTGTAGCCAGCTTTATCACAACGGCCTACGCACGCATCAACCTTTGGTGCTTATTGCATTCTCTTGGGCGGAGGGTGTTTTACGCTGATACAGATAGTGTGATATTCACAGAGAGGTAGGGTGAATACATGCCTGCTATTGGTGAATTCCTCGGCGAGTTGACTGATGAGATCAAGGATGAGTATGGAGACACCGCATACGCCGACTCTTTTGTCTCAACAGGACCAAAAACTTATGGGGTACGGGTGGGGGAGGATATGAAATATATCGTGAAGGCAAAGGGTATCACGCTGAACCATGCGAATCGGCGGGTCGTTAACTTTGAATCGTTGAAGAATTTAGTGTGTTTTGATGATGCTGAGAGCGATCGGCCGCCCAAACTAACCGTAGGCACCCACAAATTTCGGGCGCAGAAGCTGGGGGGCGTGAAGGAACTCAGGGGTACAAAGGTGTGCCGTAACACCTATAGGAAACGTTACCAGTTACCTGGTACCTATGATACCGTACCCTCTGGTTACCATAATCTTTGATGTGTCTATTGTTAACTTATTTATTACACGTATTTGTAAATATATATACCTTGAATATAATCTTTGATATGTCTATTGCTAACTTATTTATTACACATATTTGTAAATATATATATATATATATATATATATATATATATATATATATATATACAGGGCGTCCCAAAAAAATGTATACACACTTTAACAGCTGATAGCTCAATTGATGTTTCTTTCTTTCCAAGTTAAACCCATTAGAATTAATAATGGCAGTCAGACTAAGCTTTGAACAAAGGAAATTCATTCTAAAATGCTACTGGAAGTGTGAAAACGCAGTTGAAGTGCAAAGACAGTTTAGGAGGGAGTTTCAAACAGATCCACCAACGCGACTTACCATCACTCGAATTAGAGATAAGTTTGAAGCCGATGGAACTGTTCAGAATGTCCACAAGAAGCGTTCCGGAAGACAACGGACATCGACAAGCCCCACAAAGCAAGAAAGAGTACTGGAAACGTATCACCAAAGTCCAAGAAAATCTGTGCGGCAAGCGAGTCGTGAGGTAGGAATTTCAGAATCGTCTGTCCAACGCATTTTGAAGCGCTGTCAATGGAAAAGTTACATTCCAAGATTAGTCCATGCTATTAATGAAGATGATCCGGACCGAAGAGTGGAGTATTGCGAGTGGTACTTGGCACGATGTGGATTGGACGAAGGGGTTTCGTAGAATACCCTCCGCGTTCACCAGACCTCACACCACTAGACTTTTTTTTATGGGGATACTTAAAAGACAAAGTCTACGCTATAAAACCTGCAACAGTCGCTGAATTGAGAGCAGCCATTGAACGAGAATGCACACAAATACCAAACGAAATGTTTCGTGATGTTTGCGATTCCATTGCTTCGCGTTATCAGCAGTGCCTGGACCAGAACGGACGTCAGTTTGAAAACAGGCGTTGACAAAACAATTAAATAATGTCTGCAGATTCTATTACATTTTGAAAATGAAATGTATTTTAATAAACACTGCCTTTATAATTATTTAAAGTGTATATACATTTTTTGGGACGCCCTGTATATATATATATATATATATATACACCTTCAATATTTCGTTTCTTAAATAAATCGTGTTTCAATTAGGGTTTCAGTCGTTAACTATGTACTGGAAACGGATTGTAGACAGACAAATGGAATTTTGTCTATTTAAGTGTCGAGGAGATGAATAGAATCTTCGTGATAGTTGAGAAGTGGAGTGAAGATCGTTATAAAATTCCTACAGTTGTAGGTACAAGAAGAGAGCAGATTAGTGACACCCCCTCATATGCCGTTGTATGTACGTTGTGTATAAATAACGATCGGCCATGCATTGATATACGGTTGATGTGGAAGAATGCTTCTGATAATAACGCTCTTGTCCCTACGCGAAACCGTTTCATCCTCGACAGAATGTTTGAAATCGTCGGATTCCGCAAGCTGAAGCCTATATTAGACGCACGTGTTATGGATATGCTTTATTTTCATACGGTTCTTGAATACGCATACACCGCTCTGCTCGATGGGTTTACCGAGTGTAGGGTTGAACAAGGCGAGAATGGTCTAGAGCTGGACGTTTATTTAAAAAGTTTAGACTCTGAAATATCATGAACTTTGGTACAAAGCACTTGATCGGTACAGGGCTGAGTTCACCTACACCGTTCACCCTGAAGAACTATTTCTTTATATAACGAGCAGCTGTCGTAACGACTTAGAAGATTATTTCAACTGTAGCTGTGCAGTGTGGAGAAGAGTTCACGATTGAAAAGCTCGGGTCGGTAGAAATAAACTCTCGATTGGAAAGGCGAGTTTATAAACTTGTATTTGACGTTGGGGCTAACGATGAACTCTTGTGCGTGCTTTTGATTGTATTCTAAACGTACTTAAGATAGCTTGCCAACCGGTTGTAAAGTGGGAACAAAAAGAGTACTGAACGATATGAAGGCCCTTCATATCTACTACAGGTTTCCCTATACCTTAAGCGGTGAAATATTATTAAACCGCGTATACTGCGTAATGTGCGTAATGCAGAGCAATAATGATGTGATTGTAGACTCGATTAAGTATGAGTTTAGTGTTTTGCGCCGTAAAACAAAGTGAAATGTATTTATATATTTATCATAATTGTGTATATATATTTCGCCTGTACTGCTATATTCATGGCTATACGTTTTGTATTTCTTTATTTCATTTTGTGCGGTAGAAGATAAAGTGTATGTATTTATTTATTCAACATAATTGTGTGTGTGTATATTTCTGTATATTGATGGTTATATTATTTCTTTTTTTTTTATTTTGTTTTTTGATCATTCCAATATGTATTTATTTTCTATATATTTCCATAATATAATTGTGTATATATATATTTCTCCTGTACTGTTATATTGACGGTTATATTTTTTGATTATATGCATATTCCTCGTTCATATTTCTTATACTATTATTATTTTTAATTTCTTTGATCATTCAAATGTATATTTATTTTCTATATATTTACAATATTTAATAAACAGAATGATGTAATGTTGTTTTATTTAATTCTTTTGGTTGTAAACAATTATACCAAATGGCTGGTTACGCCTTCTAAACTTACTGACGGATTTCTAAGCCAACTGTTAAGAATTAATTAAATAAATGGCACAATCTGGCAACTCAACCTGAACAAGCCATTTACGCCTTCTAAGCCAACAGTCAATAATATAGGCTTTAATTGAAAAAAAGCACAATCTGACAACTCAACCTGAACAAGCCAGTTATGCCTTCTAAGCCAACTGGCGGATTAAGCCAACTGGCTGATTTACAACTAATAAAACAGCAGCGGGTCGGCTGAAGTGTTAATATGCACTTGGCTCCTGCCAGGTGAACACCTCTCTTCCTTTCTCTCCTTCTCCTGTCTTTCTCTTGGGGATAACGCCGCCTCCAAGTTTCATGTCCCCTTGTTGCGCCTGCAACATTCCCCTCTCCCCCTTGGCAATATTGACCTGTTGCATATCCCCTCCCCCTTCATTGCATACCCCTACCCCATTTGCAACATACCCCCTCCCCCTTTGCACCATTGATCATGATCTCTGCAACATCCCTGCACTCTCCCATTTTGCACCCACACTACTGACAACAATGGAAAATTTTTATATGAAATAATTCGTTTTTCTTCTTGTCATGCAGGCCCAATGCCTCCATACTGGGTTCTACGTATGGCAATTATTTTCATCCCCAATAGGCTATGTCGCCAATTCCGAAGCAATTTTGTAGATATTCAATTCAATGAATTAATAATTTGTATTTAATTAAGAAATAAAGGTATCACATACGATACCATATTGTAAGCACATATAGTTTTTCCATAGATCTTGTGTGACAAACCTGTTGAGTTTTTCCATAATATGCATACACTCTACGATGCAAGTAGGGCAGTAGATATAGTGTATCTCGACTTTCAAAGAGCCTTTGACAAAGTCCCTCACGCGAGATTAATGGCTAAAATCAGAGGACTAGGAATCACCGGACTCGTTTCCAATTGGATTGAGGATTGGTTACAAGATAGAAAACAGGCGCGTATTTAAATATGGGCCGAATGGGCCACGGCCCAGGGGGGCAAATTTTAGGGGGCGGCAAAATTTTGAGGGCAGTAAAATTGTGGAGGAAAAGTCGTAACAAGAAAGGTAACAAGAAAGCACTTTTTAGGTCGGGAAAAAATCCAAAATTTCCTGTATTTGTTTAGCTAAAAAAACAAAGAAAAGTTAGTACTACTTATAAAAAATCTCATTACGTTTGAACGAAGTCGATTTCAAAGTTGGTCCTTGGCCTTAATATATTTTATTAATTTTAATATCTTTATTTTAAAGCTAATTATTTTTTTTTCAGATTTATTGTTTGCACTTTACAGAGTATCAAGCAAAAAATTGGTAAATTATTTTGTTTAAGATTTTCTCTATAAAATTGAATTTATATTTTTTCTATTTTGCAACTTTGAACTTTGAAACTGGACAACATTTAAAATTTAAAGACAAGATTGTGTTTATCTCAGTTTAGTACAGTAATGGTATTTATACAAGGTAATAAGGCAGTTTTTAAGACTTTTGAATTTTTGATGTTAACTTAACTGCCTATATGTAGTTAGCTGTTAGAGACCTACTCAGCCTGGCTGAGCTATTTTTTTTAAATATATAATTATAATATATTTTATTAATTTTAATAATATATTTCTATTTTAAAATATATTATTTATAGTTTTAATTAATTTCAGATGTATTTGTTTTTCAGATGAGTGATGGGAGTAAAAGACTAAGCGGCTCGGAGTATAAGAAGAGAGCTCTGGAGAAAACTGAAAAACAACGAGATGTCATTGACAAAACTGCGAAAATTGATACTTTCTTCAAGAAATCTGATATAAAGAGCAAAAATGTTGAAACAAATCCGAATGTTCTTTTAAAAGAATTAGAATGTACCGAGATTAGGAGTTTCCAAGAAGATCAAAATGTTAATGAAGGTCCTAGTAATTTTAGATTATCTGGTAGAGAAATTCAAGAATCCTGCCTACCCTATACTAAGTCTTGCGAAGTAGATTGCATCACAACTACCTCCAGCAATACTTCCATTGGACAAGACCCAGCATTATGGGAAGTTAATGATGCTACACGTCATTATGTGTCAGAGCATGGCATAAATCAGGACCTAGAAAACATGAACTTTTCTCAATCAAAGAGACGTTTTTGTGAACGATTCAGATATTTTTGTAAAACCTTATTTGAAACACAGCTTGTCAACGAATAGAATGTGAAGAGAACATATTTACTGTATTCAGAGAGCACAGGCTCAATTTTCTGTGTTCCATGTCAGTTATTTGGTGGAATTACTAAAATTGGTAAGGAAAGAATTGATGACTGGAAGCATGGCAGTGAAGCATTAACAAGCCATGAAAATTCCTCTGAACATAACTCATGTGTGTTAGCTATGAAAATTAGAAGTTCAACTCTCGGAAGAATTGACAGACAACTTTTCTATCAAATTGATGAGGAGAAGAAGTATTAGAGGAATGTTTTACAACGAGTTGTTGCAGTGGTTCGGTCACTGGCATCTCATGGTTTACCTTTTAGGAGCCACATTGAGAAATTTGGTTCTGTCCACAGTGGAAACTTTATAATGGCTTTGGAACTTATTGCTGAATTTGACCCTTTTCTGGCGGAACATATTGCAAAATACAAAAATCCAGGAAAAGGTCATACCTCACACTTGTCTTCGTTTACATGTGAGCAATTTATCAAACTAATGGCTGACAAAGTTACCAAACAAATAACTGAGGAAGTGAAATGTGCGAAGTACTATTCCATTATTGTGGACTCCACCCCAGACATATCACATGTCGATGAACTTGCAGTTATTCTGAGATACCTAAAAGAAGATGGGCAGCCCGTAGAGCGATTTTTGGCATTCCTTCCCAGCGTAGGCCACAAATCGGAGCAGCTTTTGAACTCAGTTTCCAGCATATTTAAAATGCATGATCTCCACATTACAAACTGCAGAGGACAGTCGTATGATAACACTCCCAACATATCAGGGACTTACTCTGGCCTGCAAGCCAGAATAAAAGAAGCGTCCCCAGTAGCAGTTTACGTACCCTGCTCTGCACACTCATTAAATTTGATTGGACAGTGTGCAGCAAGTTGCTGTAAGGAAGCCATTGATTTTTTCGCACTTCTCCAAAATCTTTACCGTTGGGAAATACTACAAAATCATTTTACCAAATCTGAAAATGTAACACTAAAGAGCTTATCAGACAATCGATGGTCAGCCCGTGAAGAAGCGTGTAGGAGTCTAAATAAAGACTGGGAAGAGGTTATAGAGGCAATTACGTCCATTGAAGAAGATGAATCACAAAAGCCTTGCACACGCAGTGAAGCATCAAGCGACTTCAATCAACTGCATCGCCTTGAAACTACAATTCTTTCTTTAATGTGGGGTGACATTCTGGAAAGGTTCAATGCTACTAGTAAACAGTTCCAAGCAGTTAACATTGATCTTGCTGTCGTAGCAGAACTGTATGCATCATTGACATTCTATGTAAAAGATGCAAAAGACAACTTCGACTTTTATGAAGAAGCAGCAATTAAGAAATCATCTATCCGCGAATATGAAGTTACAATGAAAAGAAAAAAGAAAAGAAAACTTGTCGACGAAACTCGCGAAGGCGAGGTAGAATTAGATGGGCGGAGGAACTTCTTCATTAATAGTCATCTTGTGGTACTTGACAGATCATTGTCGGAATTAAACCGTCGCAAAGATGTGTATGAAATCCTCCATACACGGTTTGCATTTTTTAAAAAAGTCACCACCTTGAATCCGACAGATATAACTGCCAACTTTGGGAATTTTACAAGGATGACTTGGCGGAAGCATTTGTTAATGAGTGTCTTCATTTCCGTTGGTTTCTTCTGAATTTGAAGAAAACTCCTACGAGCATTCTTGAGATGAGTGAGATGATCCAAGCAAAAGGATTAAAAGAAGTTTACCCATATGTTGATATTGCGCTCAGGATCTTCCAATGTACGCCGGCTTCCAACTGTTTTGCCGAAAGATCTTTTTCTGTAGTGCGACGACTAAAGAACTACCTACGGTCAGTGATGTCAGGAAATCGTCTCAACTCTTTAGTTATCCTTAGTATTGAATCGGAACTCACGAGAGCGCTTAGCTATACAGATCTTATTGACTCCTTTGCTGCTCAGCAATCTCGGCGGAAACTGCTTTGAGTATTCTACAACGGTCGATTTCATAACTAAACATAAAGATCGTAAAGATAACCTATGATGCTCATACATTTGAGGGATTGTTATATATATATATATATATATATATATATATATATATATATATAAATATATAATACATATTATATATATTATCATAATATATAATATATTATGATTGATATAAAAATATCTTGTACATATGTTAAGATATATTTTGCTAGAGTAAATGCCTAAACCATTTACTGAAAACCCTTATATCAAGTAACTATTTATTGCTAAATGGTAACTTCGTAAGTGTCCGAAGGGCGGCTAAATCAGTATGGCCCTTGCTCCAGGAAACCTAAATCCGCCCCTGATAGAAAGCAGAGAGTGGTAATAAATGGAGTGGCTTCGGAGTGGGCGCCCGTCACCAGTGGTGTCCCACAGGGTTCCGTTCTGGGTCCTTTACTTTTTATCATCTACATTAATGATATAAACCTCGGACTTCTAAGTACAATCTCCAAATTTAATTTGCAGACGATACGAAATTAGGAAGTAGTGTAGGTACTGAGGAGGGCGTAAGAACGCTTCAGAATGATCTTAACAGGTTGGGCGAATGGTCTGCTATTTGGCAGATGCCATTCAACTTGGACACATGTAAGGTAATGCACATACTGTAGGTTATAAAAATCCGAAGACCAATTACTCGCTCTTGGGAAGGAACTTGACTGAGACTGATGTAGAGGAAGACTTAGGAGTCTATATTAGCAATGATCTGAATCCGTCGAAGCACTGTGCAGAAGTCGAAAAGAGGGCCTTAAAAATATTAGGTTATATTAAAAGACAGTTCCAGTTTCGGAACAAGAAGACTGTAATGTCTTTATAATTCACTAGTCAGACCTCAACTGGAGTACTGTGCACAGTTTTGGTCTCCATCCCTCAGGATTAGAAAGGTTAGAAAGGATACAAGCAAGGGCTACAAAATTGATCCCTTCAATGAGAATGCAAAACTACCAACGAAGATTGGAGCGCCTGATCTGTTTACCTTACAGACGAGGAGGTTGCGCGGTCAGCTTATTCAAGTCTTCAACATGCTCAATGGAATAGACAGGGTAGATTACAGAAACTTATTCTCATTTAATGCCAATCCGACAAGAAATAATGAGTTTAAACTGGAACTACAGACATTTAGGACCTTTGTCTGGGGCAATTTCTTTTCCTATAAAATAGTTAATATCTGGAACCAAATTCCCTCAGAGGTTGTTTCCAGCCAAAGTGTAACTGTATTTAAAATTAGGCTACACAAATTACTGAATACTCTCAAGGTTTAAGACTAAAACATACTGTAACTCTGCAGGAGTTCGCTTGCATGGTGTCTCTGTGGGTATGCTAATTATAAAGCTTTTTTATATATTCTCCACTTTCCTGTAAAATTCTTTGGCTACTTTTCCAGGGTCAAGGTAATTTTTTCAACCTTTTTCCGTACCTGCCTCTCTGGGGGAGAGAGCCTTATACTTTTCTATCCAGTTTTCTACTACTGTTAGGATAGTTGAAAGAAAAATAAACTTGCTTAATAACAGGAACCTCCCAGAGTGGCCCGAAAGGTCTTTGAGGCTTCCTCTTGTCTGTCTTATAACTCCTTGTAACTTGTAACTTTCTCTCTCTCTCTCTCTCTCTCTCTCTCTCTCTCTCTCTCTCGAACGATTCCTTAAAACATTGTAAAGAATGTATTTTTTTATGCGGGAAGGAGGGGGTCAAGGGCGAATACCTTGAAGAACGCCCATCCCTTAGAAAAAGAGAGCGAAAATTAAGGTCCAGGGGTTTCGGGATACTGGACACTCTGCGTTTGAAAGGTTGAAGGTTATAAACGGGGGGAAAATGTACTGACGAAGATTGTTCCAGAGTACACTGGTTGAGTAGATGAAAACTACCGATTAACCCTTTCGTTAGAGAGTTGGACAGAAAAAGAATGAGAATGTGTAAAAAGTCTGATACTGCGTGTTCTCCTTAAAGGAGGAGGCACGCAGTTAGAGAGTTCAGAAGAGCAGTGTATGTTATAATGACGACATTAAAGCGAGAGTGAAGCAACGTTCCGGCGAAGAGAGAGATTGAAGACAGTCAGTAAGAAGCAGTAAGAAGCGGGGAATTGATGAGACGAAAAGCCTTTGATACCACCTGATCAAGTTGTGCTCTGTTGGTTGCCACCCCACACATGAGAAGCGTGCTCCATATAGGGGCTGACAAGATCCCTATATATAGAGAGGAACTGAGTTGAGGTGAAGAAACTGCGGAGCGGGTATAACACCTCTGGGATTTAGGCTACCCAGGGTACCCATTTATTTACCAACCAATTTTTTATTGTGTGGAAGGATGAACAGCTGAGTTAGCTGCCCGCTGCCTGCTGTCACAAGGAATCAAACCCAGGGCCGATGTATTCGTAGTCAGCGGTGCTACCCACTATACCACAGAGGTGCATAAAAGGTGTTAGAAACCTTAAAACGGCATATATATATATGTGCAATTACTCCCTCCAAATATATATATATATAATTTAGTGATGTAGCGGATGTCATTTTTTCCACATCCGCGGATGCGGATGCGGATGAGGATGTTTGATTTCAACATCCGCGGATGCGGATGCGGATGTCTACATTTTCGTTATTTTTTAGGATATATTCGAGATTTGTTGTGTTTAACGTATATAATAAGTTATTATATAGAGAGAGCTGTAGCTATAATGTAGTATAATTGATTAATTGTACAATAATTGCTGTACTTTTCTCTGAACATATAAAATAATATCAAGCATCTAACTAATATAGAAATCAATTAGTGAATTCGTCTGCAAATAAATTCGTTATATTTGTTGAGTTTCAGCCACAATTAGAAACCATAATTGTGTTACCAGGATGCGGGACGTAAACCCAACTCAAATGCACCCCACCGACCTCTTTCCCCAACCTCCACCCTTATAGAAAGAGATCTTTAATTAGCTTGATAACTATTTATATTAAGTTTAAAGTTTTATTAGGCATATTTATAAATGAGTAATTAAAATAAAGTAAACTAAGATGTTCATCGTTTAATGTTCAAACTTAATTATAGGAAGGTTATGCTTAAGGAACATTAATTTTTCTGCCTTTTCTGCTGCCAGTCTGTTTCTCTTTTCATCATATATTAATCCAGCACTGCTAAATAATCTCTCGCTTGGTACGTTTGTTGGAGGACAGGCTAAATGTTTCCTTGCAAGTTTACTCAAGTATGGATAGATATTCTGCGTATTTTTCCACCAACCAACAGGATTGTCACATGCAGCCAGGCGTTTTTCTTGGTGATAGCTCTCGATCATTTTTACTACATCTTTTGACATCGCGTAGGTCTCGTCATTGCTGCTTGACTCAAGAAACTGAGAGACAGATTCTGTGATAGATTTGCTTGTTGAAGGTGTTGGTTCTGTCACTGAAACTTTTATTCTTTTGGTGGGTGGCGAAGCGACAGATTCAAGAGATTGAAGCTCTTCAACTGCTTTGCCAAGTGATGATTTAACTCGTTCTAATGTACTAGGTGAAAATAACTTAGCTTTGTAACGTGGATCTAAGTAGGTTGCAAGAGAGTAACTTCATACAAGAACAGCCTCTCGTCTTGTCGCTTGCATCACTTTTGCGCACAATGAACTAGTTCTATTAATATAGTAGAATTTGATAATTTCCGCTTATTAATGACATTTTATCTCAACGGTCCACATCCGCACGACATCCGCAGTCCAAAGTGCCGATGCGGATGCGAGAAAATGTGCGGATGTTCCGCGGATGTGGATGCGGATGTGACCTACATCACTAATATATATATATATATATATATATATATATATATATATATTCAGAGGTGGTTCTTGGACTGGTGCATTGGGTAGGCAGAATATTATATAGGCTATATATATATATATATATATATATATATATATATATATATATATATATATATATATTAAACCGTTTCACGATTATATGGTAATTTTTCAAATTGAATTTTGATAAACGCACACACTTTTATTGTTTTATATAAAGGAAGAAAAACAAATAGACAAAATATCATTTTATTTGAATGATAAAAAGGCACCCCTCAGATGGCACTTCTTTTACATTAATGGATAATTATTAGAGCAAATATAAGACTGAACGAAAAATATGTTTTAAAACAAAGCGACTTAAATTCTATTTAAGACATATATTGATTAAGAATATAGGGATTTCAGTGGCTGAGGGACCTCCTTTCTCTGATTTTCAATGATTTGAAAGGCCAGTTGTCTCTCTTCCTCACTCTTTGTGAGCTTCTCATTAAACTCTGTAGCCAGTTTGACTCCTCGTTCAGCACAGTCGTTGATTACTTTGACTGCCATGACCCGATTACGGTGCTCCTCAATGTCTTCAAGTTTCTTGGGAATTTCTATTTTCAAACACTTGAAGAAGTCTTGTGTTTGAGTTGTGACAAAACTGGTAATCTTTAAGTCATTGGGGTTTTGCAACATTCGGGGGTCCACCTTTCTTGCCCTCACTTTTCGAGGAGGCGCGTGGTGAAGGTTGTGGAGCATTAGAACCTTATCATCTTCAGTCACGAGGTTTGAGAAAAAGCCAAATCCTACAAGATCCTCACTCAAGTACCAACCATAGTTCTGAAGTTTTTTGAGGGCTGTAGCACCCACTTCCTTATCAACCTGGATCTTGTAGATATGTAGCATCTTGAGGAGGGCCAAATCATTTGCTGGAGCATCAATTCCAACTGGAGATGTATACCAAGCTTGAAGATAAACTGTCACTGAAAAGGCGTTTATTCGTATCAGAGCTTGTTTTTCATGAGGGGTGAGAAGGAATTGGTTCCTAAATAAGTAAATTTTTAAGGAATAGATGCCCTTTCCCATCCATCTAGCTCTGCTGTAAGCTCCTGGGTAGTGGAATCTGCTATCAGAGCCTTTATTTGTTTTAGGCATTGGACAACCAAGGAAGATAAGTGCAAGTTCTAAGTATTCCCTGTAGTCACCTCGAGTGTGGCCCTCTTGAAGTTTGGAGTTGATGAAAGAAATAAGCTTGTCTCTGTGCTTCAAGATCCAATGATCTAAAGATTCTGAGGTGAGATCATTGGGTTCATAGGGCTTGTAATTCTGCTGATCAATGTTATCCCAACAATCTCTGAATCGATTGAATAAGGGAATTTGTGGACCCGAAGAAGAGAAAAACATGTCAAAAACTGCAGTGATAAGAAGCTCGTGGATATGGTGGCGGCATGCCAGAAAAAGGAGTGATCTCTGAAGGGCCTTTTGGATGATGGTACAAGCCCCAGCATGGATACCTGTATTGCTTGCAGTAGTATCAAAACAAAGGCCTGCTACCCACTCATTTACTAGTGGCCATTGCTTCAAGACATCTAAAACTGCTCTCCCCATTTCTTCTCCCGTTCCAGAAATAAGCTTTGGAATAGACAGTAATTTTTCTAATTCGCCTGCACCAGTCACAACAATGGGCATTACATCAATCTTACCCCCATGCATGGATGGAAGAAGCTTTCCATCAAAATGAATTATTAAAGGGGTATTTGGTTGGAAACTGGCTTTAATGTCTTCTCCCATCTGCATCCGTGTTGATCGCCGAGACCTGTAGATAGAGGATGATGAAAGTGTGATCTCTTCAATTTCCACTCCAGCAGCTAAAAGGGCAGGTGCCACAATGTGCATAGCAGCTCTTGCAGATGTTCCAGTGCGGTCCAGAGCAGCCAAGAAATAAGCTTGTCTCTGTGCTTCAAGATCCAATGATCTAAAGATTCTGAGGTGAGATCATTGGGTTCATAGGGCTTGTAATTCTGCTGATCAATGTTATCCCAACAATCTCTGAATCGATTGAATAAGGGACAACTCGGTACTAGGACAACTCGGTACTAGGGCAACTCGGTACTAGGGCAACTCTGTATGCATGTTGATATGTCGGTTATACCAGTAGACCAAAAGTAGAAATAAATACAAGTAATACAAGTTACAAATTTATTTTCAGATAAAAGTTAAAATATTAAAAAAAATTCCAAGCACATAAAATCAATGAAAATATAAATATTGATGATTATAATTTTAAATTATGAGCAGTACTTCTAATAAAATGGAGCTTTCTATTAGGATCATATGTTTCTATTGTATTTAACACCCGACGATGGCAATCTTTGTACTTTTTTTTCTGGTCTGACCCATCACTTCGCATCAAGTGAATCATTTTCGTTCTAGCAATCACTTCCTCTCGTTTCAGGGTATTAACAAGGTTCCAAATGTTGGGGTGATTGTAGCCGTCTTTGTTTAATGCAGAATGAAATGCTTCTAAGTTATTCGTTGTACGAGCCATGGATGCTTTGGTTCTTTCTAAAACATTCCATAGGGGAATAGGAAAAGGGGGCTCCAATCGTCTTCTTCGTTGACCACGACCTCTTTCTGCTCCAATGTAGTTGTTTTCAAAATAAGACACCAGTTCCTGGGGTATGTCATCGTCATCAACAAGTTCTTCAAATCCTGCGATAACATCAATAACGGGCAGAAAAGCAAGGGCAAGAAAGCACCGAATTTTCAAACTGAATTCGTCGTCTTCGTGGTATCTAACTTTAAATCCTTCTTGTACGAACCGTCTATAAACATTTTGTCCAAGATGGAACAAACAGCCTGATAAGTTTGTATTAGGAAATATATGCAAAACACTATTTTGAGCAGCTTCTTCAAAATCCATTATGATAGTTTCCGGTTCTTCGTTTTGCAGTAGTTCCTTCACTTTGCCAAAAAGCATGCTGTATGTGTTTTCGCTTTTATCTGAAAGTAACGCAAACATTCGGGGTACACTGAAATTACAGCTCTGAATATGCAACACGTACAGTTGATGAAATATACTTGGACAACTCTTGAATGTGCCATCCGCTGCCCAATTCTTGAAAGTTTTCATGTCCTCAAGAGCTTGGTCGGTTCCAAATATTAAAATTCGTTTCTGATCAGCACATCCACTGTCAAACTGTAGAAATTTCGCGCCACATTCTAGGTGGGAATATTCAGGAGGGATAGCGAACTCGACATTCGTTTGAGGGATGCGAGGGTAATTTGTTTAATTTTGTCTCCAACGTCTGATGTTACGTGCAATGTTTGTAAGTGGAGGAAGCTCTGCTACTGCACATTCATTCAAATTAGTTACTTCAGTTCCGTTGAGTGTTCGAGGAGTATCTCGGGTCGAAGCTGACTTTTTTTTAATGGTTGTCACAACAGCCTTAGATGTCACTATTCCAGCAGTTGAGCTACGGGTATGGTCTCCAACTTTCTTAAGTATTTCACATTCTTCACCAGTTGTATGCACACGGGCATTGCAAGAACGAATCTCACACCTCCAGTATTGTTTTGAACCATCCAAATTTTGCTTATGTTTGTCGTATATATAATTAAGATCATCCACCAACTTCTTCTCACCTCTTTGTGATAAAATAATTTTGCTCGACATTATGAATGGGGGATATGAACTTAAATTTAAACTCCAGGCGTGAAATTAAACTAACGATAATAACTATACAAAACAAATAAACTGATCGCTTCCAATCTGTCTACACAACGAAAGTGAATGCGCGAACGCAAAAAGACAACAATGTTGCCTCCATTAATATATCTGGGCGGACCAAAGAATAATCCGCGCAACAAAAGTAGTTCCTTTTAACCAATCAACTATTAACTATTTATCAAATGGTTTATACAAACTTCAGTGTCATAATATTTAAACTAACAATAATAACTGAACAAAAACAAATAAACCAATCAATTATTAACTATTTTATCATAACTATTTATCAAATAGTTTTTACAAACTTCAGTGTCACAATATTTAAACTAACCCATTTATATATCTGGGCGGAGCACAGAATAATCTGCGCTACAAAAGTAGTAGTACCGAGTTGTCCTAGTACCGAGTTGACCTAGTACCGAGTTTTCCGGTACCGAGTTGTCCGGTACCGAGTTGTCCGGTACCGAGTTTTCCGGTACCGAGTTTTCCAGTACCGAGTTATCCGGACACCGATAAGAAAGACGTTTAAGAACATCACTGTTAGTTGGAAGCTGCTTGTCAGAAAAACCCTCTTCCAGCACTTGTCCGACCAACCAGACTTCACATTTGTTTCTGGTTTTTGCCATAATTCTGAGGGAAAAAGTTTTACCACCTGTTAGTCTTAATAATAATATACAAAGCTGGGCACAAACCGTTAATCCGTTAATCGTTAATTAACGAAGTTAACTTTTTCGTTAACGATTTAACTTTTAAGTTAACTTTGAAAATCATTATCGGACTAATTAACTTCCGTTACATTTAACTTCCGTTAACTCAAGTCCGTTAACCCAAAAAATTCATAAATAAACGTTTAAAAGTTTCTATTATTTTCAGTGCTGAGCAGGTGCGCAATTAATCCGCCACTGTTAATAGTGATGAACGAATTTCCATTTCCGCAGTGCAAAATCAGGCGATATATTTGTTTCCGTCGCCACAATTTGTGTCTTACCAAATATGGTAGTTATTTATGGCATTGGTTTGAGCAAAACATGGTCGACTGTAAAATCAGGCGGAAAGATTTGCCATTTGAGTTGAATGTTTCAACTTCTTTCAAGAAATATCATGAGCATTTTAAGGCACTTTCAATAATATATATGTAACAATTACAACAAATAAATACATTCGTTTCATTTGCAGTCTGTCTCTTGCGCAACATGTTTGTGCTAGTGAATATTTAAAAATAATCGTTGTCAAGTAAGTCATGTATATTTATAATATGTCTGTGAGTACCTTATTAGTAGTCTCCTTGATACATTTCAAGAACCATAAAACTGATCAGGTAAGATTTCAATTCTCATGTCACTTTGATGACATAAATTAAGTCAATTGATGTCTTACAATGGGAGCGTTTTCACCTTAACCCTTTATGTCCTGGCGGTACTTTCAAGTCCCAATGTGAATTAGTTTCTTTATGAGATAATAGATGGCGTTGAGAAGTAAATGTGAGCGTGTGGCGCCAGAGGCTGTTTACTCTTTAGTATCTCTGCTGTGAAGACCGAAGAAATTTCATCTCATTTCATCACTTGTTCATCAAGTTCAACACAGCCATCCCCTCCAGTGCTGCAGTGGATCGTTTGTTCTCTATGGGCAAGGACATCCTGAGGGCCAAGAGATCATCCCTGTCTGATGAAAACTTTGATATGCTAATTTTCATGAAGTGCAACATGCATCTCATGGACAAAATGGAGAACGAGAAGAAGAGGGAAAATTAAATTATATATATATATTGTGTTTTTCATTTTTTTTATAATAAAAGTTAACGTTAACGGTTTATCGGTATCGGTAACTTCCGTTACATGTTTAACGAATTAACGGATTAACGGTTAACGAAGTTAACTTTTTGGTTAACGGATTAGCGGTTAACGAAGTTAACTTTTTGGTTAACGGTGCCCACCACTGATAATATAATATAATCATTAATCACTCACCTAAATTATATTATGACTTGATTACTGTAAGAAAGTTGTAAAGTAACATGAAGTAACCTTTCTAGAACAGTAAACTTGTGAAAATATCAGTAATTATAGATGAAAAAGCAAATAAAACATCATATAATCCATAAAGGGAAAAAATGGAAATTCTAGAATAGTTATCCTGAAGGAAGAATTTTCTAGAATTCTCTCTAAAGAATATAGGGGGGTTACTGGACCATTCCTGAAAATGACCTACTTATCTTCCAATTTTATTTATGAATTTTATATACCAAATTTAAGAGGACATCACAAAATAAATAAATATATTTCCCAGAAAAATGAAAATTTTCTCATGAGGGGTAAAATAGATATGCATTGAGGAGTGGGATAACAATAAGCTCTTCTCTTAATATTTTGCATAAAGTCTTTATTCATGACATATTACTTTTTTAGTATGTGTGCGTTGAGCCATCATAAATTTCGATTTTTCGAAACGGCCTAATATATATATATATATATATATATATATATATATACAGGGTGGGCCGAAAGTCTGGATCCATAGGAAAATATTTATTTTAATACATAAATTACAACAAATGGTAAATACTTAAAATGAATATCAACTTTAACTCGTAAATGCGTATCCGTGATACTGTACAGTAGTTCGTACTCCAGTATAAATACTCAAATACTTTTTTATTTCAGCCCAGAAATGGCTTCGAATCTAACAACAGAAGACCGGGTAGAACTTGTGCTCATGTACGCAAGACAGGTCGCTACACAGAGAAGTTGCTACCGAATTCAATAGAAATCATCCTGATAAGCATCGAGTAACACATGCGACTGTTGGCAAGTTGTTTAAACGTTTCAAAGAAACAGGAAGTGTACATGATCGACGGCGTTCTGGTCGTCCAAAAACTGCAACTGATGAAAATACCTCTGCAATGGTATGTGAAACTTTAACGAATAGTCCAGTAAAGTCAACAAGAAGATTATCAAATGAAACACGCATCTCGAGAACGTCAATTCGAAGAATTATTAAAAATCATAAATTCCATCCCTAAGTGTCTCGATGTCAGAGGCCGCCAATTTGAGCATTTGTTATAATTTGTTGTTTATACTGGAGTACGAACCACTGTACAGTATCACGGATACTCATTTACGAGTTAAAGTTGATATTCATTTTAAGTATTTACCATTTGTTGTAATTTATGTATTAAAATAAATATTTTCCTATGGATCCAGACTTTCGGCCCACCCTGTATATATATATATATATATATATATATATATATACTTGGCAAACAAACTTAATTTCATTACACATTCTAAATGCAGTTTTGATGATTGGTGTTTTGTACAGTGCTTACAAGAAGTCTCACGTTTCTGTCTCGTCCCAAGCTAGTCTGTTAGGTATAAAATGGGCGGTCCTTATGGCAGCGGAGGTGTGTTCGGATTGGTGCACATAACTGCTCTAACACAATCAATGGCGTCCATTATTACGTCACTTCTGCTACATTTTAGTGTTTAAAATACAAATGATTAAGAAGCAGAATGGAGCAAGTTTCGGGATGTTGGGATGGTTTTGGAGCAATCCTAGTCATCATAATATTAGCTGGGCATTACATTATACCGTCTCAATATATACTGTAGACTATAGAGAACGACTAATTCGGCAAATATCCCAAATCATGGCATGATACCTAAGTTATTTTGACGCAGGTCTAAATTATTTGCTCAAATGCAATTATTGATATTAAGTAATTGTTGGGAATTGGGATCTTTTCCGTTTGACTGCCGCCATTGAAACATAATTAAACTTTTTGTATTTTGTATTTTAACTGAAATGTCTTGATGATACAAAATAAGTTACTTTATAAAAAAGCTTTTCTTAATTTCCCCTTCAATTTTGTTTCTTAAACAATTTTAATTACTTTCAAGATCCATGCTTAATTTTTAAGTTTTAATCGTGTACTCAGAAAAATAAGGGGATCACCTGAAGATCAGGGCCTCCAGCCTTCTTTAGTTAGCTTTATAAGGCTAACTAACAAAAATATCACGACCTAACCTAACCAATCGTCAAGGTCGTACAGTTGACCTAACGATTGGTTAGGTTAGGTCGTGATATTTTCGTTAGTTAGCCTTATAAGGCTAAGTAAAGAAGGCTGGGGGCACTCACCTCTTATGTTTCAATGGCGGCAGTCAAACGGAAAAGATCCGGGAATTGTTGTCAATATTGTTGTTTGTGATATATATCCTACGTGAAGAATCTAATGACCAAATTCCTCAGTGAACCTCTCACGCGCTCGCATTTCGAGGAAGTCAGTCACGGTCGTCTCACTAATAGATAGTTTATCCATTGTTTTAAGTGGTAACCTATTAAACGAACTATGCTAAACCTATTCCATCTTATGAAAGTCATTAGTCTAAAGCAAGACTGGTGGGCCGTGAATCAGAGAAATTTGCATTTGATTTGTTCGTCGTAATTATTACGTAATATAGTATACTGTATATAGTAGTATATAAGAGTTTATTGGTAGCATATCATATGACAATTCCCATAAACATGTGATGACCTCGATGTTGCCAGTTTTTAGTTTTTTTCCTGAAACTATTACCTTCTTATAGTTTGTTTCAACAATGCATATATTATCATCTCCACGAGCGTAGACATTGCAAGAAAAGATTCTAACTAAGGATAAGTAAAGTTCTTTCATCGTAACAATATATACTTTTATAGATGTGAAACATAAAAATATATTCGATACACATTTACGTCATGGCTTTAACATCAGTATTTCGTATAGCTTCCTCCAGCATCAATAATTTCTTTCAATCGTTGCGGCATAGAAGAGGCCAGATTGTAGGGAATGTTTGGTGTTCGGCGTAAGCTCTCCCAACTACTCCTCGTGTGAGCTAAAAATGCTTCAAAGGTTCTTTCATTGCGTTGCTCCCATTCGTTAATCATTATTGCCCAAAGGTTTTCAATCGGATTCAAATCAGGAGAACGTGGTGGCAGAATTAGATTAATAACACTGGCCAACAAAATGAAACTTTTTTTCTCATCACAAACATGATCACACTTTTCTTAATGCATGTTTCACGCTGATTCCGAATCCGGTTTTATTGTTTTTCTAGCACGTATAGTTATATAGATACACTGGTTTTGATATTTTTAAGTTTTTGATATTGCTATAAGAAAATTTATGGATGTATAGATCACACTTAGGAATGCTAAACAACAAATACATCATATACCTTATTCACTGTACTTATAAATAAAGAATATATACATTATTTTATTAAAAGCGCTGTGAGTGTGATTTCCTTTTGTAAATTTGTCCTGGATTGTCACGATACAGCATCCAACAATGGTCCGCCATCATGCTTTCATTCCAATATCCTTGGTAGCGCTTCTCCATCATCTGAATATCTTGATGGAAGCGCTCTCCTTGCTCGTCACTTACTGCACCAAGGTTTTCAGGAAAGAAATCTAAGTGGGAATGCAGGAAGTGAATTTTTAACGACATTCGACACTCCATTTCTTTGAAGGCATCAAGGAGGTTCTTGACTCCATCCTTATACGCAGGTGACTTGTTGCTTCCAAGAAAGTTTTCACATATCCATTTGAACGCCAGCCAAGCCTTCAATTCCAGCGGACTTAGGACTTTTTCAAATTCAGTGTCATTCAAAACCTCCCTTATTTGTGGCCCAACAAAAATTCCTTCCTTCAATTTTGCTGAAGTAACCTTCGGAAATTTCCTTGAAAGGTATTGGAACCCTTCAGAATTGACTTTACCCATTGCTTTAACAAAATTCTTCATTAAACCAAGTTTAATGTGAAGAGGTGGCAGATAGATCTTTTGGGGATCCACTAAAGGGACAGACTGGACATTGCTTATCCCTGGGACATATGTATACCTAAGTGGCCAGTCACTTTTGGTGTAATGTTCTATAGTGGCGCGACTGTCCCACAGGCAAAGGAAACAACAAAATTTTGTGAATCCTGACTGCATACCCATAAGCATTCCTATAACTTTTAGATCTCCACAAACATTCCATTGATGACTGTCGTATTTGATTGCCTTAAGTAGTATATCCATATTGTCATATGTCTCTTTTAGATGGACGGAATGGGCAATGGGGATGGATGGCATTATATTACCATTATGCAAAAGAACTGCTTTCAGGCTTCTCTGCGACGAATCAATAAAGAGGCGCCACTCAGATGCCACATACGTCTGAGATATGGCTGTAAATACGTCCATTGATGTCATGGCAATAACAGAGAGGACAGTCTACTGAAAAGAATGCTGTTAATTCAAAATTCCGCTTTCGGTAGAAACTAATACGAACATTGTTCTCAAGTAAATTGTTCTCCTTTAGTCTTGAGGCGAGAAGCTCTGATTTCTCTTTAGACAGCGATAAGTCTCTAACAAGATCATTCAACTGTCCTTGGGTTAACTTTTTAGGCTCTAAATGTCTACCTTCAAAAGTGTACTCTGGTTCTGTAGATGGTCCGGAAACGCCAGTTGCACCTTCATCACTTTCCATGTCATCTATGATAGAATCTAGCCTATCACTTGGGGGAATTGGAATGGGCAATGTTTCATCATGTTTTACTGGTCTACGTGCTGAATCTAAGTTTGGATATACAATCTGGTGTTTGTTCTTGGCAGAAAACCCCATTAAGTTCATACTACAAAAATAACAGTCTTCATGATGATCTCTCGGCTCCCTCCATATCATGGGTATGGCAAATGGCATTGAAGCTTTCTTTTTGTTAAGCCAATCACGTAATCCATTTAAACAGCCAGAACAGATTTGATGTGGCGCCCATGGTTTATCTTGGTCACCTAGATGGCAACCAAAGTATAGCTTGTATATTTTCTTAATGTCGGTTGTAATACTTCGTCGCTGTGTTTTAGTTGTGAACTGGCCGCATACGAAACAGAACTTGTCGGGGTCATTCTTACATTGTCGAGGCATGTTGACTGACCTGAGCAAACTATAAATTAAAAGCCTGAATCACAATGCTGCTAGACGTAAAAGCTCACACCTGAAATACATAAGATGTATAACTAAGATAATTGAAATAAATAAGATGAATAAACTAAAAAAAACAATAAAATAAACACAATCAAATGTTGAAATATTAGTATTTTGCCTATTTAAAATGGTTAAATCTGTGTAGTTATATATATGCCTTCATCTTGAAAACTATACGTGCTAGAAAACATCTGAATGCAGTTTTGGAATCAGCGTGAAAAATGCTATCCAGCCAATACAAACTTTACTCTGATGAAAAATCTTTGTTGACCAGTGTAATCTCTGGGTGATCTTCGTACCACGCTCTCACAACGTTACTCCTATGAATGGGACTGTTATCTTCCATTACGTAAAATGGTTCCGGTGCTGGAACCAGATACGCACGAACACTGGGTAGAAGCACCTCTTCCAGTATCTGGCAATATTGCTGTCCAGTAAAGCGTCCATCTACTAGAGTCAATTCTCCGACACCATAGCCAGACATCCAGCCCCACACACCGAGATTGATGTGACCACTACGTTTGCTCGGGAAAACATTTCCTTCTTCATAGCGTTTTCCGCGCTGCCTCCAACAATGCAGGGAACCATGACTATCTGTTGAAAATGTTTTTTCGTCACAGTACACAACTTTTCTCCAGAATTCTTTCTCCTGCGGCAAGTATTGCAAGGCAAATCCCATCCGCGCCTCTTTATGCTCAATCGTCAATGCAGGTTTTATAGCTGGACGGCGAGTAAAATACCCTTCCTCGTGAAGTCTGTTGTTCACTGTATTTGCGCTACAACGAAGGTTCAGGTGTCTGTAAATATGCGTCGCTGGAACAAACGGATGCTCTCTGGCATGATTAACAATTGTAGCATCTTCCTCTTGAGATGTTGAACGCGGAGGACCAGACCTCGGCAAAGTAGCGATTGAG
This sequence comes from Bathynomus jamesi, assembly GCA_023014485.1. NCBI lineage: Eukaryota > Metazoa > Arthropoda > Malacostraca > Isopoda > Cirolanidae > Bathynomus > Bathynomus jamesi. Next base: position 526,366 of record JAJOZX010002277.1, read on the forward strand.
TTTTCTGCTTCATATCGATGAATCCACCGTTCCACAGTGCTTCGATGAATGTCTAGTCGTCTTGATATTTCTCTTATTTGCACACCATATTCATGCAATGTCACCATTGCTCCCGCGCATTGCCTGGGTCGTCTCGTGGTGCACAGACGGCCTTTCTATCTTTGTGTAAATGGCTTATGTGAAGCGTGCTGGGACGATAAAGGAAATGAGGATACCATGCACCCCTTCTGAAATTGATTTCGGTTGTGAAGGGTACCAACCCTTCGAATGGTAATAATAATCATCCAATTTCCTATTTTGTTGAACATATGCATAAAAAATTCGTCTTAAAAGCCAAGGATCCAAAGATTGTCAGCAATAGTTTATATCCCAACTGAATATAGTCAGCCATCAACAGTATAATCATATTTTATTTCCATAACTACTCATGACTACTCTGTCATAGTAAATAACCTTATTATGACTTAGGTAGTAGTGGTAATTCTGAGTGGCGGCCTCTAGCCACATACGTTAAGCCTATCAGTGCGTCTAAGACCAGACTCTTCTGTTTCTGTCAATTCATTGTTAGTTTAAGGTATTTTGCTCTTTGTCTTTCTAGGTCAAGGGCAGAGAGAGAGAGAGAGAGAGAGAGAGCGCTTTTAAATCACACCTTTTAAATGGTTTGTGGGTAAGGGCTTCACGTATGTTATTTTAGTCCAGGGTAGTTTATGTGGAGGTGTTAACGTAACTTGCACTTGGGACTGTTAATTGTAAGACAACTACCATAGCTGGGACTGAGACACGCCCTGCATACTCTATATATATATATCTATATACAGTATGTCTCTATATATAAATAGATAGAGTGATCAAAACAATGATAATGTGGACGTCATTGATGGGGTTAGAGCAATTATGTGCACCAATCCGAACACACCTCCGCTGCCATAAGGACCGCCCATTTTATACCTAACAGACTAGCTTGGGACGAGACAGAGGCGCGAGACTTCTTGTAAGCACTGTACATGCTTTGCTCAAATTTTTAAGATCTCGATAGCCTTCTTTACTACATACCTCGTTTCCAGAATCACAATTAAAAAGTAAACAAGGCCAACAGAACAGTTTTTGTCTTATTGGGCATCCAGTCAGCCATATTTTTTTGCTAACCCAATCATTTGAGAAGGCTCTATTGCCTTGTTTATCAGGTGTTATTATTTTGAAATTATTTAATTTAGGCCTACCTGAGTTTTTAATCTGAATTTGCAGTTCTCTTTCCAATTTTAAAAAAATTGTTTTTTAACAAATAGTCGACACTAATTTCCATTATAATAAGGCACCAGAATAGTAACTTATATTGAAAAGAAGGCACATAGATCACATCATCTATCACTCACACGTTGTCAAACTTGTCATACTAAAGACTAAGTGATTTGTATATTCGTGCAAACCCCCCCCCCCCCCAAAATCCCCTTGTGACGTCATACACCATTCGCCTATCAATCTTCTTCCTTTAACCCCCCCAAATCATAGTTTCTCATATTTCTTCATACGGGATGGCTTCATAATGAGCGTAAGCGTGCAAAATGTATCGTTTAGTAGGAAAGTCCGCCCGCTGATTATATGTACATTTACTCTGTATTAAAAATGGCATATATCAAATCCGCCACACTCGTTGAATTTACAATATATTATACATTCAAGGTAGGCAGGGCCTTTTAGATGTAATAGCTAATATGAAAAAAGAAATGATATGATATTGGATTAAGAGGGAGCGATCGACAGATTTTGTCTAATTGCGCTAATTTATATTGATATATTTATGCTTCTAAAGTTTGACAAAATTAATGGTCAGGCAAAGCCTACCCTGCCTACCCTATAAAACTAGTTTTTCAATTGTGTGTGTGTGTGTGTGTGTGTGTGTAAAAGAGATGAGAAACACCTGTGGTTTAGAACAATTGAACTCGAAAATGCAAAGATAAGGGGCTGAAGGAATGCATCGGGTGGAATGTAGCAACCTCTTAATTAAACATTAACAGAAAATTAACTTGTGCTCACGTCACCTTATTGAGAAGTATATGCCGTTAAATGTCTTTAAGGATAGGCCCAAAGGCTGCGTAGTAAGATGTCAGATAATACCACTGTTCCTGTTAGAATAGCTGAATCTAGTAATGAAAAGATTAGGTGCTGAAGGGTTCCATCAAGCAGAAAGTCGGAAATTCTATAATTAAACTTTAAAAGATTAATTTGTGTGGAGGAACGTTTTAAATCTCTCAAGATTATAGAAATTATAATATACAGGGTGTTATGAAATTGTTTCATAAATTAGTACACACTAGCAAAAGATCAGCGCTACGCGCCGATTTTGCTAGATCTGCGGTGCTTGGACCTTCGACCCAAACCGAATTGTGGGCCTACGGCGTATTTTATTTTGAACATCAATAGCCCTTTATCTGGATATCGTTCCCATTCCTCTCACCTTGGGTGTCAGTAATTGGGGTGCCTGTGGCCCTCCAATTACTGGCGAACCAATTATTCGGTCAATAAAACTACAGAAAAGAACGCAGCCATTAAAATCTAAAACTTCACAAATCTTGATATGATAAACTCGGATGTGAAGCTCAAGATTTTCATGACTGCGTTCTTTTCTATAGTTTTATTGACCAAATAACTGAACCGACAGTAATTGGGGGGTCGCAGGCCCCTAATTACTGGGGGTTCAATTATTTGGTCAATAAAACTATAGTCATGAAAATCTTAAGCTTCACAAATATTGACACAATGTGAAGCTCAAAATTTTCATTGCTGCGTTCTTTTCTATAGTTTTATCGCGGTGCTGGGGGCCCTCGGGCCCAGTAATTGGTGGGGGGAGCTGGTCACACATATATTTTCGTTCATTACTCATCACCCCCATCCACCATACGAAGTTTGGTCGAAATCGGTTCAGAAACGTAAAAGTTTTTTCTGCGGACAGAGAGGCAGACACATTTTTGCTAAATTATAATAGTATATTAGATGCCCGATTAGGTTAATTAAATGGCCTGTTAGGTCAACTGAATGCCCGATTATTTTAATTGAATGCCCGGGTACGTTAATTGAATGCTCGGTTAGGTTAATTGTACACCCTTGACGATTGGTTAGGTTAAGTCATGATATTTTCGTTAAAGCCAACGAAAATATCACGACTTAACCTAACCAATCGTCAAGGGCGTACAGACGACCTAACCTGGCATTCAATGAACCTAACCGGGTATTCAATAATAGCGGAGCGACCCGGCGTTGCAGGGGTGGGTGTTGAACGCTATATATATATATATATATTAGGGTGTTTCATACCTATAGGGTAAAATAAAAATGAGCTTGGAGTTTTAATCCACACGTTTCTCCGTATTCTAAAGAACAAGAAAACACGTTTGTGCAAGTTTGAACCAGATCGCGCTGCATTTAGAGGTCCCCAACTTTGACGACTTTTTGTCAGTTCATTTCTCGCCTGCCTGCAGTGAAGACGGTTTTCTTCGTCACTTGAGCGGTTCGTGTTGTATAGCCTATTGGACAACTATGGAGGTAATTATATATGCTACTAATTATCTCATTTTACTGTGGTATTGAAATTTATTATTATTTAATTTCTGTCATTTTACTGTGGTAGTGATATTTATTATTAATATTACATGAAATTAATTAGTCTGTTGCATATTGGACAACTAAGCTGGTAATTATTTATGATACTAATTAATGTAATTTTACTGCGGTATTGAAATTTATTTAATTAATGAATTGTCAAAGAGAACGTAGTGTACACGTATCAGTTTTATAAATAAAGAAAAGCAGTAACTGGGACTCGAACCAGTGTCATAGCCGTTTGGCGGCATCGCTCAAGTCGGCGTACACAGCACGCTATCCACTCCCTAGATGGTGTAGTGGATAGCGTGCTGTGTACGCCGACTTGAGCGATGCCGCCAAACGGCTATGACACTGGTTCGAGTCCCAGTTACTGCTTTTCTTTATTTAATTAATGAAATTAATTACGATGTGAAATTATTTCTGTGGAATTATTTAGTTTGTTTTCTTTTCCAGGTGTCTACCAGAGCGAAAACAGAAGTGTTTCTTATTGGCCAGACGGATGCGAACATCCCATCAAGTGGCCTTCCAACTCAGTTGCAAGTACTCAAAAAGTACTTTTACCACCAAAAGGAGCAAAAATTTGGACGTACTAAATGCCTGAACCTGTGCCTGGATGCCTGTCTCATATTTTGGGAGAGAGCGAGAATCCCCATGATGCGTCGAGATTCGGCCTTGAGGAAGATGGAATCCCTTCTCAAGGAATACGACCGGCTTGTGAAGCACAAGTCACTAGGTTTTGACTTGGATGAACTGTCCATTTCTGCCAGTACCATGTACCGCACACGCAAGGCTCTCAGGAAGGTGGCTGCTGAAAGTTATCAATCCGACGAAGTTTGTCCTGGTCAGCCTCTTGTCTTGCATTGGGACGGTAAGCTCCTACCTGACAATGAGCAATGGAAGGAGAGCGTTGACCGGATCGCCGTCCTCGTCTCTGGCGACGGCAAGGAGAAGTTGCTCGGCGTTCCTAAGGTGACGTCCGGAACTGGCGAGAAGATAGCGCGAGTTTGCTTGGATTTGGTCAAGGAACACAGGATGGAAGAGCGCGTGCGGGGACTGTCTTTCGACACGACAGCGTCGAACACCGGGATTCATATCGGGGCCTGCGTCCTGATTGAGAAAGGTCTTGGCAGAGAACTCATGTACTTCCCCTGTCGGCATCACATCTATGAAGTCATCCTCAGCTCCGTCTTCAAGCGTGCATACGGCTTTTCAAGTGGCCCCGATATACCCGTTTTCAAGAGGTTTCAGGCACAATGGAAGTTCATCGACCGGTTGGACGTGCGGCCGTACGATTTTGCTCAAGTCAATGACTCTATGAGGGAACTGAGGGAGAAGTCAGTCCTGCTGGTGAGAGGGATGGTGAGCACGTCGCATCAGCGCGATGACTACAAGGAACTGCTACAGTTGGTTCTCATCTTCCTGGGAGAAGCAAAAGTGGTGGATTTCCCTCTCAGAGCCCCTGGCGCTTACCATCACGCTCGATGGATGGCGATAGCCATCTACTCCTTGAAAGTAATTCTACTGAAGAAGCAGTTCAAGATGTCGAGTCACGAGTTGGAAGCTCTGACAGCCGTAGGTCTCTTCGTGTCCCTCGTCTACATCCGAGGTTGGACTCGTGCTGCAACCTCAAGCAAGGCTGCCGCAGTTGATCTGGAATTTCTGCGTGACGCGGAAGCCTTTGCCATGTCGGGATATTCGTGTGTTAACGCTGCGCAAGAAGCCATGTCTCGACACCTATGGTACATCTCTGAGACTCTTATTGCCATGGCGTTCTTCGACGCAGATGTGGCAGATGAAGAAAAGGCTCAGATGGTCGTCAGTTTGGGTAAGCCCGCATCGAAAAAGGAACTCAAGCGACCCCAAGGGAAGAACGTCAGGAATCTTGCCTCGAAACACCTGGCGGAGTTCGTGACAGGAAAGACGATGGCTTTCTTCCATGCATTCGACTTGGCAACAGAATTCTTGAAAAAGCCAGTTGCCGAGTGGACTGAAGTAGAGGGCTTCAAGCAAGCAGCGGCAACTGTTAACAAAATCTCTGTCGTCAACGATCGGGCCGAAAGAGCCATCGCGCTCACCAAAGAGTTCAACTGTTCTCTGACGAAGAACGAAGAGCAGAAGCAGTATTTGCTAAAAACTGTGATGCAGCATAGGGCGAAATACCCGAATAAAACCAAGAAGGATTTCATGGACAAATGATTCGCAAGAAGTGGTTATGTTTTTTGTATCTTTGTGAAAATGTGTAGTGAAATGGTACTCGTTTGTTGAATAAAAATTCATTGACAGATTTTTGTTTAATTTTTTCCGTTTATGATCTGCCAGAACATCAAACTGGGGACCCGTAAACTTTAAACTACTGAATTAATACTTCGGTTTATCAGTCTCCTCAGCAAATGGAACAAGGGGATCCATGTGGATTAAAATGTTTCCAAACTTTTAATTTATGAAACACCCTAATATATATATATATATACACATATATATATGCCCGGTTAGGTAAACTGAATGCCCGGTTAGGTTAATTGAATGCCCAGTTAGGTCAACTGAATGCCCGATTAGGTTAATTAAATGGCCGGTTAGGTCAACTGAATGCCCGATTAGATTAATTGAATGCCCGGGTACGTTAATTGAATGTCCGGTTAGGTTAATTGTACACCCTTGATGATTGGTTAGGTTAAGTCATGATATTTTCGTTAAAGCCAACGGAAATATCACGACTTAACCTAACCAATCGTCAAGGGCGTACAGATGACCTAACCTGGCATTCAATGATCCTAACCGGGTATTCAATAATTTTACCATAGGTTTCGTAATGATCTGATGACGTCATTTAATGTTTTAAAATTAATTATTTAATTTATTAACACCCACGTGCACAACCTCGGGACCTAATCAATATGTGTGTGAAGTTTCATGTTTGTAACTGCTTCCATTTTGGTTATGGCTGATGGCGGGAACACACACAAACACACACACACACACACACATACACACACACACACACACACACACGTCTTTTTATTATTATTATTATTATTATTATTATTATAGATAAACAATAGACTGGTACAAATTTATAACGGAAAGACTTCCGAAAATCAACAATTTTTGATAAAGAAAAGGGGAAAATTGGTTTTGTAGGCCTAGGCGGTCCGAAATTTTCATAAAATGGAAAATAAATGCTATTTTCTTACTTACAGCGACAGGCATAATGATATTAGGATACCTAATAGAAATTTTGTAATATTTTAAAGTGGGGAAAATAAATAATTTTCTAAAAATGATCTTCAACTATAAAAGCGCATCTAATCACATAACTTAATTAACGTATTTCTATGACAACTAAAAAATAGAATGATAAATCAATATCCTATCAAATTGTTTGTGTATACGTAAAATTATTTGTACAAAAGCCACAGTAATAAAACGCACAAAAGTCACGGTAAATAATTTCGAGTGTGGCTCGTTTAACTTTAAACTCGTGTTTATTTAAATTGTCCCCTAAAAGGGGGGAAGGAATTATGTTAGGGAATTTTTTTTAGCATGGGTACTGCACAATAAAAAGACGCATCGAATGGTGAAAACCCCATTGTTCTACACCAATTGTAGCGACCTGTAGGTGTGCGCAAAAAAACTGTTATATATATATATATATATATATATATATATATATATATATATAAGGCCTCATTTCTGAACTAGTATATTAGACTAGCAAAAGGTCGGCGCTACGCACCGATTTTGCTAGATCTGCGGTGCTTCGGCTGAATTGTGGGCCTACGGCGTATTTTATTTTGAACATCAGTAGCCCTTTATCTGGATATCATTCCTATTCCTCTCACCTTGGGCCTCAGTAATTGGGGTGCCTGCGGCCTTCCAGTTACTGGCAAACCAATTATTCATTCAATAAAACTACAGAAAAGAACGCAGCCATGAAAATCTAAAGCTTCACAAATCTTAATACAATGAGCTCGGATTTGAAGCCTAAGATTTTCATGACTGCGTTCATTTCTATAGTTTTATTGACCAAATAACTGAACCGACAGTAATTGGGGGCCCTGTGGCCCGCCAAATCATAGTTTTCATTGTTTCGAGTGCATCAATAATATTGTTATAGTGTTCCATTAGTTGTGATAAGCATGATCTTCCTGACCGGAATCGATGTTGGTTATCATTTTTTTTTCTGAGTTTCCCCATTAACCCCACCCCCTCCCCCATTACCCCACCCCCCTCCCCCATTACCCCTCCCCACCCCTCTCCCCCATTTGCCCCCACCCTTCCCCCATTACCCCCAAGGGGGGAAGGGGGCTGGCACCTTGCAAAGGATTTACTTTAATTTTTTTTGAAGGGGGCTGGCACCTTGCAAAGGATTTACTTTAATTTTTTTTGAAGGGGGCTGGCACCTTGCAAAGGATTTACTTTAATTTTTTTTTTGCTTACATATATATATCGCATCTATTTTTCTGAGTTTCCCCAGTAACGCCACCCCCTCCCCATTACCCCCCCCTCCCCCATTTTGTGCCAAATTTATGATTAAAAATGAAGAAATGGGAAGAACTGTACCCCTAAAAGGGGGGGCAGGATTTATGTTCGGGAATTTTTTTTTAGCATGGGCACTGCACAATAAAAAGACGCCTGTAGGTGTGCGCAAAAAAACTGTTACATATATATATATATATATATATATATATATATATATATATATAAATATATATATATATATATATATATATATAAGGCTTCATTTCTGAAATAGTATATTAGATATTCAGGACGTCAAAGTGAAAAAAAAGTCCCTATGAACATAAATCCGCAATCACTTCGTTTCGGAGATACATTGCTTTTTTGCGAGGATGATCCAATTAAAATGAGTCATTAAAGTTTATCGAAGTTTATTTACATCAAGTGCTCAAAATGGTTTCCCTGCATCAAAGTAAATGCTTCAACGAGTGGTTGAAAATTTTTCCCCATACGTTCAAAAACACGTATATGGTCCCGTCGCTTGGCCGCCCAGGTCTCCGGACCTAAATGCTATTGACTTTTTCCTGTGGGGTTATTTTAAAAATCTTGTTAATGCAAGAGAAGTTAATAATATAGATGAATTGTGGCAACGTGTTCAAGACTGTTCAGAAACAATACGCGACCATGTAGGTGTTTTCGAACGTATGTGCCAAAATTTTCAACGACGCGTTGAAGCATGTATTTTGATGCAGGGAAACCATTTTGAGCACTTGCTGTAAATAAACTTCGATAAACTTTAATGACTTTCATTTTAATTGGATCATCCTCGCAAAAAAAACAACGTATGTCGGAAACGAAGCGATTGCGGAACTTTTTTGTTCACTTTAACGTCCTGAAAATGTATACTAATTTATAAAACATAATTTGATAACACCCTGTCCAAAATTGAGAGACAAAGTAATGCTTCGTTTTGCATGTTGTTGCCAGCAGATTGTTGTACCAGCTTTGGCGGTACATATACTAAAATTGGATTGATATAGAGAAGATTAACATGGCCCGTGCGGCAAGGATGGCACGATGACACGCCAAATCGTTAAACGTTCCACATTTTTTCGTGTGCAGAAATTTGTACGTCAACATTTGTACGACGGAAATTTATACGCCAGCATTTGCACGCCAGAACATTTCTACGACTGGAAATTTCTACGACTGACATTTGTACGACGGTAATTTATGTATGCGCTCTACCGGACTTTTTTGACTTAAGAATGCGATCTACCCATGATAATAACCGTGACTTCATTTTTTATATAAACATAAGCACAGGTGCAAAAAAAAAAAATAAAAATAAAAGTAAACATTATTTAAATATTTTGAAAATAATTTCAATTTGAAGAATTTTAAATTTGATCATGTATCACAGCGCATTAAAGGATTAACAGGTAGGAAAATGGTTATTTAATAGGTACAGGTGGTTAGGTTAGGTTAGGTTAGGTTAGGTTAGGTCTGGAGATTAATGAGAAAAACTTACAAGATTTGTTCTCAGGTTTTTTAAATGACATTCGTTAGGTTAGGTTAGGTGAGGTTAGGTCTGGAGATTGAGAAAAAACTCGCAAGATTTGTTCTCCGATTTTTTAAATGACATTCGTTCTGTATATCGATAGTTACATTTTCTCTTAAATTGCTAAGCTTAAATCTAGTTTCGATTATGCATTTAATTATTGTAATATGTAATTTCATAATTTGTGATAATTTGTATTTTAACTTACCTAGTTTCAAATTCAATTTTATTAACTGATCATGAATTTCTTGCGTATAACGTATAAATTACCGTCGTACATACTGTATGCTTGGCGTATAAATTTCCAGTCGTGTAAATGTTCTGGCGTATAAATGCTGGCGTATAAATTTCCGTCGTACAAATGTTGGCGTACAAATTTCCGGGTTTCACATTTCTTTAAGCCTGTTTGGCGAGTTCATTATTTGAGGGAAATTACAAGAGATCTGTGGCAGGAACCAGTGATGCGGAACCGAAGCTAAACGGTTCCGGGTTTGAATTCGGTTTCAGCTCAACCCAATCGGTTCCGGAACCAGTTCTGGAACCGGTTCCTAGTCAAGAGTGGACCCCACAAAGAAATTGAATGGATAGGGTTTTATCTTTTTTCATTTTATATATTTATTATCCCTTTTATATATTTTGTCATTCATTTTATATTTTATTATTTACATGTTATCCCTGGGGATAGAGAATTTAAAGAATTCTTCCCACGTGGTCCCAGCGTGTCGGAAAAGGCAACTATAAATAAGGGACAGATGCGGGGAGGCTGGAAACCCTTCTCACCTGTATGTCTCGCCATCGTCTTGTCAAGTCGCTCAATCACAACTAGCCTGCAACATTATAGGGCGGGTCGTACTCAGGTGACAACATGAATCTGAAGGAAATCCTACCATCAGGGGTGTCTAAATTATGTGTTTTTACATGGGGAATTCAAATATGAGCTTCTTTTTTGGATAGGATAACTCTAACCTACATCATTTTGTATTTCTAAATTGCCAATTTTACCCTTTTGAACCCCTTTATAATATATTAAAAGATATAAGGTAAATCATTTATATTGACAAAGCCAAATCAACTTTACATATATTTATTAATAGGTGAACTGCATGTATATCACTGGATATAATTACAAAGATCATTCTCCTGACATCTTGAACTTTGCCAGGTTGCACAAATCTTGCTTTGACTCAGACTTGGACATCAGCTTCCTGCTGGTCTCCTGAGCCCTGATCCCTCCATACCTCTTTTCCTGTGAGAAGTACTTAGCAGAAGCCTCAGTCACCATTTTAACAACCCTCTCAATGCTTTGTGTGTGGCAAGGCCAGTTGCGCACCTCCATGGAGGTGTTGATGAAGTTTTTCACCTCTGAGGTGCTTAGAGAGCAGGTGAGAGGTGGCTCTGACACACCTTCTGACCAGCTGATCAAGTCACCGATGCTGGAAGCATCACAATTGATGTCAGGTGTCCTTCTGCTCCAACAGAGGAGTCCCCCAGCTGAGTGTCCGGGTCCCCCTCTCCCCTGATGGCCAGGATTCTCTCCACCCCTTCAATCCTCTCCTTCTGATCCTCAGAGCAGAGTAGTGTTTGGAGGATGACTTCACTGTGGGCATACCAAGCAGATCTTCTCACAGTTGGCATCACAATATCCAGCACCTCCTTTCTCTGGGATTTGAGGCAGTCCAGCTGAAAAAGGATGTGCCTAGGCCCTTCGATCCAGGAGTGCTTGACCTTCACGTTGAACCAACATGGGTAATACACTCCAATGATGAATTCCACAATGAATTGCAGAATCTTCAGGTTCTTTCCTTTAAGTCCGTGCTTTGACACCCAGAGCCTGAGAAGTCTGTTCGCTGTGGTGAGCCAGCGGCTGTGGTTTACTGGTCCTATCTCTAACAGAGCCAGCCCTGCAGGAAGTACTCCATCCGTGACTGCACATACAATTTTATAGCCATAGTATTGATCAGTTGAGAGATCTTGAATGACCTTGTCAGGAAGCTTGATCAGTGGAGGGCCAACAGAGATTCGGGTGAAGTTTTTGTCTGACAGAGTAGGGCCATCAAGGTCAACAATGAGATGGCGCAGGGGAAGTTCAACAGTGTGCAGGTTGCACACCAACCAGACCAGCTTTCTCCCCAGGTGCAGCTCCAGCTTCCGCATTACTCCAGCTTTCACACCAGTGTTGACATTTGTTGAGTCTCCTCCAATGGCCAACAAGGTCTTATCATAACCCCTCTCTTTCAGCCAGGCAAACAGGACCTTAGCAATCTTCTCCGCATGTGACTCCTCTTTAGTTGCTTTCTCTGGGGTAAAGTGGAACAGATAGTAGCTGCCAGGCTCACTAACAACACTATAGTGTTCTTCCTTGATCTTTGCGGGAAAAGATTGGTCACTGCCCTCAGCTTCCATCATCACATTGGTCAGGTCAATCCGCCCATCAAAGAGGATGCAAGAGATCCCCCCCTCCTCCCTGCACTTCTTCTCGAACTGTTCCCCCAGCTCTCTCATCAACTTCTCCTGTGCTCTCTTGACCTTGCTCTTATCAATCACTTTACTTGTATTGTCTTCTGTGATGATTCCTGCGTCAATCAGAGCTGCTGTTGCTATCGCTGCAGTTGGCCTCAGCCCTATGCCATACCATACACTAGCAAGGGCAATGTTTTGAATCTCATCATAGTTTGGTAAAATAGCTTCATAAATCATGAGTCACTTCAAATATTTCACAAAACGTTTTAGAATGTTCTGAAACGTTACATTCTAGCCTCTGAGAAAGGTGGCTCAGAAAATGGCCTTATGCGCGCCAGAAAACCGTCAAAATATTTCATATACCAAACTGTACGATAATTACAATTAAGTGGAATGGCACACCTTTTTATTTGAGTATTTAAATATTATTATTATTATATGAATTACATTATATGTGTTTATGGATACCGTATATGGATACCGTAATGAAATTTGATGGATACCGTAATGAAATTGACTGGATTCTTTGGATCTGATATATTTGCATGTCCGTTATAAATAGATATAGAGTGTAACATATTTGTGGATAGTAGTTTATTATGACTTGATCCTCTGGATCGAGAGATTCTATCCTTAGTTTTAAATCGATAATTAATTATTTTTAAATTGATAATTATTTAGTTTCGTAAAAATTGGTCGTTGCCAATTTACCGGCAGTTTTACATGAATTTCTTATGTTCTTGTGGTTCGGAACCCACGTAAAATTGTAGGTCCCCTCCGCCACCACGGAGGACATACACAATACACGATTACGAACACAGTTAGGTAGACCAGCCATGAGTGGATCCTAGGGTCTTTGTTGGTCTGAAACATTATAACATTATAACATTATACAGGGTGTCCCGTAAGTCTGGACCCATAGGGATTTATAATATATTTTTTTATGTTATTATTATTATTTTATTATTATTATTTTTTAATTATTTTTTATTATGATTTTTATTTGTGGGGCCACTTGAAAGCAAAGTGTACGAGGTCAAACTTCAGAACATTTTCCACCTTAAAGCACGCATTGTGGAGGCGTGTCAAGAAATTTCTGCGACTGTGATTCAGAAAGTGCTGTCGCAGTGGAGATTGCGTCTTCAACTATGTGTGAGAAAACGGCGGACACTTTGAACAGATTATGTAATAAATTTTTGGACTATTTTGTAATTTTATTATTTTTCCCTATGGGTCCAGACTTACGGGACACCCTGTATATGAATTAGTTAGAACAATGCTCTATGAGAGATAACGTGAGCAGTCATGATAGAAAACGTGAGAAGACATATTCTGGGGTAACTACTGTACAATAGTAAAATAATCAACAATTTAATAATAATCAACTGCAAAATGATGTACGTTAGGGTTATCAGAATTAAATATTTTCTTCAGAATTGTGTTCTACACACAAAAATATGTCATTTGAACACCCCTCTCCATTGATTTCAAAAAAATGCATAGTATGACCCGCCCTACGTGCAACAACACAACACAGGCAGTAAGTACGCTGCAAGCAAGTAAGAAAAATGTGTGACACTATGATTGACCACAACATTTGGCAACTAAACAAGAAGTCACGGTCGATTGAACAACAGGTATGAGAACGTATCTAAGTGAATGAAAGTTTTTTACACCACTAACTACAGGCCATACTCTCCGCACTCAGATAGGGAAAGCGAAGGACATGCATACTGCTTTCAGTGCTCTGTGGCTTCATGTACTTAATGGGGTCTCGAACAGTGTACCATCTTTTGTTTCATATTCGTGTATGCATCAACTGCATGTAGGGAATCAAGAATACATGAAGTTAAAAGTTTCAAATAAACGGTTTCGCACTTTTCACAATGGTTTCGTTGACTCACAATAAAATAAAAACTAAATCAGTTATTTCACATCCATTATATTGTTAATAATACTTATTATTACATAATATTTAGCACATATACGCCATATGTTGAAAATTCTAAAGTTGTGCAAAATACATAGTTCTTATTACAGTAAAGCATGCAGTTGCCACCTAATATATATATATATATATTAACAATAAATAAATCTCATCCAAGATATCTGACGCTTCCCCCCCCAATCTTCCATGCAATTGTTTACACGGATACATAGAAACTATATATAACTACTTAATGCAGTTTCGACTCATCTCATAATTATTTCGCTAATTAACGGGGTGTATCACTTAAAAACATTATTGTCGATCACATTTCCTCACACATACATCCTCTGTTTCATATTTATATACACCTGCTGCACACAACCATACACTATCTGTACAATATGACGGAATGAATGTCACAAGCATACATTAGTTCTAAGCAATTCAATCGAGTTCTTTTAATAGCCATATTTTCTTTAACCGAAACATACCACATAAAAGTATTAACAAGCTTGCCGTACCACCTTGGACCTACAGTTTATTCCGGATTCCGAACCACCCCCACCAACCGGAAACCACAATTATATCATGTACCAGTAGTATGACCTCGAAATGGTGAAACGCAATTGCAATGTTGGTCAATGTTGCAAAGGGGAGGGGTGGTAATGTTGCAAAGGGGAGGGGTGTTGCAACAAAGGGTGGGGTGGTCCCACAAGTTGCATGAAGGGGAGCTTTGTGGGGAGAAGGGAGGATGACCTCCCAAAAAGGGGAGACCCTGACCTCTTTGGGGGAGAAGATGGGACGGCCTCAAACCCCAAAGGGGTATACCTATCCTAAGAGAGAGAAAGGAGGAGTTTTTGGTGGAGAAAGTGGGACGGCTTCACCCCCACATGGGTATCCTAACCTAAGAAGATAAAACTTAACCTAAGAAGGAGAGAGAAGAAAACACATGTTTTCATCTGGATCACGAAGCGCATAATATGAGCTCAGGTTATCAACATTTGTTATTTAGAAGGCGGGGATTGCCAGAGAGCACTATTTATTTATATATGGATAGTTGCCAGATGTTTATTTTAATTATTTATTTATTAAAGGTAAGAAAGAGATGCTATCAATGCTTAGAGGGGATTGCCAGATACCTCTATAAAATTTAATTATTTATTTATTAAAGGCAAGAGATAGGGAGATGTTCTCCTTAATTTTCAATCTATTATCAATTTCTGTGCAATAGGTTCAACAACAAAACTGATAAGGACTAAACAAATATTAAGACGAAAATTAATAAAATGTGACTATAGCTCCTGTAGGATGTAGCGGTAGCGGTCATTATACACTGAATATCTTTCTAAAAACTTCATTTAATTTGTACAAAAACTAATAAATCATAAAGCAACTCACTTCCAAAAGAATTTCAGTCTTAATGCACCCACGTCAATTATCCTTATTAAAATTTCTCTCATAACTAAAATTTTTTTAAACTTTTTATAAATTTAGGGTTATTAACAATCTTCAGCTTACTATATTAATCCCCCCCGGCCCATCCTTCATGCATTAAAAGAGTTCAGCTTTACTTTAATCACAGTTCTTTAGTCATTTATTTTTATTTTTCAAAGTATTTAGTTAAAATTAATTCTCGATAAACTACGAACTAAGGGCAGCACTCTGCACATGTCAAATGAGTGGGGGCCATTACGGCGCTGTGGTTGGGTTTGGTCTGCCGCTCGCCCTGTTACTATTCGATGATTTTAACAAGTGTATAATCGAAATCATATTGCTTTTTTAATATAGTATTTGCGTTTTTAAGATAATCAAATAAATAATTCGTACTTTCATGTTAGTATATTAGAATTGAAAATCACATTATAAATATTCTATGAGAATAATATTTAATTTTCAGGTTATTAACATTTCGATAAAACGGAAGAGAGGAATTGCCTTCAAAAACTAAAAAATAACCTCTTTATATTCCAAGAAAGACGTACATGTACGTTACTTTCTCTTAAATGTGTACGTACATAAAATGGATTCCTGGTCTCCTCTTAAATAAAAAAGTGTGTACATGCCTAAACCTCGATTTCGGCTTTCTTAACCCGAGACGGAATTGAAGACTAACTTTCACCATACGTACAGCTTTCACCT
Organism: Bathynomus jamesi; assembly: GCA_023014485.1. NCBI lineage: Eukaryota > Metazoa > Arthropoda > Malacostraca > Isopoda > Cirolanidae > Bathynomus > Bathynomus jamesi. The sequence continues at coordinate 542,514 of JAJOZX010002277.1, forward strand.
TACGTGTAGCTTTCACCTTACGTGCAGCTTTCACCTAACGTGTAGTTTTCACCTTACATGCCGAACCTCTATTACAGAAAAAAAAAATATATATATATATACACATATATATATCAGGTTGTAACATAAATTCTACTCGATTAGAAAACGGACGATATACAATAGAATAACCTCAAGATAATGTGAAATAGTTTTAGAAATGTTGCAAAATACACGGCGACTGGTTCGCACATGTTTCATCACGATACAGAATGATACAGAATGACTAAGGCTAGTGTAGGATTAGGCTAATGGATATTTTCTCTGGTGTTTTTCATACAATGACAACGCCACCGTACGATATTACAGTAATTGAAAAAACATGGAGCCTCCCAAAGAGTATATTCGACATGTGATGCTGTAAGAGTTCCATAAAGGATCTAACGCTAGTGAATCCGCAAGAAACATTCAAAGAGTTTATGGAAATGATGTGAGCGAATGGATGTGTAGGAGATGGTTTGAGAAGTTCAGAAATTGAAACTTCAGTATGAAAGATTATCAACGAACAGGACAACCAAATGAGTTAGATGAAGAGTTGCTGAAAGCAACAGTGGAGGAAAACCCAACGGTAACTGTAAGAGAACTTGGCCTGCAACTCGGCATTAGCCACATGACCATTCATCGTCATTTGAAGCTGTTAGGAAAAGTAGTGAAGGTTGGAAAATGGGTTCCGTATGATTTGTCACAAGCGAATCTTCAACATCGAATCGATATTTGCACATCACTGCATTCTCGGCAACTACAGGCACCGTTTTTGAATCGGATCGTCACTGGGGATGAAAAATGGGTCCTCTATAACAATATTAAGCGTCAACATTAGTGGCTTAGCCGTGAAACAAAGCCTGAACCTCAGCCAAGGAATGGACCCCATCCAAAGAAAATTTTGCTATGCGTTTGGTTCGATATGCAAGAAATTATTCATTTTGAGCTTCTGCCAGATACCAAACAATCACACCTGAAGTCTAATGCCAACAACTCCAAGGATTTGAAGATGGTATAACAAGAAAAACGTCCTGCATTAATTAATCGCAGAGATGTTGTATTCCACCAGGATAACGCGCGCCCTCACACTGCTTGAATCACCACTGCCCAATTGGAAGCATTTGGTTGGGAAAAAATGCCTCATCCCCCATATTCTCCCAACATCGCACCTTCAAACAACCATTTATTCAGACGTCTGCAACACCACCTAGATGGACAAAAGTTGCAATCCAGGGAAGCTATCGAAAAAGAAGTGATGGCTTTTTTTTAACTCGAAACCAAAGTATTTCTTCGAACGTGGCATAAAAAACTTTTCTACAGGTGGAAAGAGGTTATAGAAAAATAACTGAATTATATTGATGATTAATTTGTCATTATTTAAATTTTGTTGTGAATAAATTAAAAATTCGAGCAAATTTGTCCTTATAATTCATTTAATTTTTGCTCTGAATGAACTAAAAATTCGAGCAGAATATATGTTACAACCTTATATATATATATATATATACAGGGTGTCCCATAAGTCCGGCATCATAGGAGAAATTCATATTTTTCTATTTCTACAAACCATAATTCATATTTTTCTCTTTCTACAGGCTATAATGTCTATGCTCGGGATGTCAATTTCCAGTCCACCATTCTGTTCAGTGACGAGGCTGTTTTTTATGGAAATGGTGAGGTAAATCGACAGAACACCCGCTACTGGTCTCAAAACAACCCTCACTGGTATACCTCTTCAAAGGAACAAGGTGCATCTCGGGTGATGGTATGGTGTGGCATTTGGAAGGATCGCATCATAGGCCCCTTCTTTTTCGATGAACATGTCAATGGAGGCACCTACCTACGTATGCTCAAGGAAGAAGCATTTCCCAGTGTCTTGAAGGAAAGAAGGAAATTTCCCAACATGGTTCCAGCAAGACGGCGCTCCTGCACTTTACAGCACCCAAGTAAGGGAATATCTGTACCAACAATTCCATGGTCATTGGATAGGACGTCGAGGGCCTGTGGAATGGCCAGCTAGAAGCCCGGATCTCACGCCACTAGATTTTTATCTGTGGGGCCACTTGAAAGCGCTGGTATACGCAGAGAAAATTAGGAGTGTTGAACATTTGCGGCAGCGCATTATTGGGGCATGTAACACCATTACTCCTGACATCATTCAACGTGTGCTTTCTGACTGGGTATCACGTCTGAATTTGTGTATTGAAAACAATGGTGGACATATTGAGCACGTTCTGTAAATAAAAGCTTTTGTTTTGCCTTTTTTTATTATTTTTCCTATGATGCCGGACTTATGGGACACCCTGTATATTCTGTTCTTTCTGTTCTTTCTGTTCTTTCTTTCTGTTCTTTTAATAAGAGTAATAATAATAATTTTTTAATTATATTATATTTGTATACTTAGCAAAATCAGAATTTTGTGATAAAATTCTGATTTTGCTAAGTGTACAAATATAATGTAATTAAAAATTATTATTTTTATTATTATTATTATTATTATTTATCTTATATAATAATGGGAAAACTGTTAGTTGTATGAATGCAAATAGACTAACAATATAAACCAAAGGGTTCGTACAAAACAATTTTTTTATATAAAAATAAATTGTAACACACACACACACACAAACACACACACAAACACACACACACACACACACACACTGTACAAATTCAGTCAAAATTGAAATACTTCAATTGACCTAATTGTAATGTAGGCGAGCTGGTAGCCAGAGGCTATACCAACGCCAGGTACAAGATATGTAGGAATGCGGTCAATTCTGATTCTCTCCCAGTTTCTGTTCCTGGAAGTTTGGTTTTAATTTTATATAAAAGGCTACTTCGTGTTAGGCCCTTCGAATTAATTAACATCAAACATTCATATATATATATATATATATATATATATATATATATATATATATTATATATATATATATATACAGGGGTTAGACAAAATAATATGAACACCTTGATAAATGGCGGTTTTTATTCTTAATATGGAGTTGGTCCTCCTTTAGCGGCAATAACAGCTGCAATGCGTCGGGGAATTGATTCATACAGCTTTTGGACAGTGGCTAGAGGAATCCTGAGCCATTCTTCGAGCAAACCCTGCTCCAGTTCCTCCAAAGACGCCGGCGGTGGGAATCGGCTTCTGACCTGCTGCTCCAACTGACACCACAGATGCTCGATAATGTTAAGATCCGGGGATTGTGGAGGCCAATCCAAGCGTTCTACTTCACTAACATGCTCTTCAAACCAGTTTTTAACGACCCCAGCGGTGTGGATTGGTGCATTATCATCCTGGAAGACGGCGCCGCCATTGGGAAACAGCGTTTGGACCATGGGATGGACCTCGTCAGCCAATATTGACAGATAGACCTGGGCGTTAACCCTACCATGCAGTACTACAGCTGGGCCAAGAGTATTCCACGATATTGCTGCCCAAACCATCACAGATCCGCCTCCATGCTTAACGGTTGGGGTCAGGCAGTCTGGGTCATAAGCATCTTTAGGCTGTCTCCAGACGTAAACTCGACCGTAACATGGAAAGAGCGTAAAGGAGGATTCGTCAGAGTAGACTACATTCTTCCACCGGTCCATTGACCAATTCTTATGGTCATTACACCATTTTCTGCGCCGCTCAATGTTGATGTGCGAAAGGAAGGGTTTGGCAATTGCAGCCCTCCCATGGTATCCAGCTCCATGGAGCTCGCGACGTACAGTTCTGGTCGATACCGGGCTTGCAAGATGCTGGTTAAGCTCTGTAGTCACTTTTGGAGCTGTGGTCTTATGGTTCTTTGTCACAATGCGCTTTAGCACCCGGCGGTCTCGATCACACAGCTTCTTCTTGCGTCCACTATTGCATTTGTCGGTGCTTGTCTTTCCATGGTTTTGGTATGCAGACATGACCATAGAGACAGTTCCTCTGGATACATTGAACATCTGAGCGGTTTTCGTCACCGATGCACCAGCCATCCGCGCTCCGACAATTTGCCCTCTTTGGAAGTCTGACAGGTCTTTCATAACTGCTAATTCATAATTCACTCAGATCTGTAAAAATAACGTGAAGGTTATAACATGACGCATACACTCTCTGTTACGCATTTAAATAGGTTTGCCAGTCATTTGACCGTTTACTTTGTGTCTGAGCAGTCCGTAAAGATAACCGGTGAAATCGGCGGGTGTTCATATTATTTTGTCTAACCCATGTGTGTGTGTATATATATATATATATATATATATAAATATATAACAAATGGGGTCTAACTAATGGTTTATAAAGATTTGCATACAGAGATTGTCTCTAGGTCTGGTGTTTCTCAGGAACCTAACCTAACCTAACCAAATATAAAAGCCTAAGAAAAAACAGTGTTACCTAAAAATCTTTCAGTCTCTCAATTGCACAGGATGCTAATATTCTTGTGGCTCATTGTACTAATTATTATTATTATTATTATTATTATTGTCATTATTATTATTATTATTATTATTATTATCAACACTGTAGTGATTAACGTTTTTTCATTATATTTTATTCGTTATTATAATTACTTACTTTACTCTTTATTCAGTTTTAATTCTATCATTAATCATTTTCTGAACACTCGTTTTCACCATACTGTATAAATGCGTTATAAATGCGTGTTAGGTAGCCGAGTGAACTGTTATCATTTCAAACAATGCGAGGGTGAAGGGGGGGGGGTTAAAGTATACTCTAATTACCATTTTACTAACTTTTATTTATGGCCAAAATCACTTAGGTAAGCAGGGTAATGCAAGGGGAAATTTACGTAAACATTTTAGTCTGAGTGATCCGAAATCCTATTCTAATTTCACACAATTACATCCTACATGCAAGAGACACAAAGGCTGCCCAGGGACTGGCTATTTCTCTGTACCCAGCCTCCGCGGCCGACTCCTTGTGTTATCCATTCGTATTTAATAATTTTAATAAACAAACCATCATTTATCTTAATTTTTACATATTAAATATTATTTTCTTTTTCATTAATCAAACATTATATTATTATCTTCTTTATTAAACAAACATTATTAAAATTCTTAATTAGACATTACTATACTCGCATCACCCCCTTGAAAATAAGTTTTTCACTAGGAAAACTTATTAATTAATAACGTTTTACAAATTTATTTATTTATTCAACAAACTTATTTATTTGTGAATTTTGTTTTCCTTTTTTTTTCATTAACAATTTCAAGTTAGACATAGACAAGAAATCAGTAGAATGACAAATTCTACACATCAGATATTTTGTATCACTTTATAAAAATCGAAAACAAACTTTATAATTTTTACATTTGCATAAAATAACATTTCACACTAATAATCAAATTACAACCTGTAACAATTCTATAACGTGCCAAAAAAATAACTGACCATTTTCTTTACATTGGTTACACAAATTTCAAGTTTACAATCTATTCCAGTGATTTCTCATCAAAGATCGCTTTACATTCGAAACAATTATTTATACAGTTACATAGTTACTATCAGGGCAACCTAGAAAAATAAGAAAACGTTTATATAAAATACTGACCAGAGCGCACATACTATTTCACGAAATAACACAAATATGGGCAATAATCGCACCCTTTCACTTATAATTTCATTTCACAATAATCAGTACATTCATAGCCGGACGTTATTTAGATCGCAATCCGCACAGTTGACAACGGACTTCAATTTTCAATCGCAACTCCTGCTCACTTTGCTAGAATGTAAGGGATTGCATCAACATGCAACAGGTCAGCACACTTTAGGTTGGTTCCGCTCTCTCTCCAAATGGCGAAAAAAAAAAGAAAAAGAGAGACGTCTAATTCTAAAAGGATCAGTGGGGGAGATATACTGAAAGTGGAACCGCGCACCGGAATTGGACGGGATATGCAATTCTAGACGCCGATGAATCAACTCGCCTGTCTCTTCTCAACTTTTGTCGGTGAACGCTGCTCTTCCTACGTCTAGCTGAGAGACTCTCTACTGGCAATAATCAAACGATCACTTCGCCGTAGGCCGTTTCCCAACGAACCTCCTGTATGTCTGTATGGACAGTACAGCTTTAGACACCCGTTCAAGCTCTCGTGGCTTGCGTACCGCGTGCTAAAACACATATTTAGCGAAACATCGAGCAGTGTGACCAGCTACTGCCAGAAAAATACTAGTAGACCATCTTCGATCGAAACTTTCGTGTGCCAAGACCCTGCACATTTCAGTTTCTATTGTCTCTTCTCGTCTCTTCTCTTCCGAAACTTTCCTACGCCAAGTCCCTGCGCATGCGGTATCGGTTTCTCTTCTCTCTCTCTCTCTCTCGTCTCTTCGGAAACTGTCCTGCGCCAAGTCCCTGCGTATTCGGGTTCCTTCTCTGTCTCTTCTCTACTCATCTCTTCTCTCTCTCGTTGGTGATCGATCACCTATCGGCTCGACTAAACTCAATAAATGGAATTCGGATCCAACTTAGTTGCCTCCAAATCGAACCTCTTGAAATTTTGAAAAACAAATTATTCGAAACGATTTATACTGCTACTGATTATCATTTTATATTTAATTTACCGAATTTTCTCGACAGTTCACATCGGAACAATAACTACAAATTTGCTTTGGCCAAATTCACGGAAAAACTGACAAATCTCAAAATTTGGCAAAAATTTAATCACATCTAGCTACTAATAAGGTCAATTATGGCAGTTACATCGGAGAAGATAAAAAAGTCATAAAATGCACGAAACAAAATTGTACAGCATAAATATAAAAGCGCCCATACATAGTAACCGTTATTATAATTTAAGAAATATTATATATTGTTCAAACTACCGTCAGAAATCACATCGATACATTGAAATATGAAAGACAAAAATGAACCCCAGAAACTTCATGTCATCAATTCCCTGAACATCTCCGGTTAACACTCTACCTAAAGTTTCAACTGCATCGGTAAACCCAAATGAAGTTTAAAAAATAACAATTTCCAAAACAGATATTAAGTAAAAAAATTAAATATTAATGCCGAAAATTAATTCCAATTTGAAAAGCTAAATTTCATAGGAAGCAAACTCGCAATTCACAAATTACATGTGAGAGACAACTCTCTCCTTCAACAGAAAACCCAGTATGGTTTTTAAATTACAAAAATCCTATAATTTACAGTTTCCTATTGAAAGTACAATTTCTACATCGTTATTTTAAATAAGAACAGACAATATGAATTCAAAATTACACGCAACCTACTATGTAAACAAAAAAATTAAAACCAATCATTGTATACTGCGAGCCTCTATAAAAATATTCCTAACCGAATGAGCCTGCATTACATCCTGACATAATTTTGTAATATTTTCTATGCAAACGCGCGAACATAAAAAAAGACATTTTTCATTTTTAATACCAAAAATAAAATGTCAACCCAAAACCCCCTTATTGCAATAAAATCTAAATTCAGAATAAAACTTTTTAACCATTGTTACTGAAATGGAAGAAAGAAAAATAGATAAAAATCGGCCCACAAAAGAAAAAGAAAATTTACTGCCGCAGTTTTAAGTCTATAATTAATAAATTTAACATTTTGCGTGGAAAGAACAATTAAGAATTTAATTCATAACATTTGTGCTTCTTAAGGAAAATCCTATAATTATTTATGTTGAACCAATTAAAATTGTATTAAATAACTATGTGAGAAAATATTTATAATTTAAAAGGTACTATAATTTAATACAAAATATGAATCGGAATTTTCTTGAAAATGAAAAAGAAAAAAAAAGATAGACAACAAAAACAGCCCACCTAAAAAATGTAATGAGTATATAAATGTATATAATTATATATATAATCAATATATAAGTATAAGTTAATATACAAGTATATAATTAATGAGTACATGAAAAAATCCAAAAAAACAGAAATGAATTTATTGAAAATTTTAAGACACAATTTCTCAATTTCAATTAAACCAATTTAGCTTATTTTCAAGTCTCACACAATCCTATACGGCAAGCATAATAAACTTAAACAGTCCGAATTAACCCAGTATGAATTAGTATGTTTAAGATTATTTTTCGACTGTCCCTTAAAATGACCTTAATCTATAAAGCGAAGCGAACTTAAAATTATACACATTTGATGTTAAATGTGTCGGCCTTGCCCTAAAATCCTGTAATTAAACAATAAAGTAAGCCTACCATTTAATACAATCAGTCGAACAATAGTCTCAAAACTCTACCAATAAATTCCAGAAAATTTTGTTACATGTTCATTAAATCTCTTAAAATGATCTAATATATATATATATATATATATATATTTTTTTTTTATGACCTAAAAATGCGTTACAATTTTACGCTCAAACTTTTTTAAACTTTACCTTATGAAAAAAATGCATGTCAGAATCTCTTTACACAACTAAAATAATTAATTCATATTAGTAGTAGTATTCGCTTCTTTGGAAAAGTTCAGCACATTTTCCAGGTAGGCTCTTAAGTGATAATATCCCGTTCCTGCAGAGATGTTAACCTGATTTAAATATACGTCACACTGGTTGAATATGGAGTGCAGAAAGTTTGTTTCAGGGTATACAGCATATTTGTCATCGCAGTACGTTCCATCAGAATGGGCTATACGTAGTTTAGCGTACATGTGCATGCAGCTTGGATCAAGAAAGTAAGGGCTTGAGATGGGTATCACGAATTCTGTAGGAGCACTCGTGGAACTAATTGTGTTTAACGGATTAATTTTAATAAATTCACTGTGCTCAATAGGAATTTGAGTTGGGGGCATGTCAAAGAGGGACAGCTCCGATTTACAACATTATGAACTACACGGATGGATGAAGCGTGCCAGGACGAATCAGAAATAGTACCACCTCTCTTGACAAGCAGTAAACAGTTTATGATTAGCTTATATCAGTAAAAAAAAATGGTCAACCATAGGTTTCATTCGCTTAGAGCACTTCTTTTTTGATGTCCTTTTACGTTTAACGCCACGTGCTGGTAACCCCTTCTTCTTCTTCCGGAGAGCCCTCTTCTTCCCACCACCACGCATTTTTCTCTTTGAATTTTTGATGATTTCGTCCCGTGTACGCTTTACGTGTTTTTTAGAGCTTCTTTAGGTTTAGCCCCAGCCATTATGTCTTCTACCGTGTTAAAACCTGATTGTAACTCTTTCCTCCCAGGATATCTGGCACCCCACTTTAGCAAGGGGACAGCCGTACGTCGTATGGTTGAAAAAATGGATCGAAACCCACTAACAGGCTGATATCTCACACCTCGATAGACTGTGAAAGCCTTTCTGTCCACTATAACTTAGTGTATCGAAAGTGCAGCTTCAACGAATGGGAATTGTTTTTCCCTCAATCGTTCTTTTATATATTGATATATTGGTTATTAGACTAGATGCGACATTCACATAATGGGGCCTCTCATATGTAATACTCAAGCGCTTCCCTCTATGGTTGGGAACGTGCGCGATGCGCAGCAGGCGTGCTGGGTATCCCCAAGAAACTGGTGTTCCACTATATTGCTGTAAACATAGCATATGTCTGAGGGTGTATAGCCAGCACCCAATTTCTTCAATTTCATCTGATACATTAGGCTGAACAAGTCACGTTGTACCTCGTGAAAGGTATCTGTTTGGAAGACTGAAGCCACTAGGTTACAATTTTGAACAGCACTTTGTCTTTAATATTTCTGTTAGCCTTTGATTTTAGGATCAGATTATGTGCAGGGTTTACTTTGTTTACGATTTCGCTTACTGAATCAGCTGTAAGATTTGAGTTTTTTAAACTAACGTTTAAGTCTCTCACAACATCCTCAGCCGCACCATAACGGCCTGGACCTACTGTCACTACTGTACCGTAATACCGTGCAACTCCAATCCGGGCGATACGTATGGTTTCATCCCGAGTTACCCCGGCTTTTTCACACTCATCACAGTCTCTTAGAACCGTAAAAACGGGTTCTTTATAATCAATATTTTAAAAGAGGGTGTCCAGCTGAATTTCGCATATCCCCACCTCATACGAATCACGACTCAATTCAATGGATCCATGGAGTTCTGTAACAACGTTGGCTAGGGTGTTGTTAGGATGTACAGAGAGAGAAGAAGAGGACGGGAGTGTGACGTAGAAATGGTTAAGCGCCATGTTGCATACTATTTAAGAGTCATCATTGCATCAGCTTTTAAATAGGTGTTGAAGCTTTCTGGGTTCTCTAGCCATTTCACCAAGTACATTTTTCTCTTTCCTGAGTCTTTGCTTCCCAAAATCTTTTCATTTATAAACACATTTTTTCCTAAATTAAATGTCACTTTCTGCAACTCCTCGCTGTAAAAGCCTCGTGCGATTTCTTCCCCATTCAAATCTTCAACGTAATACAGCATTATCTTCCCTTCAGGTCTCAAAGCCCTAACTTTAAAATTCTCACGTGTCCATCCTTGCTCAAATCCCTTCGAGAATTTATTTCCCGAACGCGACAGCCTTACACAATCATTGATTTTGAAACGCACAGTGTGTGGTGGTGTTCTAGGAATATCTCTTCTCACATCAGGATCTGTGCGCGTACCTCTTTCTAAAATCTCGTTTGGTATTGTCCCAATCGTGCGATGGTGTGAGCGGTTGTATGATGAGGACAATGACTTAAGAATGCCTATATATCTGTATGTTTTTATGTGTAAAATAGCGGTGCATGCGTTTCTTTATGGTACGTTGAACTCTTTCAGCTAAAGATGCCTTATGTACAGAAATGGTATTGTAGTAACTGATATTAAACTCTATCAGCATGTTCTGAAAAGCTCGGCCTACCAAATTCTTGCCACATATCCGGACAAAAATAGCCAGGAACCCTGTTTTCTTTCAACATCAACGTTTTGGTGGCTTTAGCAACTGTTTCAGGCGATTTACTTTTCAGAGGAATTAGTTTTATGATTGTTTTTTAGATGCTTCTATTTAGTCACTGAAGATGGCCCCTGAGTGGACCGAAACGTTTGGCCAATAAATGTTGAGAGTTGTATCTCTTGTTTTCATATTCCTATTCAGGATAAGGTTCCCGAAGAACACTTCTATCGTAACTATATATATATATAATATGTCTATTTACTTGTTAACCATATGTTTATTTTGTTTATTACATGTATTTATATATATATATATATATATACCTTGAATAATTCGATTATATATTTATGAAATAAATCGTGTTTCAATTAGAGTTTCATTTTCTACTTTGTGTGTGTGTGTGTGTGTGTGTGTGTGTGTGTGTGTGCGTATGTACAGGAAATGTCCTAAGCTCCGCCCCCTGTATGATCGACCAATAGTCACGTGAATCCTGCTGCTACCTGGGCATATCTCTACCCTTGCGTGCTCAGTTGACCGCTGCAAGCCCTGGATCTCAGACGTGTATTTGACGAAATCTCACGTAGAAGAAAAATAGTGATGGCTACCTTTAATACTGCGTGCTCTAGTTTTATGAAGTGGTATTCGATAAAGTGTAAAGATGTGGTGGATACTGAAAGACCCCCTATCCCTCCCTCCTTTGATACTTTAAGGCTACATTAAACCATGTGAACCGTGAGGAACAAAGGTTCAAATACTCTACAGCTATTCTGGCAAGAGCATTGCAGGATTTCGTGGTACAAACGATATACTGAACTATGTTGTAGGACTAAACTTTATAAAAGCTTACATATACCGTGAAGTGGAAGAAACAACACGTGCAAAAGAGAAGCAACGGTTATGGTTAGTGAGTCTTGTTGATGAGTGGTGTGACAAGCGGTATTATGTCATGCTGTATCATACCGAGTACTCGTACCTTGCGACTGAGAAGGTAAATCTTGTCATAATGGAGAATCTGAAGTATTTTTATCACTTCATTAATATATATTATGACGAGGTTTGCAGTGAGATTGTGGCTAAACGCTTGCCTGAGTTTTTAATAGAATTTAGAGAAGAAATATCGCCTGCTAGGCAAAAAGGAAAAATATGGTACATGTTTCTCTCAAATAGTGCGCTGGAGTGTAAATAAAATGTGTTTAGTTCGTGAAAATACCCCTGAACGAAAATGTCTGGTGCGCATTCTGGGGAGTGGGAGTGATAAGACATTAAAACGATATTACTTCATGTGTCGGAAAAATTCTATAAACGAATGCCCGGTATAATGGGAAACAGGTATTCACATGATTCTTTCACGTTGGAACAACACCGTACACGATTCATCAACATATGGTGTGACTCACTCCTCCACACCTCCCGTCAAGCCGATCCGCCCACCCGAGGATCATAGTCATCTCAGAGTTTGAAACGACTGGACGTGCACTCCTCACAATAGAATACGATGGAGTTTCCTTTGAGCAGCATTTTCAATGCCGTGTACGATGTGTCCGTGACGAAGTCATTGCACGTTTTCAGGCGTAAAACCGGTGCCATTAACTATGTACTTGAAACGACTTGTAGACAAACTCTGGTAAACAAAATGTTGTTTATTTAAGTGTTGAGATGAATAGAGTGGAGCGAGGATCGTTATAAATACCTGCAGATGTAGGTACAAGTAAAGAACAGATTAATGACACTCCCTCATTTGGGTGGTTCACTTTTATATGGAAAAATATAAAACTGTAAAATATGATTCTCCTCAAGGCCGCCCATGTTCCACTATGGTAAAGGAAGTCACAGTAAAAATTTGAACCCTTTTGAAGCATATTTAAGGGTTGCTAGAAACTAACACTTTTCCCATGTGGCGCGGGAGGAGAACAGTTTGCATGAAATGTGCTTGTTCATTACAATCATTTATGCAAAGTACTGGCATGAAGCATCAATGGCAATAAAAGCTCCAAGAAATGATTTTGCTCTTCTATCTTCATTGTAGGACTATCTCAATAAGTCACTAGCTGATGTTGCTAGTAATGCATTCAAACAACATCTCTGGTATTTATCAGAAGAAATTGTGGGACTTTCGTTCTTTGACAAACGCGTAGCTGTTAATGAAAAACTAAAGATGGTTGCAAACCTCACTAGACCAGCAAAAGTCAAGTCACTCAAGCGCCTAAATGCAAAGTGTTTCAAACCAGAAAATACTCTATCGTTCTTTGTGACAGAGAAGACATCAGACATTTTCGACGTTCTGGCTAAAAATGGAAAAGAAGTATCACAAGAATTTCTTCAGAAACATCCAAACAACTGGGAGAGCAGCAGTGCCTCCAAATATTTACAAGGAAAGGCGATTGAGATGAAAGTTGTTAATGATTGCGCAGAGAGAGGCATAGCATTGATTAAACAGTTTAAGCAACAGATTAAGCAACCTCTCAATATATTTCGATTCAGCTGAGATTTGGTGTTCATTTCTTTTTAGTCATTTGAAACGAGGGCAAGGTTGAGGAAAACGGAAAATCAAAGTGTCATATTTTTGAACCACCCTAACTCTCATATGCCATTGTTTGTACGTTGTTTATAAATTGCGAGCAGCCATGCATTGATATACGGCTGATGTGAAAGAATGCGTCTGATAATAACGTTCTTGTCCCCACGCGAAATCGATTCATCCTCGACAGAATGTTTAAAATCGTCGATTACCGCAAGCTGAAGCCTATATTAGACGCGTGTGTTACGAATATGCTTTATTTTGATACGGTTCTTCAATACGTATACACAGCTCTGCTGGACGGGTTTACCGAGTGTAGGACTGAAAAAGGCGAGAATGGTCTGGAACTGGATGCTTATTTAAAAGGTATAGACTCTTCAAAATATCATGAACTTTGGTACAAAGGACTTCAGCGGTACAGCGCTGAGCTCACCTTCACCGTTCACCCTGAAGAATTGTTTCTCTATATAATGATCAGCTGTCGTTACGACTTAGATTATTTCAACTACCGATATGCATTGTGAAAAAGAGTTCACGATTGAAAAACTCGGATCGGTAAGAATAAACCCTCGATTAAAAAGGAGTGCTTATAAACTTGAATTTAATAATGATGTTGTGGCTAACGATGCCCTCTTTGTGCGTGCTTTTGATTGTATTCTGGCCGCGTTTAAAGATAACTTTCCAACCGAGTGTAAAGTGGGCACAAAAATAGTATTGAACGACATGAAGGCCCTTTACATTGAGTATAGGCCTCCCTATAACTTGAGCGGTGAAATAATGTTGAATCGTATTTATTGTGTAATGCAAAGCAACAATGATGTAACCGTAGACTCGATCACGTGCGAGTTTAGTATTTTAGTTAAACTCAGTAGAACATAAAGTGTATGTAGTTTGATGTTTACATATTTTTTTATTTATATATATTCTTCGTTCAACTTCTTATACTATTATTTTTTTATTGTATATATATATATATTCTTCGTTCAACTTGTGTATTCTTATATCATTATTATTTTTATTATATATATATATATATATATATTCCTCGTTTGAACTGCGTACAGAATGTGCTATTTTAATTGTGTTTATTTTCTATATATTTCATGAAATTAATTCCAATAATTCGTCTAAATAAACAGAATGATGTAATGGTTTTAATTAATTCTTTTGGTTGTATATATAAACGATATTATTTAATTAAATAAATAAATATATAATATATAATATATATATATATATATATATATATATATATACCAAATGGCTGGTTACGCCTTCTTAGCCGACTGACCTCTTTAGACAACAGGCGGATTTCTAAGCCAACTGTCAAGAATATCTGCTTTAATTAAATAAATAGCGCAATCTAGCAACTCCAAAAATAAAAATAATGTACACCTGACAAGTCATTTACGCCTTCTAAGCCACATTAAGCCTTCTAAGCCAACTGGCGGTTTAAATCAACTGGCGGATTAGGACCTTCTAAGCCAAGTGCAAAGACCAAGAGCCTTAATATGCATCTGGCGGAGCCAGGCGAAGGATGGTCTCTCTCTTTCTCTCTCTACTCTCTCTCTTAGGTTAGGTTGATTTCCCACTAGTTTGTGTTAGCTGGAGGAAATGCAGCTTGCTTCTTTTTTTGCTTTTTTCTTTGGCCCCCTTTGGGGGTATCAACAAAGGCGGGATGGGGTCTTGCAACAAGGGGGCAGAGGGCGGGGTCTTGCAACAAGGGCAGGGGTTTGCAACATTGATCAACATTGCATTTGCACGTTCTACCATTTTGAGGTCACACTACTTATACCAACACACTCTTCCATCAATCCAGACCAATTCATTTCTTTCTTACTACCTATCTTTATTTGTTTTGCTAAATTACAAGCCTCTCTCTCTCTCTCTCTCTCCTCTCTCTCTTTACAGACATAATACATCGAAAATAAAAAAAACAGTTTATGTAATTGACATATGTATTTAAACAGAATATTACATGCATATAAGTGGGAATCCAATCCTGGAATATTGTGTTCTCTAGGGGGTTCTTTGACCAATTGAAAAAAAGCGAACTTTCGAGCAAACTCACCTCGCCGAACGGAATTAGGCTGGAAAGCTCTACGCTGTAAGGTAAATGAAGATCCCCCATAAATATCGTAAGATGTTCGCTACTTACACTAAAAATTAGCTCCTGAAGCCTGTTATCACTATCATTAGTGTGAGGGGTACCCCTATATAGTAAGCCTATAATTATTTTCTTTCATAAATCGTCTTTAATTTCAACATACATTTATAGTTTCAGTTTATATTATATTGTCGTATTTATATTATCAGTTTCTACTTCTTCGATGGGTACTCGTTTAATACAGTGCCCGCGAAAAGTATCCGATCACCCTTAAAATTTGTATTTTTTACATAAAAAACAATGTTTAAATGTATACTAACCTTATATTAGTATTTTGTCATCTGTCCTTTGGTTTGGATGACTTGTTCTAGACGTTTTGGCATGGATTTAATCAAGTTTTGACAAACTTCCACTGATATTTCCTTGCACCATACCTTTTTGATGGCCTCTTGTAATTTTTCGACTGAGCCAGTGTCGTGGCATTCAACCTTATTTTTTATTATTAGCCACAGATTTTCTATCGGATTGAGATCTGGACTATTACCAGGCCAATCCAAAATATCAAATTTATTGTCAGTAATCCATTTTGTCACTATTTTGGCCCTGTGACATGGTGCACCATCATGCATGTATGTTTTTGTCCTTTGGATTGCCATTGCCATTGGAAGTTTATCCTGTAGCATTGCTAAATACCGTGCACCATTCATAGTTGTGTTCTTCGGAAGAAAATATAAGTTTCCACGCCCATAGTAACCGAAACAACCCAAACCATCACACTTGGAGGGTGTTTCATTGTCTTTAGGGTGTATTTAGGGTCCATCCTATTTGAGCCAATAGGCCGGTGAACCTTTTTTGGACAACTTCTGAATGTCAAAAATGTCGACTCATCGCTAAATAAAACCTTCTTCCAGTCATCAACAGTCCAATGAATGTATTTTTTACAAAATGCGACACGTTTTTTACGCATTTTTCATTAATGAACGGTTTCTTAGCAGCATGGCGAGATGGTAATCCGAGTTCTTTTTGGAGCCGCTCCTGGATAGTTCGTTCAGAAACACCAGATAACAAATTATTCATATTAAATTTATTTCTTTCGCAGTTATTGTTGGGTTTTTCAATACTAACGTTTCATAAGTTTGTCTGTTCGCGAATTTGTTTTTCTCGGTCTGCCAGATCGTTTTTAGGGACTGGCGTGGTTAGGCCACCATTGTTCTCAGCCCGTGAAACCCATAAATTAACGGTACTTTGGGATATGTTTAATTCCTTAGCTATCTGTCTCTGTGATTTCCCACATGCATGCAAAGCAACAATAGCACCTCGACAATCATCTTAAGTTGTTTTTTAGCACACATTATATATAAATTTTATTTACACCACTTTCTGTAAAAAAAAAAAAATATCAAGAAATTTACACAAACAGTGAAATCTGACAAATTTGAGACACAGCCACCCGCAACGAAGGCTACCAGAACACTAATTTGAGAATGCGTTCGATAGCTCTCATATCAGCGAGCAACCTCAAAGTTACCAGATGTCGCTAGAACAAATATAGAAAGTGAATTACGTGTCTCTGAATATCAAGGGAAAATATTGTATTTTCTTGAGTGATCGGATACTTTTCGCGGGCACTGTATATATATATACAGGGTGGGCGAGAAGTCACCGTATACCCGCACGATACGCACCCGAAATCAATTTGAGTTTACACAGCACACCACAGCACACACTACTATATACAATGGCAGTCTGGCAACATTGTCGAAGACAGTGCGTACGTGACAGCCGTACCCATGGATTTAGTTGTGGTGTTGTCGGTATGGTTGACACAAGCAGTTACTCTGTTGAGGAGCGGTTGGTGGCAAGTGTGTGGGTGCATGAGAGGCCGCACAAACAATGACGCAGGTGATGGCTGTGTTTCTGGAACGGTTTAATAAGGCTCCGCCACGAAGAGCGACACTGCTGGATTGGGAAAAACGTGCGTTCGCTCTTGGAAGCGTTAAAGACAGGCCGCGGAGTGGGAGAAAGACAACACGCTTGAAAACATGTGCAGCGATTGCCGCTTCCATTAAACGTTCCCCAATGTCGACGCGGAAACGATCATCAGAGCTTGGTGTGCCACAGTCAACGATGCGAGACCACATGAAGAAAGACCTGAAAGTGAGGCCGTATCGCCCAACTTTCGTGAATGAACTGTCAGATGCTGACATCGATCGGCGTTATGAATCGTGCCGTGCTCTGTTGGACACATTCCCAAGTGCCGTATCCCGCTCAAAGGTTCTTTTCAGTGATGAATGTGTCATCTATCGCAGTTCGCGCGACAGAAATGTGGTGTCCTGGTCAAAAGAGAATCCCCATTTCACGCAGGAGCTGGAACATAATCCACCGTATGTATGATGTGGGCGGGTATGACATCAGGTCATTTGATTGGACCTTACTTTTTCGATAGATCCGTGAACGCGGCATCTTATTCGGCAATGTTGGAGACGTGGCTCATACCTCAGATCAGAGATAGGGGGCTCATGGATGACGTGTGGCTGCAGCACGATGGGGCACCCGCACATTTTGCTCCTTCTGTGCGCGACGTTTTGAACGAACATTTTGCAGGCCGCTGGATTGGCCGTGGTTCACCAACATCTCCGGCACCATTACCATGGCCACCACGTAGTCCTGACCTTACCACCTCGGACAATTCGTTGTAGGATATTATCAAGGGAGTAGTAGCTGCGCGTCGCTACAACACCAACGAAGAGTTGCGCAGAGCTGTGGAAGACGCCTTTCGCACCATTAATTCACAAATGCTCCGACCCATGTCACAGAGGACATGGAGGCGCATCCGCTTGTGTGTTCAGCATGAAGATGCACATACGGATCCACTGGACATGTAACCACGAAGTACGTAAGTGATTCAGATTAATTATGATTGATTACACTGGCCAACAAAATGAAACTTTTTTTCTCATCACAAACATGATCACACTTTTCTTAATGCATGTTTCGCGCTGATTCTGAATCTGGTTTTATTTTGTTTCTAGCACGTAGAGTTATATAGATACACTGGTTTTGATATTTTTAAGTTTTTGATATTGCTATAAGAAAATTTATGGATGTATAGATCACACTTAGGAATGCTAAACAACAAATACATCATATACTTTATTCAATGTACTTATAAATAAAGAATATATACATTATTTTATTAAAAGCGCTGTGTGTGTGATTTCCTTTTGTAAATTTGGCCTGGATTGTCACGATACAGCATCCAACAATGGTCCGCCATCATGCTTTCATTCCAATATCCTTGGTAGCGCTTCTCCATCATCTGAATATCTTGATGGAAGCGCTCTCCTTGCTCGTCACTCACTGCACCAAGGTTTTCAGGAAAGAAATCTAAGTGGGAATGCAGGAAGTATATATTTAACGACATTCGACACTCCATTTCTTTGAAGGCATCAAGGAGGTTCTTGACTCCATCCTTATACGCAGGTGACTTGTTGCTTCCAAGAAAGTTTTCACATATCCATTTGTGAATCCTGACTGCTTACCCATAAGCACTCCTATAACTTTTAGATCTCCACAAACATTCCATTGATGACTGTCGTATTTGATTGCCTTAAGTAGTATATCCATATTGTCATATGCCTCTTTTAGATGGACGGAATGGGCAATGGGGATGGATGGCATTATATTACCATTATGCAAAAGAACTGCTTTCAGGCTTCTCTGCGACGAATCAATAAAGAGGCGCCACTCAGATGCCACATACGTCTGAGATATGGCTGTAAATAGTCCATTGATGTCATGGCAATAACAGAGAGGACCGTCTACTGAAAAGAATGCTGCTAATTCAAAATTCCGCTTTCGGTAGTAACTAATACGAACATTGTTCTCAAGTAAATTGTTCTCCTTTAGTCTTGAGGCGAGAAGCTCTGATTTCTCTTTAGACAGCGATAAGTCTCTAACAAGATCATTCAACTGTCCTTGGGTTAACTTTTTAGGCTCTAAATGTCTACCTTCAAAAGTGTACTCTGGTTCTGTAGATGGTCCGGAAACGCCAGTTGCACCTTCATCACTTTCCATGTTATCTATGATAGAATCTAGCCTATCACTTGGGGGAATTGGAATGGGCAATGTTTCATCATGTTTTACTGGTCTACGTGCTGAATCCAAGTTTGGATATACAATCTGGTGTTTGTTCTTGGCAGAAAACCCCATTAAGTTCATACTACAAAAATAACAGTCTTCATGATGATCTCTCGGCTCCCTCCATATCATGGGTATGGCAAATGGCATTGAAGCTTTCTTTTTGTTAAGCCAATCACGTAATCCATTTAAACAGCCAGAACAGATTTGATGTGGCGCCCATGGTTTATCTTGGTCACCTAGATGGCAACCAAAGTATAGCTTGTATATTTTCTTAATGTCGGTTGTAATACTTCGTCGCTGTGTTTTAGTTGTGAACTGGCCGCATACGAAACAGAACTTGTCGGGGTCATTCTTACATTGTCGAGGCATGTTGACTGACCTGAGCAAACTATAAATTAAAAAAAAATGTACACCAACTTGACACAACAAGTTCTTGGACAGAACTGATCTTTTGACACACAAAGCACGGCGTTGTTGCCTGAATCACAATGTGCTAGACGTAAAAGCTCACACCTGAAATACATAAGATGTATAATTAAGATAATTGAAATAAATAAGATGAATAAACTAAAAAAACACAATAAAATAAACACAATCAAATGTTGAAATATTAGTATTTTGCCTATTTAAAATGGTTAAATCTGTGTAGTTATACTGTACAGTATATATGCCTTCATCTTGAAAACTATACGTGCTAGAAAAAAACTGAATGCAGTTTTGGAATCAGCGTGATAAATGCTATCCAGCCACTACAAATTTTACTCTGATGAAAAATCTTTGTTGACCAGTGTTATGATTGCACATTGGTTGGTGTACGGTGACTTCTCGCCCACCCTGTATATATACATATATATATATATTGCGACGATAAGACATGGCATCAAATTTAGTACATGTTCTTCGAAAGATATATGTATGAAAGCATGTCACCTGTACAAAGGCACGCCGAGTTATAAGCTGCTCAACTTTGTCGACCTATCGGGCCCATTGCAACAAAGTAGGCGTTAAATCATAGCATGTGAAAATTGTTATTATATGGATTTATTCTTTCCTCTTTCGATCCTTCTTCTTTCCCTCCTCTTTTTCCACTTCGACGACCAAGTGCCGTCTCTTCTCCTGACAAATTTGCACGCTTAGTTCAAGCTTTCGCCTCCAATCCAGGCTATACCGTTTCTAAGAAAACGGATCACATCAACTTTGCTTACACGATAACATATAGACTTAAGAGCATAAAGACACGTAAGACTCAGTAAATAAAAAGTTAGACAATATTTCCGTTTTGGGGGACCTCCCCTTGATATATGTGAAAAATTATTTTTTATTTCAAGGAAATTGAGTTTCAACACTCTCTATCAGAGGAAAGAGAGAAAAACTATGTTTTAGCAACTAAAGGTGATGGTTTTATTATCAATGTAAACTGTAGAGAAATGTAGTTAAGAGCAATTCATGAATAGGGGGTAGGATAAGAGTTGGAAATGTTAGATAAGAATGCAGGCTGAGGGTCACCAATAAATTGCGCAGATTGAAAGTCGCCAACGAATGTCCCAAGAGGATACCACAAGTTGATAGGCGAGACCAAGCTATCATCAGTTCTTTGAGTAATAAGCTACATATAAGAAGGCAGCGTCGAACCTTCTCGGTTAGAGCAGATATGCCTATAAAGAACTGCCCGTTTTGTGTAAGTGGCGCTAAAGTTACGTTCTTTCACACCTCTCGCCCAAATATTTATGAGGTAGTTGCTCTGTTTAATTTGTATAAAAATGTTCCTGCAGAATCTCCAAATTTGCGTTATAATATATCTTTCAGAACCCTACACAAACTACTTCGAGATGTTGGACCACGCAAATATTTGGTAATCACAATGCTTCGATATATATATATATATATATATATATATATATATATATATGATACAGGAACAGATTTTTTAACAGATTTGAACAGATTTTTGTTGATAGAAAAAAGATATATTGTAAGGCTGGGTGTTTCTGAACAGTGTTGGAAGGCGAAAAATTATGATACATATAAAAAGCACGATATTGAAGGAAAAATTGGTTGCTTGTTATTATAATTAATCCATTAAGCGACATTATTTAAAACAGAAAACAAGCATTCCCTGTATTTGGGGGAGAGGTAAGGAAATGTTAACAAATTAAACTCTATTAACTTAATGCATATTTCTTGGTGATTGTCATTTTCTGAAATAAATAGGGGTGGTAAAATTAATAGAAACAGCTGTCGCGAGTACACCAAGACTTTGATATCTCTGATTATATATGCACACAGTGCGTTCGAAAAGTCTCTCCGGTCAACCAACACTTTAAAAAGAGTGTTTGACAAGTGTAGACGAGTTACTCTTTGCCTGCAAAATGGTGTAATAAACACTTTCAACACATACTGTAAAATCGAAAGGTTATGTAATAAAATCACTAAATCATAGTTGAATGAAAACATTGTAGTTTTCAATTTCCTATGCGTTTAACATAGCACTGCGGAGAGACTTTTCGAACACACTGCATAATGTGAGTATTTATTTGTTATTAAAAGTGTTTTTCTAGAGGACTTTGCTTATTATTTTCACTAATGAGTTTATTTATTAATATGACTGAATAACTGTGAGTGTGTGTGTGTGTATATATATATATATATATATATACAGGGTGGGTCAAAAGTCTGGCCCCATAGGAGGTTTATGTTCACAGACTAAAATTTTTGTCTATAATTATTTTTATTTTTTCAGATTGGTAGATCGTCGTAGGGAGTATTGTCAGTGGTTTATGCAACATAGGCAGTTGGAAAAGCGTATCATGTTCACTGTTCAGTGACGAAGCAATTTTTTACCTAAACGGTTCAGTCAACAGACATAATGACGATATTGGGCTAAAGAAAATCCACATTGGATTGAGGACGGACGCTCGCAGTACAACCCAAGAGTTATGGTATGGGCTGCTATGTGGGGAGATACGATAATTGGCCCATACTTTTTCCTCGACAAACTGGTGAATCATACCTTCATTTGTTAGCAAATTTCCTTACGCCTCGATTGTATGAACTACCATTACGGCATCGGAGAGCTATGAGGTTTCAGCACGATGGGGCTCCGCCGCATTTCGCAAGGGCCGTTCGCGAATTTTTGCAAGAAATATTTCAAGGGAAATGGATTGGTCGACGTGGGCCAATTGAATGGCCGCCCAGATCTCCGGACCTGACTCCTTTGGATTACTTCTTATGGGGACACCTTAAATCAGTTGTGTACGTTAACAGGCCAAGAACAATACAGGCGCTAAAGGATACCATAACAGCAGAATTTGAAGCCATAAGAACGAATATTACCATCCTCAGGAATGTGCAAACGTCTTGCGTCAACCGGGTTACAAAGTGTTTAGAAGAAGGTGGACGTCAATTTGAACACCTATTGTAATTTCTGAATTAAAACATTAAGGTAGGCCGAAATTTTCTTTTCCATTATAAACTTCCTATGGGGCCAGACTTTTGCCCAACCCATATGAAGAAACTGTCTGACAGCCGATTACGCCACACGACTGGCTGGATCTTATGCCAAATGGCTGTGATGCTGAACCCCTTGTAAAGACACCATTATGCAATGCGACGTGGCCAAGAATGGATCTTCTCTCTCTCCTCTCTCTCTTTCTTGCGTTTTATTACCCTTGTTAGGTTAGGTTACCCACTCCACCTTTGAAGGGTCTAGCCCCCGCCCTCTTCATGTATACACGTCTTAATACAATTCATATATATACCGTATATATTTATGTATACATATATATATATATATTGTATTAATATTCTAACTAATGCTAACTAGATGATAACTAATGGTTTTTATAATACAGATTTATATACACACGTGAGTTGGGGTGGTTAAATTACAATGCACAGTAATCAAATCTAATTTTGGACAACCAATTAATTTAGACAACCAATATTATTGTTAAATTTTAACAAATTTTATTTTCCTGTGGAAAACCTTCTACACATGGCTCCCTTCCCAGAGTTGGAACTAGGGGGTTAGTTTGAATATCCTCTCAAACAAACGCCGTTGGATATAGTGTTATGTGGAGACAAAGAACAGTTAAAGAAGTAGTTGATGCAATGTTTTGGATGTAATGTCTTCCGAATTCGTCAAAGAAGCGTTGTTGCCTCATGGCAAGATTTGAACCTCATTAAGACAATGAGACTCAAGGTGATTAGCCGAGCTTGCATCATGTCCGAGTGACATAAGCAAGTTCTTCCTGACCTCACGTAAATTTGCAGAAGAAGGGGGATCCCTCGAAAAATTCCCCTCATCGAGAACTTCCCTCGTGATGTCTGAGACAGGTTCTTCGTAGAGCGCTTCCGTAGTGGGGTTTGAGACAGCCTCTTCATAGGGCACTTCCCTCGTCATACTGAGGGCACCCAGAGTATCGTGCGTGCTACACAAACTAACTGGATGAACAAGTGTATTTCGTGCTTGCCTTTCCGTACGAACAACTTCCGACGGCAGAGTAGGTTCGGGTTCGCTCCCGGCACCTGTAGGCTTAGTCTCGGAATTGGGTAGAAAATCCTCTACCTTGGAAAACAGAATGAAATCATTTTCCTTAAATAGGGATTCAAGCGAAATGACCAAACCGGAACTCAAAGGAAATGAGTCTTCAAATTTATTTGGAATAGCCGAAACTCTGGGAACCTGAAGTTCCTGTCCAACTGTAACCGAATGGGGTGACTCGCTCTCGATGGAGTCAACGGGGTCTACTGTGAAGACATTCGAGTCTTCGTGCTCAAAATTACCAAAGGTATGTTGGCTTTCTAGTTCCTCGTTCGCCGGAACTGGAACGGAACAATTGACGATTGATGAAGAATCATCCCCATCTAATAGTAGTTCCTCTTTATTTTGAACTGGTTCCAGGGAGTCATTCGGGCTCTCTGAAACAATTTTTTCAACCTCATTTGAAAAGAGCGAAGAGTAGGGGTGACAAACATACTCGAAAGGTGGGTTCTCTCATCAAATTAGGCCTGCTTCTCTATCGGCCACAGAAATCGTGCGTAATAAAGAAATTCATCCCCAGGATTAAATTTCCATGCCAGTCTCCTTCAGATATGACCACAAATGGTGTCAGATAAGGAACTGAATGAAACTCAATAGGAAGAATAATTTCTCCGGTACTGTATTCTTCCCATCCATCATCAATGCAAGTCAAGCGAGAACGCAAATCGAAATTTCCCGTAGCCGTCTTAAGCAACTTCTTGTATACGTCTTGTTTAATGTAATTCGCCTGACAGCAGTCGTCAACAAGAGCCAAAACCGCTTGGTTGTAGACAGACGTTTTCATGAAAATTTGTGAGCTCTCGTCAAAAAGCACCATTTCGTGAGCCCAAGAAGGCGTCTCCGAAACATATGAACATACTTCGTCTGAGTCATCGATGGTTTCGCGAGGGATCCAGAAGGCTTCCGACCATCCCGTCTCTCTAAATGTATCCATTTTCTTCGAAACACGACAAAGAAAGAGAAAAATGGACTTACAAACGAGGAAGGCAAAGCGAAACAAAAAAACTTATCCCTAATACCGAATATACAACAGTATTGAAACGAAAAAACTTAAGCGTGACATCAGCTATTTTGGTTTAAATAAACACTTCATAAAGTCGTCCCAAACGAAGATACAAAACTTGCCTGTCGATTTCGACATATTACTCCAAATATATGAACTCTTTTTAAAAATTCCATAAATCTACCATATACTGTAATTTGCAGAAACCGTTTTTGTTAAAAACAATAAAATATATAATTCACCTATATATTTACATACGCAAATACTGCATGCAAAAACACACAAATCTGTCAATTCCTTTGTTCTTACAACAAAAAAAGAAGGTTGAATTAAATTGACTGCACTGAAACTGGCTGAACTGAAACTGGCTGAACTGAAACTGGTTGAACTGAAACTGACTAAACTGAAACTGACTGAACTGAAACTGACTAAACTGAAACTGACTGAACTGAAACTGACTGACTGGAAACTGACTATGTTGATCCTACTGGATTCAACAACTGGAACTGATTACTCTGGGGGGCTGATTTCTAGTGCGGTTGTCCCTCTGGATGCAACCGACTGACTGGAAACTGAATGTGTTGATCCTACTAGATTCAACAACTGGAACTGATTACTCTGGGGGCTGATTTCTGGGGCGGTTGTCCCTCTGGATGCACCCGACTGACTGGAAACTGAATGTGTTGATCCTACTAGATTCAACAACTGGAACTGATTACTCTTGGGGCTGATTTCTGGGGCGGTTGTCCCTCTGGATGCACCCGACTGACTTGAACTGCTATAAAATGGAGTGGGTTTCCTATTTCTTTCGGAAATCCAAACTAAACTGATTCTGTTAGCATTAAGCTCTCTATTATTCTCATGGAGAGGGTGTGTCCTATTTCCACACTTAACTAATTTTCCGGCTGGGTAAATTTCTCATTCATTCCGGTTGAAAAAATCCATACCTTAGTAAGATATCTGTCTGAAAGGTGGCGACTGCGTCCACTGTACGACATTTTGCCGGGTATACCACATTTCCAACTTCTAAATGTAATTCAATTTCTCTGTAGGTAGGTATGGATGTGCCTGTAACTCCTCTAAGCTAGTAGGAAGGTGCCTTAATTTCATGTTTATAATCTGTACTCTCCAGTAACTCATCTGTACATTGTTTCTTAATTAATGTCATATGTGCTCCGGTATCTAGGAGAACGGTTAAATCTCGGTTATCTCTGCTGCAATTTATTATTAAATCTAGTGGGTTCGCAGCTATAATCCTAATGAATAGTTTATGTGTATATGTGGGTTTATTACTGCTATTTAGGAGGGAGGAGGCTGAACTGCTGCCTCCAAAGTGGGATCTAAAAAAGGGCTTGAATTGTCTTCTATGGGAGGATCTGAGTCATATTCTACGGGATCTCCATACAGTGGAGGGTTTTCTTGGGAACTGTACTCTGGGCAAACTGATTCT
Organism: Bathynomus jamesi; assembly: GCA_023014485.1. Taxonomy (NCBI): domain Eukaryota; kingdom Metazoa; phylum Arthropoda; class Malacostraca; order Isopoda; family Cirolanidae; genus Bathynomus; species Bathynomus jamesi. The sequence continues at coordinate 569,140 of JAJOZX010002277.1, forward strand.
TCAACGGGTATGTCTACGTACCGAACCACCCGACCTTGCTGATTGTATTGGGATGTGTACATCGGGTAATAGCGTGGTTGACCCTGTGGTCGTGATCTATTTGATTGGTGGTTCGGTTGAGGCTGGGAAGTGACTAGTTTCTGAGAATTGGAGGGGTTTGGGAACGTTGGTGAGTTGATCTCTGGAAGTGGGGCCTATATCCTGCAGGGGCTTTGTCAGCACATTTTTTTCAGTCGCCATGGCGATAACCACGTTCATGACAGTGGGAGCAATAAGGGGGATAATTGCATTGAATTATCATGTGCCCAAAGCTATCGCAATTAAAACACTGAGGAGGAGGGCGTTCATTCTGGGTTTGTGGGGCTTGTTTCTGAGGTGGTGTTCCCTGCATCGGCCTCGATTTATAGTGTTGTTGTTGTTGTTTTTGCTGTTGGTGTTGGTGTTGTTGCTGCTGAATGTAATGTATGGAGGTCTCTCTACCCTTTCAGTGGTTCTGGCTTGCTAAATCTGGGTAATGTTCCCGTGTTTTATTTATGGCCACACTTACTGGTTTGTCAATATTTAGACACTCTTGAAATTTCTTTTTAGGTGCTACGGGTAAGTTTTGGTAAATGGTTGCTGCTACTATTACGTTTCCTTGTTTTAAAGTGAATGTAATGTCACATGCATTTTCTGCGGCTCGGAGGGCTTCTCCTTTGAGTTTTTGTGTTCATGTAATAAAATTATTTAAATCTTCATGTTCTTTATTCTTCCATTTAGCTTGGAAGACAACTTCCAATGTGGCCAAAGGTTGTGCGAGTGTTATTTCTATGAAAAATTCTAATAAGTGTTTTTAAAATTGTTCCACGTTGTAGCTTCGCTAATGGATGAGACGTAGGTAACTGTATCATGAGCATTCCCTTCTTTAAGGTCGATAAACCTGATAGCTTCCCTAATCTTTATATCATCATCGGTGATGTTTTCGCGTAAGAAATATTGTTCTAGAGACTCAGTCCAAGGTCTTACGTATGGTTCAACAAAGTTATTTTCTATGGTTCCCCTTACAAATTAGGACAGTATGGGGAAGGTTTACAAGTCTACCTAAGTTAATGTATGCTGGGGCGTCGGTTTGAGAAATGTTGGCTTGTGCTTGATCTGAAGTTTGTGTGTTTGGAAATATGTTTGAAGGGCGCGGGGTAGGTGGAAAAATGGGTGTAGGGGAATTTTCAATGTCAGAAAGCGCACGGTCTGAATCGCTCATATGTGAAGATACTGTTAATGTATTCTAATTTGGTTTGATTGACCGATCTTAATCTATGGAATGATCACTTGAGCGGCTTTCCTAACTCCTCTATCTAAGAAATACACAATAAATCAATGCACAACAATTTGCCTTACAAGGAAAAAATTTGAAAAAATTTTAAACAAAATAATAAAAAAAATGTAAACAAAATTTCACTCGAATATACGTGAATGTACGGTTATATTATGATTGGCACATCAAATAAAATGATTTTATACTAACTATAATAGTGAAAATAACTCGGTTTCAAAGAAATGTATCACTGGTGTATGGAATGTTCACTGTTTTTTTTGTTAATTCTGGCTGATACTAATTTATTAACTGTCAATAATACTAACTCCTCAAAAATTTGGAAAAAGGATCTGTACTTAACAAGATTCCTACGGCGAAATCCTTGGAGACGTGTCTTGCTGGGCACTTGTTCCTGAATGAAGAATGGGCGTGAAGAACTTGGAGTCGTGACACACCGAACAACTGAGTGTTGGTTCTACAGTAGTTCCAAGGTCTGGAAGACTGGAAGAATCCTGGATGCAGAGCTCGCCAGTTGTTAACCCATCCGTCTATGGCCTTGATCGATTCGAAGTTGACGGGGGTTCTGGTTATGTGGTAGCAACGGATTTGTTACCCTGGAGTGGCTGGTACCGTGTAGGGAATCGCAGTAGTCTCTCTTATACTACTCTCCGATTTCTTCTTGCAGTGGATCGGAGGATTCTGTGAAGCTGATTAAATTCTCTGTAGGTTCCCCGATTCTTCTTGTAACGTATCGGGAAATTATGGTTTCTCTATTTAAGACTAAGTTCTGTGAAGAGAGCAAGGCTCGAAGGAGAAGATAAAGACTTTCTCTGACTGTAGTTTACTGCTAAAATGTTACAAGTAATGCTCATCCTCTAAGTCAGATCAGAGAGTCAGAATAATCATAATAACAATTTGAAAATTTACATGGGTTTATATATTGAAATTTTGTGGGCATCATTATTATTTAATGTTGACTTGTTTAGTTTTTATTCTCTATAGGCTGCATAATTTTTGCACAATATTTAAAGATAAGGTAAATATTTAACCTGTGGCAACGTCTAAACAGATAAGTAAGATATTTGAAGATGAAGCCATATTTTTATCCAAAACCGCATATTGACAGATCTGGTGTTATCATGATTTGCCGAGTTCACTAGAAATGGAAATTGAAATATGCATTTTATTATGAATTACACTTAAACATGCATATGAGCAAAAATTAAAGGCTTAACATTTCGAATTAAACGTTTAGGCAAGGCATCTACAGATCTACAGAAGCTAAGGCTAGCAAAGAACCTAAGATCCACTCTAAGGTTAGCCCGAGAGAGAAGAAAATAAGGGGTTAAAAGAAGAGAAAAAGGGGGTAAGTATGTAGCAAAACCTATCATTCGTGGGTTAAAATTCATTCAGAAAGAGAGAAAGAAGACACCATCACCATCCGCCGGCCACTGCCGACAAGTCGGAAAAATAGTCGAAGAGAATACTTCGAGCTGTTGCAGACCAGTCCTCCACTCCATAGGGAGGTAGAGGATGCAGCCCCCTCTGACGGAAAGGGGTGAAAGATGAAAAGGAGTAAAATAAGAACGCATTACAAACCATGCAACACATTCTTAACTCAAAGAACAACACATTCTTAACTCAAAGCAACACATACCTCCAGCAGTTGCAGACCGATCCTCTACTCCAGTGTTTCCCAACCGGGGGCCATATGGCTCCATGGGGGCCATGGCACATTTGAAGGGGGCCACAGGAAAATGTTATTTTGTAAAATAGAGTTAAATCTGCATATTACCTACTGAAAATAATGCTTATGGGGGCCACAGGAAAAAAATAAGGTTCCTAAGGGGGCCATAAGCCAAAACCAGTTGGGAACCACTGCTCTACTCCATAGGGAGGTAGAGGACGGAGCCTACTCCGCCGGAAAGGGGTGGAAGATGAAAAGAAGTAAAATAAGAACGCATTACAAACCATGTAACACATTCTTAACTCAAACACTGTCATACCATGCAAACTACAGACATGCAATGAAGAGAGTTACAGACATGCAAATAAGGAGAGAGAGAGGAAAAAAAAGCATAAGAATAACAAGAAGTGGGGTAGTTTACGCTACGAGCTACATCTAAGTTCGTGTTAGTCTAATTTTTTTTTTCGCTGGCATCCCACGCTGGCATGTCACAAGCTGGCATTATCGTCAACAGACTCATCCTCGATCACCACCCCCAGAGCTCCTGTTGCTAATTGTTTTATTATATTAAAGAACGTTAATAATTTTAACGGGGGAGAGGGAAAAGGGTAAGGTTCAGAGGGAAAAGGGGGAGGTTCAGGGGGAAAAGGAGGAGATTCAGAGGGAAAAGGGGGATTGTTTTATTATTATATTAAACAACGTTAATATTTTTAAAATGTCTATCTAAACGGTTCTTAAATATATTAACGCTGGTACAGTTCATGACGGGCGCGGGAAGATTATTCCATGACTTCATCTTTTATAACGAAGAGAGAATGTATACAGAAAATGAACATTGCAAAATTTAATCAGGTTTCATTATTAAGCTAAATCTATAAAAAATAATTAAGTAATTCAAAAGAAACAGTTCAATTATTTGGCAAAAATAGAAAGCAAATAAAAAATTTATCCAAACTCGCATTATGCGATTTTGATCTTTATGTAAAAATGAATATATGAACGTACATACATATGAATAAAAGTATTATAAGAATATAAATATGTAATGTAAGGATTATATAAATATACGAATTATATAAATATACGAATTATCTAAATGAATATAAGAATTATATGAATGAATATAAGCATATATGAATATAGGAATTATTCATTGTTCATTTTTACATATATATATATACTTTTGTGGGCCTGAGCTGCCAAGTTAGGTTACCCTCTCCCCCTTTGTTAGGTTAGGCTACCCTCTCTCTCCTCAGAGGGTCTAATTCACACCCTTCTTGTTGCATAACCCCCTCTCCCTCCTTGGAGGGTCTAACCCATCTCCCTCTCCCCCCTTGTTGCATAACCTACCCTCTCCCCCTTTGAGCATTTATTAATCATCATCCATGTAATTGATTTTGCAGATATACTACTAAATGTACTTTTTATTTTTATATATTTTTTTTTTAGTACTACCTTTAGGAAGCTGTTATTATTAATTTTATTGTTACTCGTTTTATTGCGTGTATTATTGTTACTTCTTTATTACCGTAGTTCTCTCTTTGTTTTTAAATTTATTGTTTTATAATTTAAATTATTGTTTAATTAGTTGTATCGTTTTTTGCTTTGATGGATATTGTATTTCTTTATGGGATTTGTCTGCTGCATATAAACGCTATCATTATCATTCGACTGAATTTCGAATATGTAATTGCTTTACTATTACTAATACCACTACTACTACTACTACTAATAATAATAATTTAAAAATTCATGGAAATAAGCTGTATGTTTGTTTTACTTCATTACTTCAAAGATACAAAATAAAATTATGTGTATGTTTATATTTTTACTTATTAATTTTATTGCAGAATAAGTTCTGCTCTCGAAAGACTTACGCAGTTGTGCATAATATGTGCAAGAAAGAATTTAATTGCACTGAGAATAGTAATTTAACTTCAATGTTCTTCTTGAATATTTGTTGTTATTTAACGTCGTTAACCTCGTTGCCGTTCCGTGCGTTGGTCTCTCTTCACACGAAGGTCAAGCTGGTGGCCCAACCTCTAGATCTGGCTTGATGAAGGAGCGAGTTGCTTTCTTGCACTCCCCACCGTACATAGCCAGGTACACCCGGCTCATCTCGTACCGTCCTCAGCCAGGTATCTAGACTTTTCTTGAAGACTTCAATTTTAACCACTGTAAAGTTTCTCAGGTCCTTTGGAAGCTGGTTAAAAAATCTTGGCCCCCTGACAACCAAGCTATTTTCCTTCAGTGTTGAGGAGGTTCCTTGTCGGGCCTTTAATTTGGGAACACTACACATTAGAGTGTGTCAATTTTGGGGGTAAAATGACTAAATTGAAAATCATGTGATTTGGTAGCAATTTAATGTAATCATTTGGCATACAAAATAATATCCTTGCTTCAAAAACAATAAAAAATAACTCCTACCTACATCAATTTTAATTAAAAATTCCATTTCTCCATAAAATTCGTAACAAAATAACAAATGTGCGCAAACATCCTATCAACATTTAAAGTGGCAATAAGATATCATTCAGAGTCTTTATTTGAAAGTAACCAATGTAGTCATGTCCTTTTTGCTGCGGTTCCTTGACATCAGCATTCGGCTTGCTACTTGCGCTTTGATGTAGCCTTCTCGCCTCTCGTGACTGTAAACTTGACTAGCTGCTTCTGTGACATTTTCACACATCTCTCCACACTCTGAGTGTGAGAAGGCCACTTTGGCACTTGCATTGGGGCCTCTTTAAGTTGTGTTAAATCTTTGTTTGTTATACATGTTTGTCAGTGGTGCTCCAAAACTTTCGAAACTCAAGTTAACTAATTTTGACAATTTCGTGGCATTGAGTTTATCAGAGGTACCTTCCTTGTCTGAACAGAGCAGTCTCCCAAACTGGTCATCATCTAGTGAGTTCCTCTAAGCTTTAGAATGATTTCACAGCCTCAGTTCGGTCTTTGTACATTGGCTGCAGAGTATTGCTTGCAAACTGCCTCTGGCCTAGCATACTAAGCGGACCTTCTCACACAGTAACACGATGTCCACCACTACTTTCCTTTGGGTTCTCAGTAGCTGTAATTGAAACAAGATGTGGTTGGGCCCCTCCATCCACATTGGATTAAGTTTACATTGAACCAGTGAGGAAGATAAAACACAATAATAAATTCAACAATCAACATCAAATTCTGTAGCATTTTGCCCTTCAGTGCATGTTTGGAAACCCAATCCTGCAGAAACGAATCGCTGTAGTTAACCAACGACTGTGACTTACGGGTCTAATCTCCAAGAGAGCCAGATTTTGAGGCAACTCTCCTGATCTGATTGCTTGAACAATACGATAAGCGTAAGTTTGATCCGTGCTGAGGTCTTTGATAACTTCTTCAGACACATGGAAGGGGAGGGCCTACTTCGACCTTTGAAATTTTGTATTTATTTCTAATTCCGTTGCTTCATCTAACATGTTGCCAAGGGGGCCTGACCACTTGTTGTTGCTCTTTGTAGGACCATCAAGTTCCTGGATGAGACAACGAAGAGGTAGTTCCCCTGTGTGCAAATCACTTCAATCCAAACAAGCCTTCTTCCAAGTTTTTCTCTAAATGCGTCATAACACCGCCCTGCCATCCAGTGTGTTCACCGCAGTTGAGTCTCCACCAACGGCCTGCAGTGAACTGTCAAGTCTTCTTTCTTGAAGCCAACATATTATTTGATCAGCAATTGCCTCTGCATGTTTCTTGCCTTCTACTTCTGCTTCAGAAACAAAGTGAAACAAATAGCGGCCACCAGGTTCGGAACACACAGAGTAGTGTTCTTCTTTGATGAGACTGGGAAACTTTCTGTCCATTCCCTCTACCTCTAGGAAAACTTTTGTGTCATCTCTTCTTCCATCAAACAAAAGGCAAGAGAGACCTTCCTCCTTCAAATCTTTTTCATGCTGATCAGATACTTCCTTCATTATTTTTTCTTGTGCTCCTCTTATCTTATTATGATCTATCACTAAGGATGTATCCTCTCGGCTGATGAGGCCTGCATCTATCCAAGCGGCAGTGGCAATCTCTGCAGTCTCTCGTAGCCCCGTATGGTGGCGAATACTATACTGGCAAGGGCAATGTTTGAGATGTCTTTAGTGTTGTATTTCATTCTCTTCGGCGAAGGTTCAGATGGCATTTTGGAGCTATCATCTGATGTTGCTTCTTTCTGTTCATCTCTTTGGGTGGCTTCTTCACTCTTCTTTTTCTTCCTTTCTTCCCTCTCTCGGATTTTCTCTTTTTTCTTAGCAATAACAATCTGTTTTTTGGTTTCTGAATAATCTGCCGAACCAATCTGCATACTTCCTTTGCCTCCTGCCTTTGTTCTCTGCGCCTTTATGAAAGCCAGCTCCAAAACAGGGATCTTCTCACGAGGGCAGCGACAATCAATGTGAGGGTGAGGTTCTCTTCTGCATGAGGGAGAACAATTGGCTTCAGAACACAACTGTATAAGACACTGGCAGTTAAAAATGTCAAGAAGAGTATCAAGTGTGTGCAGAAATTTATTTTTCTTTGCTAGTTTTCCTTTACCAAGTGATGTCTCAACTGCTTTGTGCCACAGCTTTGTTAATTTTAGCTCAATAGTTCTATACTGATTGAGTACAGGTGGTTTGAATAACACATTAGCTTTTTTCCACTGATGCAGAAGAGGGGGAATCATGTCCCTTATGAGCTCTTTCTCTGTGTAGTTCCTTCTATCCTTTGTATTTTGTTCACGAAGGAGTAACCCTAGTCTCAGCATGTCTCGCACTGTTGGTAGTTCTGATACAGGAAGCTCCTTGCCTGTACCGACTAACAGGCTCAAGTGGCATGACGACTGACCTTTTATCTTCAATTTTGACATCTTAGGAATATCTGAAAAGAAAGAAAAACATTTAAGTATTTTATATCAATTACGATGTTTCAAAGTTTAGTCATTCGATGTCCTAAAATTCAATAAAAAAATATTTCATGGGATTACAACATAATTAGACAGAAGAATATGATAATAATAAATAATTGTAATAATCAATAATCCATACTTACAGTTAAACTGTAGTATTCTCTAGTAGAATAAATATGAAGTAGGTACAAGAGCAATAACAGCAAACCACCGTCTATGACATCTAAGAGGCAACTGAGGACTGAGAGTGAGGGACAGTTCTATTCATGTTGTGACTTGTACATTGTACAACAACTATATGACCTTGAAAACACTCCATATGCGATCAGTGGGATAATTCTGTGACAGATGAATAGTTAATCAATTTCTGTCCTATTATTTAGTAAAAGAGTCAATTTCTGAAACTTTAAGATAAAATTGATCTAGGTAAGGTTATTTTATTTCATTTTGGTTGGCCAATTTCAAGTTTTGACATGAAAAGACACTATATTTTCACTACCAAAATTGATTTCAAAAAAGTTGACAAAATTGACACACCCTACTACACATCCTGCCTTTCCTATTTATCAGTGCTGTTTGAATGGTTCTGAGAAAGCTCGTCCCCGAAAACTCGGTCCCGGCAAACTCGGTCCCGAAAATTCGGTCCTAGAAAACTCGGGCCCAGGAATACTCGGTCCCAAGAAAATTCGTTCTCAGAAAACTCGGTCCCAGAAAATTCGGTCCTCGTAACACTTGGTCCCAGAAATCTTGGTACTGTGGGAGAAAAAGAAGAATTAAAGGTATTATGTTTTATTAGAAAATTGCATGAAAGACATTGAAAGAGTGCATACATAAAAATCTATTGCATAAAAGACATTTTTAATTTCACTTATCTATTACTAAAAATGTTGTTGAAAACTATAATACTAATGAGAAAATCGCTTTTTTAAGAAACATTGCCTATAATCTTACTACTTTTTTAGTGCGTCGGTTATTAGTTACATATTTTTTTTTTATGAGGCCTATCACCACGATTAATGTGTAGCATTTTTGTTTGAACCAGTGATTCTTCTTTTTGCAAAACATATATTAGTGTCCAGATATTTGGGATGTTACTTTGAATCGAAGTTCATATTCACTCTGTTCTGAATATTCCACAAAGAAAGTTCAAAAATTGGCTTTTCTCTGTGGTTGCGTCTACCTCTACGAGTGCCTATATACGTTGCTTCCAAATAATTAATGAAGGTTATTGGTATTTCCTAACCCAACCTAACCTAACCACATCATCGAGACCAAGATTCCTGGGACCAAGCGTCACGAGGAAGGACCAAATTTTCTAGGACCGAGTTTTCTGAGACAGAATTTTCTTGGAACCGAGTATTCCTGGGCCCGAGTTTTCTGGGACCGAATTTTCGGGGACGAGCTTTCCGGTCACCGTTTGAATGGTAATTGGATTTAGTTTGAGGTTTGGTACTAGTTTTTCGATCATTTTCCATATGCAGATTATGGTGTACCTCTCTCTTCTTCTTTCGAGGGAGTACAGATTTAGTTTACGTAGTTTTCCCAGAAGGTGAGTTTTTTGCAGCCATCAATCTTTGCTGTGAAATGTCTCTGAGTTTCTTGTAGTTTATTAGTTTCTTCGTTTTTATATGGGGACGTCAAAATTGAGCAGTAGTCAAGTTTTGGTATAATCAGTGTTTTTAGCAGGGGAATCATTACTGTCCTGTCCCTTCTTTTGGACGTTCTTACTACCTGTACTGCTACTCGTTTTGCTTTATTTATCGCTATCTGATTTTGTGTTTCGAATTTTGCATCATCGGTCATTATTGCCCCCATATCGATCGCTTTCGTGCTTCTCTGAATTTCCTTTCATCTGGAGCATAATATGCAGTCTGTTTAAGTTCCTCTTTTCTAACATATCTTAAAAGCCGAAATTTCTCAGTGTTAAATGTCATGTTGTTGTCTTCTGACCATTTGTATATTTTGTTCGTGTCCCTCTGCAAGGCCTCCACTTCATTTACATCGCTGATTTTTCTGCTGATCTTTGTATCATCTGCAAAGGATGTTACTATACTGTTCCTGTTTACTCCGCTGTCTATGTCTGTTAGCATGATAATGAACAAGAGTGGGTCCAGTACTGCACCTTGTGGTACTGAGCTGCATACTTCCGATTCTGATAATGATATACCTTGAATTTTGACGACCTGTAGACGTTCTCTGAGGAAGTTGTAGATCCATTTTCCCACTTTGCCTGTTATTCCTATATATTTCATTTTGTGTGCTATTATACCGTGATCACATTTGTCGAAAGCTTTCGCAAAATCCATGTATATGACATCGTAGTTGTCATTGCCTTCCAATGCATCTAGGATATTGTTGCAGTGTTCTATTACTTGTGATAGGCATGATCTACCTGATCGGAATCCTAGCTGATTTCCGTTGAATCTTTCCAGTTCCTAGCTTGAGATCTGTCCCCTCCTATATGTATATATATTGGGACAATGTTTGCTCTTTCCAAGATGCTCGGTATTTCCCCCACCCTCTAGGGATCTTCTCTATATCCAGTATAAAGGTGTAGCTTTTCATTTTTACAGTTTTTAATCAATAATGCGTTCCAATTGCCAGGACCTGCAGCTGAATATGGTTTCATTTGTCCTATAGCTCTCGCTACATCTTCTGGGGTAAAATCAAAGTCTGTTATACACTCTCCTTGCAATTTCTCTTCAAAGAATGCATCTATGTCAGGTATCGCTTTGTCACTTTTTCGGGTACTGAAAACTGATTCATACTGGGCTCTCAATGTTTTAGATATTTCTTTTGGATCGTCGGTTAGTTCATTATTTTTCTTCCTTGAGGGCCCAGTAGCGGCGCGCGTTTTTTTTTTCCTTTTCGCAGAGCTATAAAAGTATTTTGGATTTTCCTTTATTGCTTCTACCGCCTTTTCCTCTTGCCTTTCTCTATGGTCCTTAATCAGGGCTAGTATTTCCCTATCGATACTCTCCAGTTTTTCTCGTATTACTTTCCTGGCATTGTCTCTGCAGTTGCCTAACTTCGCCTCCACTCTCTTTCTTTTGCGGAATATTCTTTTCTTTTGCCTCTCTAGCCAGCTCCGCTTTCCTTTTGGCTGTGATTTCGGAACATATTTTCTAAAATTTTCAGCGTTTTTTCTTCCAAGGTTGTTAGCATTTCTTCAGTTGTTTTATTCTCTAAAACTGTTCTCCACTCTATTTGGGCCATGTGCCATCTGATTGCTTCCCAGTTTATAGTCTTAGAGTTTAAGTTAAAGCCCCCAAATTTGCTTCTTTCCTCTATATGTGTATTGTCTTTTAATGTTGTCGTCATATTTCTTGATATCTCGATTAAGTTGTGGTCTGAGATAATGGTTACTGTCCTCATTTCACTCATTCACAAATAATATAACATAATAAATAACATTATCTGCCGAGTATGACGTTTTTGTGACACCAGAAATTTATAACATTTATACTGTACTTCCATACATGTGTGTGTGTGTGTGTGTGTGTGTGGGTGTGTGTGCACGTGCGCGCGCAAGCAACAGTGCATAAGTGAGGGTGAGTGTGTGCTAATTAACAGATGCAGTGGAAAATGTTTTTGTGAGGTGACACTTTTGTTACCTTAGAACATTAAAAAATTTATATAAAAAATCTGGAAACATTTTTATTGTTGGGAAAAAGATACGTTAGTCCTCATTAGGTTATGTTATTCTAGTTTAGGTTAGTTGAGGTTTGGTTAGATCAGGTTAGGCTAGATTAGCGGGTACTCCACTATTTAATGACTTAACAGGAGACAACTTTCTAGCCCTCAACTGCATCCGAAACACTTATCACGCCCTTTTCAGTTCAATGGCACTAAGGTTAAGTTAAGTTAAATTAGGTTTGGTTAACTAGTTTGTTAGTTAAGTGAATTTTAAAAAGTCAGTACCTCGTTTATGCAGAGACACACATATATGCGTGTGTTTTATGTGTGTGTGTGTGTCTGTGTGTGTGTGTGCGGCACGAGTATATTTTCATGTGGTATCGTTAATGGAATTTGTCCTCAATATTTTAAATGTAATTATTCTTTCCCAAATTACTGTAATTAAACTAAAAGAAGGTCAATTACTATTCATTATTCTTTCCCCTCTCTCTCTCTCTCTCTCTCTCTCTCTCTCTCTCTCTCTCTCTCTCTCTCTCTCTCAACACACACACACACACTTTTTCCATTTTTTTTCGCTCATTTTCTTTGCACTTTCTTTCCTGTATGCTTGATAAATGATTTTTGTTAGCATTTGGACGACTAGAATATGTACTTTGTGTCTTACATAACACTGTGGTTATTGAATTCACCCTATTTCTCGTCTCGTGCGCATGAAAAACCGTAACACTTTAAAGCTTTAAAGCTGACGAAAAAAGTGCACGACAAAAGGATAATTGTAAAAGTTCTTTTATTTTTTATTTAAAAGGCTGCATTCAAAAAAATATAAACAATACACATACTTTGCATAGTTAAAACTACACCATCATATATTTCTACTAAAACACTGCCTCTCTCGCCCCATATATATATATATATATATATATATATATATATACAGAGAGAGAGAGCGAGAGAGAGATAGAGAGAGAGAGAGATAGAGAGAGAGAGAGAGAGAGAGAGAGAGAGTGGTGGGTGGGAGTGCTTTAGTAGAAATGTATATATACTGTATATATAAGAAGATACGGCGGAAATGGCATCCTCAGTATTAAGCTTTAAGAACTGAAAATGAAAGCTTGTCATATTATAAGAGTTCGTGAAATTGATCACTTTCAAGCTGTTCATAGGTTTCTGAAAATGTTTTAGTTTACGCAAGTTTTATTTGTAGGAGTGATCAAGTTGTTATTCTTCTCAATTTTTTAATAATGGTGCCGTATATACTGATGTGTATGTAGTCACCAGTAAATTTTACTTGGACAATACCTGGAATAAGTTGCTTGATATACGATCTACAAAATTATTTTTGATATGATGGAATTCTCACTGTCACTGAATTTGTTTGCTTTCCCTACAAATGAACACTGACCTTCCTGTAGAGTGTTGCCTATAAAGTAGTTTATTTATCTGAAATTAAAAGTATGGTAGCAAGGAGGTACAGTGCACACGTGTGTACGTACGTACACCCGCACATAGGTACGCACTTATGGGGAAGGGGTGGCACTGAGGGGAAAGTGATGGAAATGAAAAATGAGCGTACAGGGTAATTTCACGTATGTCTATGAAGGTGATGGATGTGGTGATACTACTGGGTACGCATTAAAAATGTTTTTTTTTTGTTCAAAAGCAAGCAATAATGATATATAATGCAGATTTTTTTTTATCATCCAAGTGCATTCTTCAGAGTTAAAATTATTAAAAATAAAAAATCTAAAGAAATTGGCAAATTTTATTTTTATTTATAAATAAATGTATGAGTGAACTTATTAATTTCGATTGGACCAAAAAATATTTTGTAACTCGTAAAAAAATTCATTCATACCAGATTAGGCATAGAAATAGGCGTTATTTCTCACCGTGGATTTTCTTCATCTCAAAACTCATCTATTTTCGTACGATTGAAATTATGGAATGATTTAAACAAATTCAGTAGATTCCCGATTTAATGGAGTCCCGATTTACAAACATCCCCTATTTACCGACAAGGTTCCACCGACCGACAAGAATCCACGGTAAATCGGCGCTTAATACTGTGCTAGTCCGTTAACTTGGGAACGAGTCCGACGGTATCATTCCTACGGTATGAGTACGGTATCCATGCGGAAAATACCAGAATGTATGGTAAAATTACGGTAAATCGGATATAAATTTAGTCTAAATTTGTTAAATAGGAGATGAGTACGGTATCCTCTGGTTAGCTTCCGCCCGAATTGTTCATTCTGACGAAGGTCAAGCTTTTCACTCCACCTTAGACCTACAGTTTAACATGGAATCCGAACCACGCCCCACCAGCAGCCCAGCGTCTTAACCACTAGGCCACCCAGGCAGGGGCGTCCACACGAGGGGGCACCAGGGTGCTTGCGTTTTTCATTGGTACACCCTCGTTTTTTCGTCAACTGCTTGCAGATAGATTTTATCATAAACCCAAAATCCAGTCATAATATTTGAAGATAGTAATTGGTTACTATATATATATTATTAATATTGTATAATTTCCCACATTGATGATATGAAAAGAAAATCCTGTGATTAAAATTAAAACATATAAAATTTGTTGTGGAGAACGCGACTACGTGATCGTTAGGAAGGATATCTTGTACATTACTTAAAAAGCTGAATACTGTCTTCAATAACCTTCTCAGTCCGATGACAATTACACTGGCCAACAAAATGAAACTTTTTTTTCTCATCACAAACATGATCACACTTTTCTTAATGCATTTTTCGCGCTGATTCCGAATCTGGTTTTATTTTTTTTCTAGCACGTAGAGTTATATAGATACACTGGTTTTGATATTTTTAAGTTTTTGATATTGCTATAAGAAAATTTATGGATGTATAGATCACACTTAGGAATGCTAAACAACAAATACATCATATACCTTATTCAATGTACTTATAAATAAAGAATATATACATTATTTTATTAAAAGCGCTGTGAGTGTGATTTCCTTTTGTAAATTTGGCCTGGATTGTCACGATACAGCATCCAACAATGGTCCGCCATCATGCTTTCATTCCAATATCCTTGGTAGCGCTTCTCCATCATCTGAATATCTTGATGGAAGCGCTCTCCTTGCTCGTCACTCACTGCACCAAGGTTTTCAGGAAAGAAATCTAAGTGGGAATGCAGGAAGTGAATTTTTAACGACATTCGACACTCCATTCCTTTGAAGGCATCAAGGAGGTTCTTGACTCCATCCTTATACGCAGGTGACTTGTTGCTTTCAAGAAAGTTTTCACATATCCATTTGAACGCCAGCCAAGCCTTCAATTCCAGCGGACTTAGGACTTTTTCAAATTCAGTGTCATTCAAAACCTCCCTTATTTGTGTCCCAACAAAAATCCCTTCCTTCAATTTTGCTGCAGTAACCTTCGGAAATTTCCTTGAAAGGTATTGGAACCCTTCAGAATTGACTTTACCCATTGCTTTAACAAAATTCTTCATTAAACCAAGTTTAATGTGAAGAGGTGGCAGATAGATCTTTTGGGGATCCACTAAAGGGACAGACTGGACATTGCTTATCCCTGGGACATATGTATACCTAAGTGGCCAGTCACTTTTGGTGTAATGTTCTATAGTGGCGCGACTGTCCCACAGGCAAAGGAAACAACAAAATTTTGTGAATCCTGACTGCATACCCATAAGCATTCCTATAACTTTTAGATCTCCACAAACATTCCATTGATGACTGTCGTATTTGATTGCCTTAAGTAGTATATCCATATTGTCATATGTCTCTTTTAGATGGACGGAATGGGCAATGGGGATGGATGGCATTATATTACCATTATGCAAAAGAACTGCTTTCAGGCTTCTCTGCGACGAATCAATAAAGAGGCACCACTCAGATGCCACATACCTCTGAGATATGGCTGTAAATAGTCCATTGATGTCATGGCAATAACAGAGAGGACCGTCTACTGAAAAGAATGCTGTTAATTCAAAATTCCGCTTTCGGTAGTAACTAATACGAACATTGTTCTCAAGTAAATTGTTCTCCTTTAGTCTTGAGGCGAGAAGCTCTGATTTCTCTTTAGACAGCGATAAGTCTCTAACAAGATCATTCAACTGTCCTTGGGTTAACGTTTTAGGCTCTAAATGTCTACCTTCAAAAGTGTACTCTGGTTCTGTAGATGGTCCGGAAACGCCAGTTGCACCTTCATCACTTTCCATGTCATCTATGATAGAATCTAGCCTATCACTTGCGGGAATTGAAATGGGCAATGTTTCATCATGTTTTACTGGTCTACGTGCTGAATCCAAGTTTGGATATACAATCTGGTGTTTGTTCTTGGCAGAAAACCCCATTAAGTTCACACTACAAAAATAACAGTCTTCATGATGATCTCTCGGCTCCCTCCATATCATGGGTATGGCAAATGGCATTGAAGCTTTCTTCTTGTTAAGCCAATCACGTAATCCATTTGAACAGCCAGAACAGATTTGATGTGGCGCCCATGGTTTATCTTGGTCACCTAGATGGCAACCAAAGTATAGCTTGTATATTTTCTTAATGTCGGTTGTAATACTTCGTCGCTGTGTTTTAGTTGTCAACTGGCCGCATACGAAACAGAACTTGTCGGGGTCATTCTTACTTACATTGTCAAGGCATGTTGACTGACCTGAGCAAACTATAAATTAAAAAAATGTACACCAACTTGACACAATAAGTTCTTGGACTGGACTGATCTTTTGACACACAAAGCACGGCGTTGTTGCCTGAATCACAATGCTGCTAGACGTAAAAGCTCACACCTGAAATACATAAGATGTATAATTAAGATAATTGAAATAAATAAGATGAATAAACTAAAAAAACACAATAAAATAAACACAATCAAATGTTGAAATATTAGTATTTTGCCTATTTAAAATGGTTAAATCTGTGTAGTTATATATATGCCTTCATCTTGAAAACTATACGTGCTAGAAAAAATGTGAATGCAGTTTTGGAATCAGCGTGAAAAATGCTATCCAACCACTACAAATTTTACTCTGATGAAAAATCTTTGTTGACCAGTGTTATTTATATGTGTAAAAATGAACAATGAATAATTCTTATATAATCAATATTAATTTTTTACATAAAAACCAAAATCGCCTAACGCGAGTTTGGATAAAAAATTTATTTGTTGCTTTCTATTTTTGTTTCAGTGTCACAACCATGCGACCTACCATTTCTATGGTTTAAGACTTAAGTCGTATCCATATTTCCATTTTTCATTTGTTAGAGAATTTATTATAATTAATTATGGTTTTTATGTTTGAATGTTCATTTTTACATGAGAAACCAAAATCGCCTGAGCGAGTTTGGATAGAATTTCGATTTGTGCTTTCTATTGTGCTATTCTACAGGGTGTCCCATAAGTCCGGCATCATAGGAGAAATTCATATTTTTCTATTTCTGCAAACCATAATTCATATTTTTCTCTTGCTACAGGCCATAATGTCTGTGAGCAAGGAAGAACGAATCCAGATAATTCTACTCACAGGAAATCGGAGTCAAAGAGAGGCCGCTGCTGAATTTAACAGACTGCATCCAGACCGCGAGCCAATAACACAGAGTTGTGTGTCTGGATGCAGTCTGTTAAATTCAGCAGCGGCCTCTCTTTGACTCCGATTTCCTATGAGTAGAATTATCTGGATTCGTTCTTCCTTGCTCGCAGACATTATGGCCTGTAGAAAGAGAAAAATATGAATTATGGTTTGTAGAAATAGAAAAATATGAATTTCTCCTATGATGCAGGACTTATGGGACACCCTGTATTATGGTTGTCTTGCATCTAACCCTCGTCCCTAAATTTTATTAGATTATGCATGCACATTGCATATAGCAGGATTGGAACCCTTAGTTGTACTTCTTAGTCCTTAATACCCACTCTTTGTCTCTAATTCGTTTCTTTTAAATCTTCCCAAATAATGACTTACACTGTACGTATGACATAATTTGAATAACTATAACGTCATAAATAACTTAATTCGTTTCACATTTTCCATACCTTGAATACTGAATCATGTATTTAGTATGTGGATATCTTTCATATTCAAAGTATGGTAAATTCTTTAATAATAATAATAAAAACTTCATTCTCTAAAAGTCATTATTTATATGTTGTGGCCTGTCTGGTATGATGCAATATAACTATTATTCAACCATATTCATCCATACGTCCATATCTTGTCTTCATCATTATCCTATATCAATTTTATTAAATATTCATTTTACTCGTGTCAGTCTATGAAATACAGGGTGTACATAAAGTCAGGATCTATTTTTGTGAAGCACTTGGAAATTATATGGAATTCAATCATAAAATGATAAAGTGGTAACATTTATTAAATAATTAAGAGTAGGATTCGACGTGACGCCCATCAGTATCCCTGCACAGCTTAAATCGTTCCGCAGCATTTCTAAACACATTCTGGAGCATTTGCGGGGTTATGTTATCTGCAGCAGTTCGTATACGTGTACGTAAGTTTTCAAGACTCGTAATCTTCGTCTGATAGACGTGCGACTCGATAAAGCCCCATGCAAAGAAATCTAAAGGGGTTAAATCTGGTGATCTCGCTGGCCAAGGTATGTTGCTTCCGCGTCCGATCCAGCGATTTGGAAAACGTCCATTTAGATAATCCTGAACAATTTTGGCATAGTGACAAGGAGCACCATCATGTTGATAGACGACGGGAATAGGATTAGTACCGTCGTCTATCAACATGATGGTGCTCCTTGTCACTATGCCAAAATTGTTCAGGATTATCTAAATGGACGTTTTCCAAATCGCTGGATCGGACGCGGAAGCAACAGACCTTGGCCAGCGAGATCACCAGATTTAACCCCTTTAGATTTCTTTGCATGGGGCTTTATCAAATCGCACGTCTATCAGACGAAGATTACGAGTCTTGAAAACTTACGTACACGTATACGAACTGCTGCAGATAACATAACCCCGCAAATGCTCCAGAATGTGTTTAGAAATGCTGCGGAACGATTTGAGCTGTGCAGGGATACTGATGGGCGTCACGTCGAATCCTACTCTTAATTATTTAATAAATGTTACCACTTTATCATTTTATGATTGAATTCCATATAATTTCCAAGTGCTTCACAAAAATAGATCTTGACTTTATGTACACCCTGTATGTACAAAACTTTATGCATCCGTACCTGTTCGTTCAAAGTCGTGCAAATACGTTCGCATGTATTATTTTTTATTTTTTATTTTAATTATTTCGCCTCTCGCAAGATATTCATAAATGCTTATGCAAGTGGTCAAATTCCGCTAACCACAGCAAAAGCGAACGCTCCTGAGATAAAACCCTTCTCTCACTTGCCTCTAACTTACAAAACATTATTATGTGTTATATATATATATATATATATATATATATATATATACATACCGTATGTGCCCATGTACTTTGTGTTATATTCCTAACATCTTAATTGCCTATAAATATGAAACCTGTAAAAACAAAACAAAGCTATAGTTAACTGTTTAATTGTAATTAACTAATATTTTAATATAATGTAATTGATTTACTTTAATGAAACTATAATTAACGATAATAAGTGAATGTGAATTGATCCGTAATTGTAATCATAGTTCTTGTAGACCAAAATTACAATGTACTCAGTGATGTACTTAGATTGTACTCAATGTAATTATGTCGTCCTTTAGAAATGTATACTCGGCGAAAATACGATTATTTTTTATTATTATTTTTAAAAATTTTATTTGGAATCTTTCAAAAACCTGATCATGTGTTTAAAGGGGGAAACTTAACCTTCAAACTGCATTCCCCCAAAAATTTAGACTTATTTAATTCTTGTATTGTAAATTCAATCACTCCCTTGTTAGCAGCCTCTCAGCGAGGAGGGGACAGAGGCCCCTTGCCTCCTTAATTTTTTTTTATTCCGGCCTGAGCCATGGTCGAAAGAGGTCGAACCTCTACCCCTGTAAATTCAGAGCACTACCTGTACATTTTTTAGAAGTAAATTACAGTGAGAGAAACTTTTTATTTTTCCCCTTGGAGTTGGGCTCTCTTCCGAGAACTTATTAAATAGAGAAAATAGTTCCCGATAAGTTATAAAAAGAAAATCGGCGAATCGTCAGAGAAAGTATCAGAGTATTATAGAAAGAGAAGAATTAACAGTCTGTCGACCCTATAGCGAGAGAAAAAAAAATTAGAATGTTATAGAAGAAAACCATCGCGAGAAATATCCGTTGCTGCCTCCTAACCAGAACTCCCGTCGACTCCGAACCAAGTTAACATATGTAGGGGAAGGTGGGGTAATACGGACCCATGGGGTGAGATGGAACCCCCCCTCTAAACCCAAGCAGAAAGGGCGAGGTTCAGATATTGGTTGCTAAATGTCCTTCACGTCACCAAACAGTCACGTCATTGCCGGCGGCAGTCAAGCTCAGTTGCCCATGTGCTTTCGAGAGAGCAAGTTGTCTTTTTGTGTGGTGCTGATGTAATATGCACAAGGTAAGAAACTGGATTTTTTGTATTGAAATATTAGTTATAATGACTTACTACTTACGTTGGATATGCCCATGTGTGTGTGTGTACATGATAGATATGTGCCATAAATTGGTATACAATACTTGGATGTTTTGGTAAACGTTTTGAGATTGAAGTTTTATTTTTGGGGTAAGATGGAACCCATGCGGTTCCTTCTTACCCCTCACACTAAATATTTCACAAACCCTTAACATTTTCTTCTCTTTTTCTCTATAGATGCCCCGGAAATATGTGCGAGTCAGTAGCAGAGGGGAATGGAATGAGGCAGCTATGGAAAGTGCAATAGCTGCAGTTAGAGCAAAAAAGATCCATCTTACCCGTGATTTTGTTTTTGGTAATAAAAATATTGATTTGGTAAAATCTCGTGTTTCAGTCTTTTCCTCTCGAAACCGTGACCAGGGTGTGGACTTTAAATATAACACCCCAAAGCACCACCACAACCCCTAAAAAAACCCAAAATTATATAAATGTGGTTTCTAGACTCATTTTTGTGTTAAGTAGTCCGTCTTACCCCACCTTCCCCTATATTATGTAAGAATAATAAAATGGTATATCTACCAAGTTATTGTGTATCTGGTTTCACCATAATACCATGGACAGACAAAGGATGTCTAAAAAATCTTTATTTTTCAGTATTTGAAGCCCTATAATTTGCCCTCCTAACTGCCTCCAGAAGGCAGGAAATGCTGTCCCAGACAACGTAAATTTCAAAAATTTCCCGGGGGAGCATGCCGCCAGACACCCCTAGAGCAAATATTTGTGCCCCCCATATATTTGGAAGTGCCCCCTTACTTAATTGATCCTGTGTGCTCCCCTGCACCCAGGGTACCCATTTATCTACCACCCACTTTCTTTATTGTGTGGAAGGATGAACAACTGAGTTTTGCTGCTTGCCGGCTGCCGTCACCGGGTCTCGATCCCGGGGCCGATGGATTCGTAGTCAGCGACGCTAACCACTACACCACCGAGGCGCTGCAAAAAGCGCAAAACGTACGGCAAAAGTACGGTAAAACGGGTATGTGTGGGTTCCAAATTCGTTAAATGAGTACGGTTTTGTTTTGTCATGTTTTGTTCTGTTTTGTCATGTTCGTCCGCTTCACTCTCCCACCCGCATCTCGCGCGTTAGCATCTCCCATACATCCCTAGTGTTTCTGCAAACGTTTTCGCCCACGTGCACTATCCGTGTTCGTGTTAAAACTTACGTATTAGTAAGAGTTAATTAGTGCACAAACATTGTAGGTAGTACAAAACCTGCAATACGCAATTCCCGCATAAAACTCAGTCAAAAGTCCCCCCCCCCAGCATCCCATGCATTGTTGTTTACAGCGTAGACCACGTTAAAATTTTACACGTTTACAGTTCACACGTTTGCAGTGCTTGTAAGTGCTGTATATGAAGTGCTAGTGCTGTGAAAACCTATTAAAAGTTGTGTACAGTGCCATGTGCCATTCTTACTGTGTCAATGTTGCTTGTGCGCATTAATAACCATGCCCAAGCAAGCGTCATTGCCCAAGAAGGGCAAGGGCTCTCTCCATCGCAAGTGCCTGTCTGTTAATGACAAGCTTCAGGTCCTTGATATGACTGATTCTAAGCCGCCAATCCATGAGATCATGGCCAAGTTTGGGATCGGAAGAACCACGGTCTTCGATATAAGGAAAGCCAGGGACTCCCTCAGGGCCTTTATCCTCCAAGTGGAGCCCGACGCCGATCTAGTGGATCTACAACTACTACGCTGGGCCAGGGCTCCATAAAAAAAACCAAGTGCGAGAAGATGGACAAAACAGTCTACGACTGGTACGTCCAGCAGGTGCCACCAATGTACCAGTTCGTGGGCCAGAGATTAAGCAAGTCCCTGGCCGTTTTGCCGAGAAGTTCGGCGTTGAGAACTTCAAGGCCAGCATTGGTTGGCTTTAACACCTTCAGAGGCGGCATAACGACCCCTGCTGCGGGACTGCGAAGCCTGTGGCAGGGCCTTCACCCTTCTTCCACCATTAACTTCACGTCCGAAGTTCGTCTTGTGAAACGTAAGTCCCCTGTGTAATAGTTCTTAAAATACATAGCATAACATTGTGTTACATATTTAAGAATTTACACGTACACTCACCTATGCCACTTTGAGAGTTCGATAATGGGGTAAAAGTACCATACTAGTCCCTTAAATAGGGAATAGTCCGATCCCTTATTTAATGGACTTTCCATATTTAACGACACCGCTGTGCATTAATTATATCGTTAAATCGGAGATATACTGTATCTTCAAAATATCTCTGACATAAGTGCGTTTAACCTCTTCAATATGATGACGTACTCCGCTGTCATAAAAATCATAAGTACGTCATCCATTGACGTATCCGGTACGTCATATTTTGCCTGGGAGTATAGGGGCCTGGCGAGGCTGGCAGTATCTCCGTGATAAGACTAAAATTCACCTCGTAAGTTCTGCTGGCTGAGAAACTAAGCTTCGCCCCTTTTGTAAACTACCAATCAGAGACTTTGCTTAGCCCCAACCCTGTGACGCCACAGCCTCCCTCCCACGCGCGGCTGTGGAGAAACGCTTCCGTCTCACGTGGAAGCTATGTGTGGCTGTTCTGTGCCGCATTAATTTTACCGGAATGTCAAATTTCAGAAGGTCAATGAACAGAAACTACGAGACAGCCTGGGCGGCGGTCGGAGAAAGAAAACGGGGACAGACGATGTTGTATGAACAGCGTATATTAGAATATTTTGGTGCATAAAGAACAGAAATAAAACCTTTATATGGTAATTGAAATATTTTAGTATATAATGGAATAGAAAGAAAAGCTTTTCATGCTGAATATCAAATTTCCGAGCGTCAGTGGACAAACAGAGAAACTATGATGCCTAGGCTGGGGCGGCGGGCGAGGAAAGAAAACGGGGAAAGAAAATGTACTCGTACACGCTCCTAGCTCACGGCGCAGTGGCTTCGTCCCGAAGATTTGAAAAGGAACAGGAACTCTCTCTTAATAAATGTACTAGAGAATTTAGAGATCAGATACTGCGTTACTTGTCCGATTGTTATGTTTACCTTTTTTCTGTTATATACTATGAACACTACCTACCGAAGCTTTCATACCTATTACTCGTATATTAACCAAGATTCAGTGTACAGGTAGGTCTTGTTGTACGCGGTACCCATTTACGCGGAATCGCTATAACACGCTAAATTCTTTAGGGAACGAATTCTTTTCACGCGCTATATAAACCGATCTTATGCGCTCCGCCTGCAACCTCCGCGCTGCTCCGCGCCAAGGAACAACCTCCTGTGCCCAGTAAGCTGACTTCAGGCGCTTTCTTAGGTGAGTACAGCACAATATTAATTAGGATTAAATAGAATTAAATAATATTTTATAAGTTATTTATTATGTCGAATTGATTCTGTGAGTATCATGATGCACGTTTATTACTATTTGACTTTGTT
Organism: Bathynomus jamesi; assembly: GCA_023014485.1. NCBI lineage: Eukaryota > Metazoa > Arthropoda > Malacostraca > Isopoda > Cirolanidae > Bathynomus > Bathynomus jamesi. The sequence continues at coordinate 592,662 of JAJOZX010002277.1, forward strand.
TTTATGGTTAAATTGACTTATTATAATGTTTACTGGGTGGCTACGCGCCGTTCAGGAACGTTACGCGCATTTATAACATGTGGCCTCTGGAAAATAAAGATTCATTTTACGCGGAATCGCGTTACGCACTGTTTTCCAGGAACGTAACGCGCGCGTAAAACGAGACCTTCCTGTATACTGCTAAAATGGTTCTTGAAGAAATTTTCTCAATATGCAAAAAATTCTTGAAGAAATTTGAAAAAGATTTCTCAGAAATACATTATTATTATTATTATTATTATTATTATTATGTTGTTGCTGTTGTTTTTTATACAGGAAGGAGAGGCCAAGGGCGAATGCCCTCAAAAAAGCCCACCCACCCCTATATAGGAAGAAGAGAGCCAAAATCAAGGTCCAAGGTCTTCGAGATGCCTGGACACTTGGAAAGCCCTGACGTCATAGACAGTGCGAAAATGGATTGAGGAAGATTGTTCCAGAGTTGTCCGGTTAAGTAGATGAAGACTGAAAATACCGATTAACCCTTATATTGGAGCGTGGGACAGAAAAGGAGTGAGAATGCCTTCTCCTTAAAGGAGGAGGCATGCAGTTAGAGAGAGCAGAAGAGAGAGTAAAGAGAGAGTGAGGCAACATTGCGGCGAAGAGAGAGGGATTGAAGAAAGTGAGTAAGAGGCGGCGAATTGATGAGACGAAAAGCCGTTGATTTTACCAGGTCAAGTAACCACCCCACACATGAGAACCGTACTCCAGACAGGGGCGGACAAGACCCCTGTACAGAGAAAGAAACTGAGTGAGGGTGAAGAAACTGTGGAGCCGGTACAGCACACCTAACTTCTTAGAAGCTGTTTTGGAAAGAGCGTATATGTGATCTTTCCAGGAATGTTCACGAGGAAAAGAAACACCAAGAATGTTAAGAGAAGAGGAAAGGTTAAGTTGTGTATTGTTGAAGATAAAGGGGGATAGTCGTATGGAAGATTGTGACAAGCAGACATGAAAAAACCGAACTTTTGAGGCATTGAAAGCTCTAAATTTTCTTCTGCTCCAGTCAAGGATAGCAGAAAGATCAGAGATCAGGTGCACCATAGCCATGAGGAACGCTACTATTAAAAGCGTTAGGAGAAGTGGTATGGTTCCATTAGGTGGGAGTGGATGCAGGGTAGGGGTAATGGGGACGGGAAAGTGTCAGTGCAAGCGTGCCAGTGTCAGTGCTAAGGGGGTGGGGGTGCCAATCCCCTGAAAAATAAAAAAAATAATTTAGAGTAGAGTAACGTAACGTAACCTAATTAACCTTCAATATAGAGTATAGTAACATAATCTAATTTTGTATACAGGGTGTCCCATAAGTCCGGCATCAGAGGAAAAATAATAAAAAAAGGCAAAACAAAAGCTTTTATTTACAGAACGTGCTCAATATGTCCACCATTGTTTTCAATACACAAATTCAGACGTGATACCCAGTCAGCAAGCACACGGTGAATGATGTCAGGAGTAATGGTGTTACATGCCCCAATAATGCGCTGCCGCAAATGTTCAACACTCCTAATTTTCTCTGCGTATACCAGCGCTTTCAAGTGGCCCCAGAGATAAAAATCTAGTGGCGTGAGATCCGGGCTTCTAGCTGGCCATTCCACAGGCCCTCGACGTCCTATCCATTGACCAGGGAATTGTTGGTACAGGTATTCCCTTACTTGGGTGCTGTAATGTGCAGGAGCGCCGTCTTGCTGGAACCATGTTGGGAAACTTCCTTCTTCGTTCCAGGATAGCAGTCACTGTATCATCGTCAGTGGACCTCCTTGAAGGTCCACTGCGTGGTTTATCTTCTATGGATCCTGTTTACTTAAACTTTGCAACAAGTCTGCTAACACAACTCTGTGTTATTGGCTCGCGGTCTGGATGCAGTCTGTTAAATTCAGCAGCGGCCTCTCTTTGACTCCGATTTCCTATGAGTAGAATTATCTGGATTCGTTCTTCCTTGCTCACAGACATTATGGCCTGTAGAAAGAGAAAAATGTGAATTATGGTTTGTAGAAATAGAAAAATATGAATTTCTCCAATGATGCCGGACTTATAGGACACCCTGTATATACACCTTACCTTACCTTACCTTGCAACCTTACAAAGGTTCCGCGTGATGATTCCTCATTTCACGAAGGTCAAGCTTGTCGCCCCTCCTCTCGAGTTGGCCTAGTAAAGTAGTGAATTGGTTTCTTGCTCTCCACCTCACATAACCAGGTATGCCCGGCTCATCGGCGATTGTTCTGAGCCAGGCGTCTAATCTTCTTTTGAAGATGTCCACTGCAACTCCGTGTTTCTTAGGGCTTTGGGCAGCTGATTAAACAGTTTTGGTCCTCTGACAACAAAACTATTTTCTTTCAGGATTAAGGATGTTCCCTGTCTCGCCTTTAATTTGGGAATACGACAAAGTCTACCATTTGTACTTTCCATCGTTGTTTAGGAAGTTATAGGATTCAAAGTAAGATTAGGGAGTAGTTTCTCCATTATTTTCCAAATGTAAATAATAGTGTAGCTCTCTCTTCTACTTTCCAGTGAATATAGGTCGAGTTTGCGAAACCTTTTCCAGTAATTTAGTTCTTTGCACACCTTGATCTTGGCTGTGAAGCTTCTCTGGATCCCTTCCAGCTGTCTAATGTCTCCTTCTTTATATGGGCATGTAAGGCCCGAGCAGTATTCCAATTTGGGTATGATCAGGGTTTTCAGTAGCGGAATCATGACATTCCTATCTCTTCGTTTAAAGGTCCTCAATATCTGCCCCGTAATTCTCTTTGCTCTGTTTACTGCTATCTTATTTTGTGTTTCAAATTTAGCATCATCTCTCATTACAACCCCTAAATCTTTTGCTCTAGAATTTCTCTGAATTTCCTGTCCATTTGGGGTATAATATTCCATGGATTTTATTTTAGGTCTTCTCTTTTTCCGTATCGTAACAGCTGAAATTTCTCAGTGTCAAATTTCATATTGTTGTCTTCCGTCCACTTGTAGATTCTGTTCATGTCTGTTTGTAGAGATCCTATATCTTCTGGGTTTCTTATTTTTCTACTGATCTTTGTGTCATCCGCAAAGGATGTTACTGTGCTGTCTCTGGTAATGTCCTCATCTATGTCAGTTAGCATGATTATGAAGAGTAGTGGAGCTAATACTGTTCCTTGTGGTACTGAACTGACGACCTCTGATTCTGACGAAGATACTCCTTGTACTGTAACGACTTGCCGCAGCTCACTACTTTTCCTGTTATTCCCATATATTTCAGTTTATGTATTATGATTCCATGGTCACACTTGTCGAACGCTTTAGCAAAGTCTGTGTATAGTACATCATAGTTTTCATTACTGTCAAGTGTATCAATAATGTTGTTGTAGTGTTCCATTAGTTGTGATAGGCATGATCTGCCTGACCGAAACCCATGTTGGTTATCATTGCATTTTTTCTGAGTTTCCAAAAAGTTGAGATGAGATGTAAGCGACACTGGCCTATAGTTTTTGGCTTCGGATCGATATCCTCCTTTATATATTGGAACTATGTTCGCGCTCTTCAGGATGCCCGGTATTTCTCCCGTGTCTAGTGATGGTCTTCATATCCAGTATAGGGGCTCAGCGATTGCATTCGTGCAGTTTTTGATCAGTGTGGCATTTCATTTATCCGGTCCTGCCGCTGAGTGTGTTTTTAGTTCCCCTATGGCTTCTGTAATATCATCCGTCGTAAAGTCGAAGTCAGTTGTACTTTCCCCTTATAATTCTTCTTCAAAGAACGCATTTCTATCGCATATAAATTTGTCAGTTTTTGGGATACTGAAAGATGATTCGTACTGAGCTCTTAATATTTCAGATACTTCTGTTAGATCATCAGATAAAGCACTGTTCTCGTTTTTTAAAGGTCCGATAGTCACGTGGTTTTTCAATTTTCTTTTAGCGAAATTATAGAAGTACTTTGAGTTAGCCTTTATCGCTTCTATGGCGCCGTCTTCTTCTTTTTATGTATGCTTCTCAATTAGTTCCTGTATGACGTCATCGATACTTTGCAGTTTATCACTTAATATTTCTTTTTCTGATGTCATCGTTACAGTTACTTAATTTTGCAGTCATTCTTTTTCTCTTTCGAAACAATGCCCTCTTTTGTCTCTCGAACCTGCTTCTCTTTCTTCTTTGTTGTATTTTTGGGACATGTTTTTCCACAATTTCTAACGTCTTCTCCTCTAAAGTCATTAGCATCTCCTCCGCTGTCTTGGCCTCTAAAATGGTTTTCCAATCTATTACTTCCATGCTGGATGTAACAGCTTTCCAGTTTATAGCTTTGGAGTGGAAATTAAAAATTTCGAATTTGCTTCTTTCTTTTGTGCGTGTTCTTTCCTTTCATGTTGCCTTTACAAAGGGTGATCCAGAGAAATGGGACCCAAAAGAAACCCCTGTAACTCTTAAAGTATAAGTCCTTTTATAAAATCATACTCATCATTCGAAAGAGGATAGTTACAAGTTTGTACAGGATTGTATAGGTTTTGACAATACAAGACAAGATAAGATACAAAACAAAATAAAAGTGTTAGTTAAAACTAACCCTTCAAGATGACTGCATGGACTGTGGAACAGCTGCGTTTCATAACTGAGCAATATTATGAGCATGGAAGAAGTGTAGTTTCAGCTCAAAGATCTTTCAAGACAAATTTTCAGATGTCAAAATCACCTTCTAAGAAAGTAATCCGTCGGTGTGTCAGAAATTTTTCCCTAACTGGCAGCATTGGAAAAAGAAAACCAACTGGAAGAGTGCGCACAGCAAGGATAGACGAGATCATTAACAGAACTCATGAAATTGTACAGGATAATCCAAACATAAGCATCAGACGTGCTTCTCAGCTGTTAGGAGTTGGATATGGAACAACACACCGTATATTCAAGCAAAATTTAATGCTCTTTCCATATAAAATTCAAACAGTGCAACAACTAAACGATGGAGATTTCGCACGAAGACGACAATTCTGTCAATGGATCCAACAGAAGGTAAATGACACCACCAATTTTCTAGCAACTTTGATTATGTCAGACGAAGCCCATTTTCACTTGAATGGAACTGTAAACAAACAAAATTGTCGTTTCTGGGCAACAGAAAATCCATTGAATATTACCGAAGTCCCGTTGCAGAGTCAGCGTGTAACTGTTTGGTGTGGTCTTACTGCATCTCAGATCATAGGGCCGTACATTTTCGAGGATTCCACCGGAAACACGGTCACTGTAAATGGTGATCGCTACGAAAAAATGTTGACCGATTTCCTTATTCCTAAATTAAGAGATCTTTGTCTAGAAAACCACTGGTTCCAACAAGACGGAGCTACCTGCCATACCACGAGGAACTGCATGGCAGTTTTGCGTCAAACGTTTCCAGGCGAGTTAATCTCAAGATTTGGAGACGTTGAATGGCCCGCAAGGTCTCCGGATTTTTCTCCCTTAGATTATTATCTCTGGGGATATTTAAAGAGTAGGGTCTACAGAAATAACCCAACGACCTTGCAAGAATTGAAGGCCGCCATCACAAATGAGATACAGGCCATACCACCGCACACTCTTGCAAAAGTGATGCAGAACTTACAAGCGAGAACACTGGAATGCTTGGCAACCAACTAATGGAGCACATTTGAAAGGAGTCATTTTTAAAAAATAAATATTTCATAATAAACTTGTAACTCTACTCTTTCGAATGATATATAGTTTTTATGAAAGGAATTAAATATTAAGAATATTTGGCTTTTTTTTATGGGTCCCATTTATCTGGATCACCAGTAGATGGTCGAAATAGGACAAAAGGGGTATCAACCCGGAATAAATTACCCCCCAAACAAGTTTGGTATCGTTGGAAGCGCAATTTTATGTAGATTAAGAAAATCATATGCCTCAATTTGCCTCCTTTGGACAAACAAAGGTATCTGCATTTGAATTGAGGGGGTCGAAGACAAAAATGAGTCCGAAAGCCCAACATGTCAAAAAATGACAAAACTATATTAATTCTCAATTTATTCAAAACTTCTGGCTTTTTTGTAGAACATATCATAGTACGAAAGTTGCATGTATATATATATATATATATATATATATATATATATATATATATATATATAGAGAGAGAGAGAGAGAGAGAGAGAACAATAGAATGCACTATCCTGTCTCTGTGGAGTGGAAATGATCTAAGCATGCTATAAATATTCATTCATCATTCGAAAGGCCCAATATGTATCTATCCAAATCAGCATCATCTGTGACATCGACATTTTCAACTAAGACTCGATTTTAGCATTGCTGGCCCCTACAGTTACCACATGCAAAAACACATTTCTACTTCAAAAACACATTTCTAAACTTTGAAGCGGATCTTCAGGAATGAATTTGGAGAGGAGTTTGGTTATTAGAGCAGACTCAATGAGGAGATGTCCTCGCAATGCTCTCGAAATTGCTTTCCCTGACATTATATGTTCGACAGCATTTGGTCCATTGATCGTCTGGAACGCCTCTGTGAGACCAGACCCTTTCATTAGAGTACCTACGCTACCTATAAAGCTCATCATCAGATGGAAACCGCCAAGAATGAGGACGATGGGCAGGGACTTTGCCTTCACTACTTTCATTGCTTTCAACCAGAGAGGTTGGTCAAATGTAACCACAGGTGTCTCGATTCGCAGTTGTTTTGCTTGTTCAGACATGAAAACAAGGACAGAGTAGATACATGTGAGTTCAGATGGGTCCATGTCTAGTATGGGAAGGAACGAGATTGTGGCTTTTCCTGGATAATCTCAAATGGTGACGTTTGTCATGAAACCAGATCAATTTGGACGTTGACTTTTGCCGATGAAATACGCAGCATGCCAAAGCATATCAAGACCGGTGTCGGGTGGAAGAACATATGGTGTCTGCAGCTGTAGGTGGTGTTTGAAAAACACTGTAGACAGTCCGGAGTTCTCGGGGGGGGGGCATGCATTCGACAACTGGGATGCCTTTACCTCGGATGACCTGGTGTGCGAGTTTACGCTTTTGCCGCTTGATTGATTGTAGATTTTGCAGTGGAGCGTTTCCTGCGTATGTTGTAGCTGACACACAACACATCACATGCAATGAGCCTTTCCCATCAAGGGTCATAGGGATGTGGTCCACGTTGTCGGCCATCCATTGCGTGAACGAGCTAGGTAAGTAATCTCTGAGAAAGTCGCTGGTATTTTCATTCTCAGTCACTGACTGCTTGTATCGGAGAACTTCATCCGGACTCACAGAAAACCCGAATGCACTCAATTCGTTGAGTAACCATTTGGATCCGAAAACATTGTCTACTTCAACGCCTAGCCCAAAGGGAACAGGGGAATACAGGATCGAGGGCGGGTTACATTGACAATACACTGACCAATACTCACTTGGTGACGTGGGTATTTGATCAATTTTTCCAGGAACAACCGCAATAATGGTGGTAATCATTCGTAGTAATCACAATGAAACTCTGCCCACCGAATATCCCCAAGGATCAATTTGGCTGCTGTAGTAACAATTCGTTCAGCCTCATCTTCAACTCTCTTCATCCTATCTGCATATTATTTATCGTTAATGATGTAATCAGCAGTGTTCCGCAGGCAAACAACATTTGATCTTCCCGCTAGCGCACCAACTTCTTCTTGATCCATTTGGTGTCATAAACATCTTTAGATCCAGCAATTTCGACCAGCTTCTGGCGTACATCTGATAACGAATACAGTTCACCTTCTGATTCGAGCCACTGACAAAGTTTTTCGAAGTCCTGAATTTTCGTCTTGTTGACTGGCCGACCGGGACTACTCAGTTGAGGAACACCGCTCTTCTCAATAAGCTTCTTTCTAAACCTGTCATAACATGTTTTGTGATATCGAGCCTCAGATGCGACAAGGTCATGGCATCTTAGCACATGCTTCTTTAATTTCAGTGCCCATTCATCATCATTTCGTTCGCCGCAAACCTTCAGCAGGTTTTCTCTGATTTACAAAGTTCGGACTTCAATTACGTTGTCTCATTTGACAAGTTTTCTGTCAGAATAACATGGACGTTCACAGAGGAGACAGCTACTTTTCCAGTCAAGTTGTGTAATTCCTCCTCTCATTTCAACTCGCGAACTTTACCGATAGATCCCGTTGCATCTCCAAACCTGGCAGTAGATTTGCGCTTTTTATTGTAGGCAGCTTTCTGACAGTCACGATGGATTTTTACAGGTACGCTTTCCAACCTTGTTTCTGTGAGATATTTATGCAGAACATTGTCTTCAACTGCGATACTGTATTCTACAATGGTCTGTATTCCCCTCTGCTGAACATTTTGGAGTTTGTCTGAATTCGTTTCTGGCCGTCGGCACTTCACACAATCACACATTGATTACTGTTGATTATGTGGACAGTGCTTGATGCCGATGAAGATGATTGAGAAGCAGCTTCCATGTCACTCATTACAGAATGTCCTGAAAAAGACAAGTAAATTGAGGATTAGTATAGTTTTATCTTTTTTGACATGTGATTTAGGGCTCATTTTTGTCTTAGACCCCCTCAATTCAAATACAGATACCTTTCTTTGCCCAAAGGAGGCAAATTGAGGCATATGATTTTCTTAATCTACATAAATTTGCGCTTCCAACGATACCAAAAATGTTTGGGGGGGTAATTTATTCCGGGTTCAACTCTAATTCGACCATACTATTATATTAGTTGTTATTTCAATGATGTTGTGGTCCGATATCATAGGTGGGGATATTTCTACATTATCAATTACATTGCTGTTGTTTGTGAATACCAAATCTAGGCAGTTGTTGTTATTGTTGTTGGTTAGCCGATCAGCCCGCTCTGATCGAGCAAGCCGGCGCGCGCCACGCACGTAACCGATTGCCCCCTCCGGAGTGGACCAGAGGTTCAGCGCAATAGTGATGTTGTGTTGTGTTCGATATTGTGCTAGAGCGGTACAGTCTGTCATAATGTGTTCAATTGTTTGTGGTGTGTCCTGGCACAGGTAGCAGGTGTCGTCTGTGGAGTTGTCTAGTCTGTGTTTATATGTCTGTAAGGCAGTTGTTTTTTCTTGTGTTTTCTGTTATTTCTTGCGTTAAAATAAATTCATCAGACAGAGCTAGTAGCATTTTTACCTGCTCCTGGTCTTCTCGTGTGCCCCCCTTGTCCTGATGTATACATATATTTTTTCCTATCCTTTTATATTTCATGAATGGGAAATTAATATCACCACAGTGAAAAATATTTGGGGTTGGAGAGTGTAGATCTTTTACCCAGTTTCTTACCTCTGTAATGGAATCTGAAAATTTTGAGGTTGGCGTGTCTGGGGGTCTCTACATTACAATTAGTACCATATTTAATTTTTTAACTTTCGCTGCTACACATTCTACGTAGATGTTTGAGGTACTTATAGTCACTTCTGCCATATGCCTTTCGCGTGTGTAAATAGCACATCCTCCTTTACGTCTCACTGTTCTGTCGGCTCGGAGGATGTTATCGTTGTCAATTTGTATTTCTTTTTTGTCAATACAGGACTCACAATTTTCACAGTTCGCCTGGAAGTCCTTTAGATGAGTTTCCGTGAGGCATGCAGTCTGCTCCGGTTTTTAGCATGAGTCCTTTCAGGTATAAAACTTTGTCAGGGGAATGGTTTGATTTAAGGCCCTGAATGTTGGTTAGGATTATTTTTTTCCCCTATCATTTTCGTATACAGGTGATTCCGATTCGTTTTCCAATGTGGGTGCCGGTTTCGTTGCCTTGTGGCCCTCCGAGAATTTACCTCTTTTTATCTTTGTCAGTACCTGTTGTCCCGATAACGCATGAAGTGTCATTGTGCGTGCCTTCTGTCCGGCTCTCGGATTCCTATATTTGTCAGCTGATTTTGTAATTGCTGGATAGTATTTAGCAGCTGAATTGTGTTGGCTGCGTCTAAAAAATTAGCACTCTTCTTTGATGTTCGTTTTTCCTGTTCACTCGTTGCGCTCGTTTGAGGGTGGTGGAAACGGCATTTTTTTCCTTATTTGCAACTCCCATATCTTGCAAAGGTGTTGCAGACCGTAAGACGGTGGAACTTGCATTTCTTATCAAATTTGCAGTATCCACTTGTGTAATGCGTGTTGCATAATGTGGGATGTGCATATATGCATTGCCCATCCCGATATCTGCAGTTCCCTTTCGCGTAGTATTTACATACGATATTTTTTACGCTTCTACTTCTTGTTTTCTTATTATTTTCAAAGTTCTTAATTTTGATATTATCATTATTTTTCTTTGGCTGTTTATTTTCTGTTTTTAGTTATTATCTTTTCATCATTTCGCTCGTTGGGCAGTTTGACTACTTCGCAACTTTTATTTATTTATTTTCTTTCATCTATATCTTCCTTCCTTATTATATTGTTTATATTCTTATTTGTTATTAAATTGTTTTTCGTTATTATGCTGTTATTCGTTATTTCGTCCTCTCTCTCATCCACCCGGTTTTTCGTTGGGACATTTCCGAACCCTTGTGTCTCCATTATTTCATTTTTTTTGTAACATTCGAGTCTGCTATCTCCATTTCTTTAAATACCGCGAATAAATTTACTGTCTGTGTACATGCGCCACATAGAAATTTGATCCCCACGACGTGTTTCGCGTTCGAGACAAGAGATATTTCCATATCATCCCAATTCATGCAGATAAAGTCTTGCAGTCGTTGACAGAAATCACACCGAATCGCCGTGTTTTCCGTTGTTTCCAGATTACACAAACTACAGATTAAGTGAGAATTTGGACCCATAGCCATGCTATTCCTTAATTAGCGTAAAAAGAAATACCCACACAAATTCTTTTATTTATTTATTTTTATTTCTATTTCTTTCCTTTCAATGGTCGATGGTTTTTCGAAGGTTTTCTGACCCTCGTGTTTAATGACCTTTTTCCTGCCTTGTTTTAAACTTTCTCGAATGCCAACCGTATTTCGTTTTAAATATATACGTTAAAACTGGTGATAAATTATGTAAATTGTATTGCACTTTCTTAGTTTTAATGAATTTCACTTTATATTATATGCACGGATTCACTGATACTTTATACACTTTCGGGTGTAAAACAGAATAAACTGCCGAGTAGTTTATTCCCTTCTTAGTTGGATGTTAATACAGAGAGAGACACAGCACGTCCATTCACGACAAGGTACAAGCAAGCAAATATATATATATATATATATATATATATATATATAGATGTGTGTGTGCGTGTGTGTGCGCGCGACGTCATAACCAGTGCCATCGTGGGCCGAACCACCGACTTCACTTTGATAGTTAAAATGCTTTAATCATCAATATATACCAGATATGGCAAATAAAATCTAGGCCACTATTTTAAATGCATATTTTAAACAATTTTAAGGATTTTTTTTGTAAGCAAAACAGACGTACGTACTAACGCTCGAAAAAGCGCAAAATTGAGGCTATAAGCTAAAAATAGGATTGTCCCAAATTTCAGTAGCTGCTAAACCATGGTATAGGCTAGAGTTTTTCAAACTTTTTGAAGCTACGGAGCCTTTATTTAAAAAAAAAATTCACGGAACCTTGACCAACAGGTAAAATTTTAATGATATAAGGCAAATGATAATAAAACACAATTTATGCTCACTGCAGTTTATTTATGTAATTTATGAAATTTAAATATACAGTTATATGAATTTCACAAAAAAAAAATATTTAAGTTTAGAAATTTACAAGAAAAAAAAGACAATTTACTTTTATTGACCTTTTTATTTTGAATTCCCCTCCCCACATTACTGTCAGCATAAAATAAATTATAAGTAAAAACAATATGTTTTTGCAAAATTAAAGTTAATGTTTTCAATGCAAAATATGATAATTAAAAGTGAGGAATTTTACAGTTATTGAGGAATAATTTTAATAGTTAATCAAACAAATAAATGTTCAATGACTTGCATGTGATTGCTTTTCTTTGGATAAAAGTTTAACATTACATTACTGTGATCATAACTTCCATGAACTGAGAAAACTAAACCTAAACACATAGAAAAACTCACCAAATCAATCAGACCAGTGCTTGTGGTCATCAGCTGTGTTTTGTTTACAAAATGGGCTCCTGTTTCTTATTGTGGCTGCAAGAGGGCAACACTTAGTCTGGATATCTCATCGTTTGAATTAAAATTCTCTCTTTCTCGCCCACTCTCTCTTTGCCTACGCCTTTCAAAACACAATCTTACCTCTCTCTCCTTCTCAGTCTCTCATGACATGCCCCACGGAACCCCATCAAGTTCTCGCGGAACCCTATTTCTGATTCAACCTGAGAAATAATGACGAAGTATTCAGGTGGTTAGAAAAAGGTTGGGGAGCACGAAAATTAATTACAGAGTTTCCGAATAAGCCATGGACTAAAGCTGGTTTGAATTATATCGTAGAAGAAGTGAAGGAAGCTGGTGATGTAGCGCGTAGAAAGGGTAGTGGGAGGCCTAGAACGGCTCGAACACAAGCAGATATCGATCTCATAGGAGACAAGAATATTGAGTCAAGAAGAACCTGGGACGCATTTAACGCCAATATCTGACAGAGGTGTTCGGTGAATAGCAAAATTTTACCTAAACTTGAAGTCATACAAACGAGTTTCAGGACAAGCTTACCTAATATTCATAAGCAAAATCGCTTGCTATGTTGCAAAGAATTACCCGTTAGATTTTCACCGCGCACAGTTCGTACGATATGGTTTAGTGGTGAGAAAATATTTACAGTTAGTAAACCAATTAATAAACAGAATGATCGTGTATATGCTGCTGTCACAAGGAAACGTGATATAACACTTGAAAGGTTGTTAAGAGAAACACAGAGATTTTCTCCAAGTGTAATGGGCGGTGCAGCATTTCCAAACTTGGAAAGACAAGGATAGTTTTTGTAAAACCAGAAACACGAATGAATTCGGAATATTCGGAACGCTAGCAAAGAATTTGCAATAGAGTTTATCTCGCGAAAAAGATTTCAAGAGGCGTTACTATAATGTTTAAACTCAAAAATGTAGTCCCGAACCAGGTTTTATTGACTCTTTATTAACTTTTGTTCTTCCTTATATAAAGTACTGCACCCTTGTTCGGAGAAACTCCGCTAACAACGCATTAAATGGTATCTTTGTCATCCAAAAATGAGCAATAAGGTTATTATCTGATGCTGATTTCCTTGATCACACTAGTGCATTATTTAAAGAGCTAACCCTACTAAAGCTCAATGATGTAATGAAACTGGCCCATTTTATTTTTATTTACAAGTGTAAGAACAAAATCATTAATTTACAATGGGTAAATAGACATTTTGTAACTCATCAAGAAATCCACTCGCATCAGACCAGAAATAGATCAAAGCTTGTTTAACCTCAATTTAGATTGTTTTCATCTCAAAAACTACCCATTTTCATTGGATTGAAACTATGGAATGACTTAAATGCCGATATGAAAAATATTGTGAATGCAAATTTGTTTAAAACTAAGTTGAAATCCCGATTAATAATGGCATACTAACAAAAATTGTTCAGTTCTTTTCTTTCATGTATAATATTGGTTTCTTTGTATCGCATTGGTATAATGCCTTTAATGGTGACTGTTATTATCTTTTTATTGGGTTAAAAATCTCAGCTGAGCCGTGAACGGCCAAGCTCTGAAGGGCCAGTTCAACCTACAGCCCAAGTTAAGCTAGATTAAAAACTTACGGACTTGGAGGTCCTATTAGGTCCTACCTCAGGGTTGCTGACTCGATGTGGGCCTACATTAGGCCTCAGTTGCATGAATTTAAGATAAAACAAAAAGGGGGCACTATTTATGGTCTTCTTTCTAAACCTTGCAACAACAACACAACCTGCACTATTGCACGATGCAACAATCTTGTATCTAAACAACCAAACTGAATTGCAAGAGAGCTCTCTATAAGACCACACGCTGTAAGTACACATTTCACAAACGAGTAGAAAAGACGCGCAGTGCCCCAAAAAATGATGCCACAAGAGTGTCCAAACAATGATGCCACAAGAGCCCAAAAATGCTAGCTGTAAATTAAGTGAATTTTTCACTAACCTTACAATTATGAGATGGATATATACATACCTTAACTTAATATATACAAGCAATGCTGCATCAATCAGCTTAGTCATCATATCGCCTTGGGACAACAATGGTTCTTCCTCTTTTAGATTTTCTAACACTCCCCACCGAAGAGGCATTGTTGTCATTACCTTCTGCAAGTTTAGCCGAGCCTTCTCCATGAGGCTGTAACTCAAATGTTTCATCTTGACTATTCGTGTTTTTGCTGATTTCTAAAGCATAGAGTTTTTGTATAGGTCTCTTTAATTTTCCTCCTGAAGTTTTACCAGTGCAGACCTAATTAAATTGTCTTTGCCAACAAACAACTCTTCAATTATGCCAAGCTTCCAGCATTGCCTTGGTCTTTCATCCCCAATCATTACCACTTCTCCCACCTTGATACAATTTGCATTGGAGCCCTTTACATTGCCTGATGGGTAATAATTGAGTTCTGGCAAGTATTCCATCTGCCACCTCTTCCATAACTGATCTTGTGGCTCTTCAAGGTACCTGAACCTTCTGGTTAACTCTCCTTGAGTGCTCTGGATAGGCTGCAAGTCTTCTGGCACACTGGGGCTTGATGTTAATCGTTTACCACAAAGAAAATGATTTGGTGTCAATGGCTTTGCATCCTGCATACTGTTATAAACAAAAGTGATAGGCCTACTGTTCACCATTGCTTCTACTTCACACAAAACAGTGCAGAATTCTTCTTTGCTCAAATGAACATTAGCTAAAAGTTTCTTTAATGGACACTTTACACTTCTCACTAGCCTTTCCCAAAATCCTCCCCACCATGGTGCTCTCTCAAAAATAAACTCCCACTGTACCCCTTGGTGTGAAAAGTAGGATTGGAATCCTTCCTCTTTTAGCAAGGACCAAACTTCTTGGAGTTCCTTTGCAGCCTTTTTGAAGGTTTTTGCATTATCCGATATGATTTTATTTGGGAAACCCTTTCTGTTCACAAACTTTTTAAAGGCCAAAAGAAATACATCGCTATTTAAGTTCCTTACCAACTCCAAATGGTGGTAGCACATGTGAAAAGACATATATAACCTTTGTTAGACTCCCCTTGCTCATACACATAGACTGGACCTGCGAAGTCTACTCCCACTACATCAAATGGGGCAGTATAGACACACCGTTCTCTTGGAAGTGGAGCCACCTTTTCATAATAAGGCTTTGCACTCCAACGCTTGCAAACCACACATTTATGCAAGACCTTTTTCACTACTTGTCTAATTTTGGGAATCAAAACTGTTGTCTGATCTCTATTATCACTTCTCTAACTCCAGCATGTACCAACTTATGATGAGTATCCAGGATCAAAAGTTCCAAAAAGTGCCCCCCAGAAGGTAGCAAAATTGGATGGCTTTTCTCCTCTGGAAGCACAGAGAACTGTAGTCTACCTCCTACTCTCAATAAATTCTGATCCAAAAACACATCCAAACCCTTGAGAACAGAATGTGTTGGTAGAACCTGTAACGGACGGCTGGTGAGCAATTCCCTCTCTTCACCAAATTTTTCCTTCTGCACATATACAGTACCACCCAGTATTGCCCGGCTTGCTGAATCTCTTTACTCTTCAGAATTCCTTCCCTTCTTGTTTCTCCCTTAATATTGTTGGTAAATCTATATACCCATGCTGTCACTCTTAACAACCTTTTCAGACTGCTAATGTCCTCAAGCCTCAATATGGGGTCCTGCTGCATAACTTGAACTGTTCACAGTGCATTTTCTCATTTCACTCACCCATTCTTCTTGAGCCTGGCATTCTCCTACAATAGGCTGATTAGGCCAGTTTTTGCTTCCAAGTTTCAGCCACTCTGGCCCATTCCACCACAAACTTGACTGTGCAAGATCTTTCACTGAAATTCCTCGTGTTGGTAAATCAGCTGGGTTTTGGGTGCCTGGACAATGCTTCCATTGCTTGGATCTGTGTGTGCTTGAATTTCCTCCACCCTATTGGCAACAAATGGTTTCCATTTCCTTGCCTGGCTTCTTAACCAGTGCCAAACTATAGTGGAGTCTGTCCAATAATAGCTTGGAATTTCATAGAGGACCAAAGACTTTTGCACTGTAACTGCAAGCCGACTAGCAATAACTGCACCCATTAATTCCATCCTTGGAACAGAAAGCCTTTTCAAAGGTGCTACGCTGCTCTTTGCAGCAACCAACCTGCAACTTACTTCCTCTTTCAATGTGCCTCTTATATAAATACAAGTTGCATAGGCTTCCTCACTTGCATCACAAAAGATGTGCAGCTCCAAATTGTCTGGACTATTGTTCAACTCTCCATAGTACCATCTTGGGATTTCAATGTCTCCAAGATGTGCCAATTCTTTGAACCAATATTTCCACCTTACCACCATATGATCAGGTAACTCTTGGTCCCAACCAAGTCCAATTTCCCAGAGGCTCTGAAACCAAATTTTTTACTTTATCACAAATGGAGCCAGGAATCCAAGAGGATCAAAGACCTTTGAAGCCAAACTAAGAGCTGTACGTTTTGTCCACCTTGTCTCATTCTCAGCCAGCTCTACTAAAGATTTCCCATTGAAGGTAAACAAATCCTCTCCTTGCTGCCAAACAATGCCTAGCACTTTTGCGTCTATTGCCCACAACTCCTTAATACCAGAATCCTCAGTACTTTCTGCTGCATCAGGTACTACACAGGACTGACTCATAAACTGTTGTAATTGAGAATGATTGGTCTGCCATTTTCTAAGCTCCATGCCAGCCTTCCTCATTATAGCTCTAGCGTCCATGAATATCTGTTTAGCCATTTCTGTATTATCCACGGAACACAGCAAATCATCAACATAAAATTTTTTCCTTATGTGTTCAATAGTGTTAGGATAGACTTCAGAATATTTCTTAAAATGGTACTGCATAGTAGCTGCAACAGAAATGGACTAGAGCTGAGGCCAAACAACACTGACTTCATTTTATATGCTTGAACCTTAGGTTCATTTTCCAACAAGTCTTTCGTATCCACCCACAGATACCTTACTGCATCTCTGTCCTCGGGTTTTAACTTTATCCGCAAAAAGGCTTGCTTCACATCTGCAGTCAATGCTACTCTACCAAACCTGAATCTCAGTAACAAGGAAAATAAATCTGCATTTAAATTTGGCCCAGCATCCAAACAGTCATTCAAGGACACACCACCTTTGTCCTTGGCTGAGCCATCAAAAACTACCCTCAATTTGGTGGTAGTTTTGTCTCGCCGTACCACTGCATGGTGTGGCAGATAATGTGCCTCCTGGCTCACCAGCTCACCTTGCACCCTTTCAGCATAGCCCTCCCTTACATAGCTTAGGATGGCCTCATTGTATTCAATTAACAACTCATTTTTTTCTTAGCCTGTACAATGAAGTCTCCAACCTCCGATTAGCTAGCTGAAGGTTTGAACCGGGTTTGCAAGAATCCTTCCAAGGGAGGCCAACTTCATAGCAACCATCTCTAAACCCAATCCCTTTTTCAAATTGCTCTAAAACATCATTGTTCATTATACTTGCCTGTTTGTCCTTTATGCCAATGGATTCAAGTTCCCAAAACGCTTTCAAATGCCTTTCCAAACCATGGCTGTTCTCCTCAATCTTAACAAAAAGAGCTTTAACCTCCATTTCATTGCAATAGCTACCATGTAGCATCCAGCCTAGCTTACTTTCAATAGCTAACGGGCCTCGAGATGTGCGGACAATATTACCAGTGATGAAGTCCCAATAATAGTCAGCTCCAATCAAAAGACTAACATCTTCTGTTCCTTCAAACTTATTATTGCCCAAATTAATTCCTTTAGCTTGCAATTCTTGGACACATGCCATATCTAAACAAGTAGTGACTGGAGCACAAAGTTCCTTAATCTCTACAGCTTGGACCTTGATAGTGGGACTGTGTGGTAACAACCCCTTAACCAGAACTTCTACCTTCTTAACTTTGGTTCGGTTTTGAAAGGAACCCCCAAACCCAGAAATTTTTAAATTTTCCCTCTTAAGTTCTTTAAACTTCAATTTTCTAGAAATTCTGGTCTTAATAAAGCTACACTGGCTACCACTATCAAACAACACTCTTACAGTAGCTTCTCCATCATTCCCAATTAATAAGGCTGCAGCTGTTTGCAATAATCCCCCTTTACTTTTACTCCCTTTCATAGCAGTGGCATGTGCCACTGATGTCTCTACTTCTGGGGTAGGCCTACTAGGAGTGTTTTCACACAATAATGGCTGATGCCTGCCATGACATTTTTTGCACAAAATTTTAAACTTACAAAACCTTGCTCTGTGACCTTTCAAAAAACATTTCAAACATGCTGTGGACTTAGTTACCCTGCCTTTTCTCTCCTCAAAAGGTAAAGCCTCAGCCACCTCACATTTATATGACTTGTGGTTGCCTTCGCAAAATATGCATTCCTTGATTCCCTTTAATTTATTCTCAGAGGATGCATGTACTGTAGAGCTGACACTGTATCTGGGCTATTCCTTTTTGTAGAAACCTTGGTGCTATGCCTGCCTTTGTCCCCTTGGTTAACATCCCACTGTGCAAACTCAATTTCCTCTCGTCTTGCTAATTCTGTGCCTAAAAGACTTAACATCTGCTGAAGGGGGATGTACACATGTTCTGTAGAGTGTCCCCTACTTAAGTCAAGCAAAATTGAGCTAGGCAATTTAGACTCCAGTATAGTGACCAACATTATACCATACCTTTTCATTCCTACACCCAAGTTGTCCAGGGACCTAGTTCTAACTTCAAATTCATCATATAACTGCTGTAACTCCTTGACACTATTGGAATTATTAACAGGAGGTATAGCTAAAAGTTCACGGAGGTGGCTTTTAATTAAGATCTCTGGCTTACCAAACCGTTTCTTTAATATATCCCAAGTCACATTATAATTAGCCTCTGTTAATGCTAATCCTGCTATTGTCTTTGCTGCCTCCCCTTCCAAGAGGGACTGCAAATAATTACTTCTCCAGCGCACTTAACACCTGACTAGAATGAACTGCTGATTGAAAACTGTCTGCCCATCTTTGCCATTCCTGAATACTCCCAGAAAATGTTTTGAGTACAACCCTCGGTAATTGATCTGCAGATCTGTTAACCTTAACTTCACAAACACCATTTGTTGAGGGTTGTGTTTCATTATTAGACCTGGTCTCTAACTGTACTGAGCTGCTAAACTCTTTTGCTCGGTGGCATACTTTAATTATATCATCAATAATCTCTTCAAAGTAAATTATGTTATTTTCTATTTCATTCTCTTCTATAAGAGCCTCAGTTTTAAAATTTACTTCACTTTGAGCAACCTTTTTAGTTTCTAATACAGTATGGAAAGCTGCGCAGTCACTAAGCTTAAATCCTTTTGCTCTTTGTAAGAATCTACAGTGGCAATGACCTTTGTAATTAGACCTTTGTAGGCGCTTCTCCTTTTTTTAAACTTGTTCAATTCAGCTGCACTCATCTTCAATGCAAACAACAATTGGGCTCAAAGCCAAATAAGCTGAATTGGCAAAAATACTTAACCAAACTGGTCAAACGCAAATTTTGCTTTTTACAAATAAACTGAATTGCTTGGTCTCTGCAGTTGCCTAACTTCGCCTCCACTCTCTTTCTTTTGCGGAATATTCTTTTCTTTTGCCTCTCTAGCCAGCTCCGCTTTCCTTTTGGCTGTGATTTCGGAACATATTTTCTAAAATTTTCAGCGTATTTTCTTCCAAGGTTGTTAGCATTTCTTCAGTTGTTTTATTCTCTAAAACTGTTCTCCACTCTATTTGGGCCATGTGCCATCTGATTGCTTCCCAGTTTATAGTCTTGGAGTTTAAGTTAAAGCCCCCAAATTTGCTTCTTTCCTCTATATGTGTATTGTCTTTTAATGTTGTCGTCATATTTCTTGATATCTCGATTAAGTTGTGGTCTGAGATAATGGTTACTGTCCTCATTTCACTCATTCACAAATAATATAACATAATAAATAACATTATCTGCCGAGTATGACGTTTTTGTGACACCAGAAATTTATAACATTTATACTGTACTTCCATACATGTGTGTGTGTGTGTGTGTGGGTGGGTGTGTGTGCACGTGCGCGCGCAAGCAACAGTGCATAAGTGAGGGTGAGTGTGTGCTAATTAACAGATGCAGTGGAAAATGTTTTTGTGAGGTGACACTTTTGTTACCTTAGAACATTAAAAAATTTATATAAAAAATCTGGAAACATTTTTATTGTTGGGAAAAAGATACGTTAGTCCTCATTAGGTTATGTTATTCTAGTTTAGGTTAGTTGAGGTTTGGTTAGATCAGGTTAGGCTAGATTAGCGGGTACTCCACTATTTAATGACTTAACAGGAGACAACTTTCTAGCCCTCAACTGCATCCGAAACACTTATCACGCCCTTTTCAGTTCAATGGCACTAAGGTTAAGTTAAGTTAAATTAGGTTTGGTTAACTAGTTTGTTAGTTAAGTGAATTTTAAAAAGTCAGTACCTCGTTCATGCAGAGACACACATATATGCGTGTGTTTTATGTGTGTGTGTGTGTCTGTGTGTGTGTGTGCGGCACGAGTATATTTTCATGTGGTATCGTTAATGGAATTTGTCCTCAATATTTTAAATGTAATTATTCTTTCCCAAATTACTGTAATTAAACTAAAAGAAGGTCAATTACTATTCATTATTCTTTCCCCTCTCTCTCTCTCTCTCTCTCTCTCTCTCTCTCTCTCTCTCTCTCTCTCTCTCACACACACACACACACACTTTTTCCATTTTTGTTTCGCTCATTTTCTTTGCACTTTCTTTCCTGTATGCTTGATAAATGATTTTTGTTAGCATTTGGACGACTAGAATATGTACTTTGTGTCTTACATAACACTGTGGTTATTGAATTCACCCTATTTCTCGTCTCGTGCGCATGAAAAACCGTAACACTTTAAAGCTTTAAAGCTGACGAAAAAAGTGCACGACAAAAGGATAATTGTAAAAGTTCTTTTATTTTTTATTTAAAAGGCTGCATTCAAAAAAATATAAACAATACACATACTTTGCATAGTTAAAACTACACCATCATATATTTCTACTAAAACACTGCCTCTCTCGCCCCATATATATATATATATATATATATATATATATATATATACAGAAGAGAGCGAGAGAGAGATAGAGAGAGAGAGAGATAGAGAGAGAGAGAGAGAGAGAGAGAGAGAGAGAGAGAGTGGTGGGTGGGAGTGCTTTAGTAGAAATGTATATATACTGTATATATAAGAAGATACGGCGGAAATGGCATCCTCAGTATTAAGCTTTAAGAACTGAAAATGAAAGCTTGTCATATTATAAGAGTTCGTGAAATTGATCACTTTCAAGCTGTTCATAGGTTTCTGAAAATGTTTTAGTTTACGCAAGTTTTATTTGTAGGAGTGATCAAGTTGTTATTCTTCTCAATTTTTTATTAATGGTGCCGTATATACTGATGTGTATGTAGTCACCAGTAAATTTTACTTGGACAATACCTGGAATAAGTTGCTTGATATACGATCTACAAAATTATTTTTGATATGATGGAATTCTCACTGTCACTGAATTTGTTTGCTTTCCCTACAAATGAACACTGACCTTCCTGTAGAGTGTTGCCTATAAAGTAGTTTATTTATCTGAAATTAAAAGTATGGTAGCAAGGAGGTACAGTGCACACGTGTGTACGTACGTACACCCGCACATAGGTACGCACTTATGGGGAAGGGGTGGCACTGAGGGGAAAGTGATGGAAATGAAAAATGAGCGTACAGGGTAATTTCACGTATGTCTATGAAGGTGATGGATGTGGTGATACTACTGGGTACGCATTAAAAATTTTTTTTTTTGTTCAAAGCAAGCAATAATGATATATAATGCAGATTTTTTTTATCATCCAAGTGCATTCTTCAGAGTTAAAATTATTAAAAATAAAAAATCTAAAGAAATTGGCAAATTTTATTTTTATTATAAATAAATGTATGAGTGAACTTATTAATTTCGATTGGACCAAAAAATATTTTGTAACTCGTAAAAAAATTCATTCATACCAGATTAGGCATAGAAATAGGCGTTATTTCTCACCGTGGATTTTCTTCATCTCAAAACTCATCTATTTTCGTACGATTGAAATTATGGAATGATTTAAACATTCAGTAGATTCCCGATTTAATGGAGTCCCGATTTACAAACATCCCCTATTTACCGACAAGGTTCCACCGACCGACAAGAATCCACGGTAAATCGGCGCTTAATACTGTGCTAGTCCGTTAACTTGGGAACGAGTCCGACGGTATCATTCCTACGGTATGAGTACGGTATCCATGCGGAAAATACCAGAATGTATGGTAAAATTACGGTAAATCGGATATAAATTTAGTCTAAAATTGTTAAATAGGAGATGAGTACGGTATCCTCTGGTTAGCTTCCGCCCGAATTGTTCATTCTGACGAAGGTCAAGCTTTTCACTCCACCTTAGACCTACAGTTTAACATGGAATCCGAACCACGCCCCACCAGCAGCCCAGCGTCTTAACCACTAGGCCACCTAGGCAGGGGCGTCCACACGAGGGGGCACCAGGGTGCTTGCGTTTTTCATTGGTACACCCTCGTTTTTTCGTCAACTGCTTGCAGATATTTTATCATAAACCCAAAATCCAGTCATAATATTTGAAGATAGTAATTGGTTACTATATATATATTATTAATATTGTATAATTTCCCACATTGATGATATGAAAAGAAAATCCTGTGATTAAAATTAAAACATATAAAATTTGTTGTGGAGAACGCGACTACGAGATCGTTAGGAAGGATATCTTGTACATTACTTAAAAAGCTGAATACTGTCTTCAATAACCTTCTCAGTCCGATGACAATTATTTATATGTGTAAAAATGAACAATGAATAATTCTTATATAATCAATATTAATTTTTTACATAAAAACCAAAATCGCCTAACGCGAGTTTGGATAAAAAATTTATTTGTTGCTTTCTATTTTTGTTTCAGTGTCACAACCATGCGACCTACCATTTCTATGGTTTAAGACTTAAGTCGTATCCATATTTCCATTTTTCATTTGTTAGAGAATTTATTATAATTAATTATGGTTTTTATGTTTGAATGTTCATTTTTACATGAGAAACCAAAATCGCCTGAGCGAGTTTGGATAGAATTTCGATTTGTGCTTTCTATTGTGCTATTCTACAGGGTGTCCCATAAGTCCGGCATCATAGGAGAAATTCATATTTTTCTATTTCTGCAAACCATAATTCATATTTTTCTCTTGCTACAGGCCATAATGTCTGTGAGCAAGGAAGAACGAATCCAGATAATTCTACTCACAGGAAATCGGAGTCAAAGAGAGGCCGCTGCTGAATTTAACAGACTGCATCCAGACCGCGAGCCAATAACACAGAGTTGTGTGTCTGGATGCAGTCTGTTAAATTCAGCAGCGGCCTCTCTTTGACTCCGATTTCCTATGAGTAGAATTATCTGGATTCGTTTCCTTGCTCGCAGACATTATGGCCTGTAGAAAGAGAAAAATATGAATTATGGTTTGTAGAAATAGAAAAATATGAATTTCTCCTATGATGCAGGACTTATGGGACACCCTGTATTATGGTTGTCTTGCATCTAACCCTCGTCCCTAAATTTTATTAGATTATGCATGCACATTGCATATAGCAGGATTGGAACCCTTAGTTGTACTTCTTAGTCCTTAATACCCACTCTTTGTCTCTAATTCGTTTCTTTTAAATCTTCCCAAATAATGACTTACACTGTACGTATGACATAATTTGAATAACTATAACGTCATAAATAACTTAATTCGTTTCACATTTTCCATACCTTGAATACTGAATCATGTATTTAGTATGTGGATATCTTTCATATTCAAAGTATGGTAAATTCTTTAATAATAATAATAAAAACTTCATTCTCTAAAAGTCATTATTTATATGTTGTGGCCTGTCTGGTATGATGCAATATAACTATTATTCAACCATATTCATCCATACGTCCATATCTTGTCTTCATCATTATCCTATATCAATTTTATTAAATATTCATTTTACTCGTGTCAGTCTATGAAATACAGGGTGTACATAAAGTCAGGATCTATTTTTGTGAAGCACTTGGAAATTATATGGAATTCATCATAAAATGATAAAGTGGTAACATTTATTAAATAATTAAGAGTAGGATTCGACGTGACGCCCATCAGTATCCCTGCACAGCTTAAATCGTTCCGCAGCATTTCTAAACACATTCTGGAGCATTTGCGGGGTTATGTTATCTGCAGCAGTTCGTATACGTGTACGTAAGTTTTCAAGACTCGTAATCTTCGTCTGATAGACGTGCGACTCGATAAAGCCCCATGCAAAGAAATCTAAAGGGGTTAAATCTGGTGATCTCGCTGGCCAAGGTCTGTTGCTTCCGCGTCCGATCCAGCGATTTGGAAAACGTCCATTTAGATAATCCTGAACAATTTTGGCATAGTGACAAGGAGCACCATCATGTTGATAGACGACGGGAATAGGATTGTTAGTACCGTCGTCTATCAACATGATGGTGCTCCTTGTCACTATGCCAAAATTGTTCAGGATTATCTAAATGGACGTTTTCCAAATCGCTGGATCGGACGCGGAAGCAACAGACCTTGGCCAGCGAGATCACCAGATTTAACCCCTTTAGATTTCTTTGCATGGGGCTTTATCAAATCGCACGTCTATCAGACGAAGATTACGAGTCTTGAAAACTTACGTACACGTATACGAACTGCTGCAGATAACATAACCCCGCAAATGCTCCAGAATGTGTTTAGAAATGCTGCGGAACGATTTGAGCTGTGCAGGGATACTGATGGGCGTCACGTCGAATCCTACTCTTAATTATTTAATAAATGTTACCACTTTATCATTTTATGATTGAATTCCATATAATTTCCAAGTGCTTCACAAAAATAGATCTTGACTTTATGTACACCCTGTATGTACAAAACTTTATGCATCCGTACCTGTTCGTTCAAAGTCGTGCAAATACGTTCGCATGTATTATTTTTTATTTTTTATTTTAATTATTTCGCCTCTCGCAAGATATTCATAAATGCTTATGCAAGTGGTCAAATTCCGCTAACCACAGCAAAAGCGAACGCTCCTGAGATAAAACCCTTCTCTCACTTGCCTCTAACTTACAAAACATTATTATGTGTTATATATATATATATAATATATATATATATATATACATACCGTATGTGCCTATGTACTTTGTGTTATATTCCTAACATCTTAATTGCCTATAAATATGAAACCTGTAAAAACAAAACAAAGCTATAGTTAACTGTTTAATTGTAATTAACTAATATTTTAATATAATGTAATTGATTTACTTTAATGAAACTATAATTAACGATAATAAGTGAATGTGAATTGATCCGTAATTGTAATCATAGTTCTTGTAGACCAAAATTACAATGTACTCAGTGATGTACTTAGATTGTACTCAATGTAATTATGTCGTCCTTTAGAAATGTATACTCGGCGAAAATACGATTATTTTTTATTATTATTTTTAAAAATTTTATTTGGAATCTTTCAAAAACCTGATCATGTGTTTAAAGGGGGAAACTTAACCTTCAAACTGCATTCCCCCAAAAATTTAGACTTATTTAATTCTTGTATTGTAAATTCAATCACTCCCTTGTTAGCAGCCTCTCAGCGAGGAGGGGACAGAGGCCCCTTGCCTCCTTAATTTTTTTTTATTCCGGCCTGAGCCATGGTCGAAAGAGGTCGAACCTCTACCCCTGTAAATTCAGAGCACTACCTGTACATTTTTTAGAAGTAAATTACAGTGAGAGAAACTTTTTATTTTTCCCCTTGGAGTTGGGCTCTCTTCCGAGAACTTATTAAATAGAGAAAATAGTTCCCGATAAGTTATAAAAAGAAAATCGGCGAATCGTCAGAGAAAGTATCAGAGTATTATAGAAAGAGAAGAATTAACAGTCTGTCGACCCTATAGCGAGAGAAAAAAAAATTAGAATGTTATAGAAGAAAACCATCGCGAGAAATATCCGTTGCTGCCTCCTAACCAGAACTCCCGTCGACTCCGAACCAAGTTAACATATGTAGGGGAAGGTGGGGTAATACGGACCCATGGGGTGAGATGGAACCCCCCCTCTAAACCCAAGCAGAAAGGGCGAGGTTCAGATATTGGTTGCTAAATGTCCTTCACGTCACCAAACAGTCACGTCATTGCCGGCGGCAGTCAAGCTCAGTTGCCCATGTGCTTTCGAGAGAGCAAGTTGTCTTTTTGTGTGGTGCTGATGTAATATGCACAAGGTAAGAAACTGGATTTTTTGTATTGAAATATTAGTTATAATGACTTACTACTTACGTTGGATATGCCCATGTGTGTGTGTGTACATGATAGATATGTGCCATAAATTGGTATACAATACTTGGATGTTTTGGTAAACGTTTTGAGATTGAAGTTTTATTTTTGGGGTAAGATGGAACCCATGGGGTTCCGTCTTACCCCTCACACTAAATATTTCACAAACCCTTAACATTTTCTTCTCTTTTTCTCTATAGATGCCCCGGAAATATGTGCGAGTCAGTAGCAGAGGGGAATGGAATGAGGCAGCTATGGAAAGTGCAATAGCTGCAGTTAGAGCAAAAAAGATCCATCTTACCCCGTGATTTTGTTTTTGGTACAATAAAAATATTGATTTGGTAAAATCTCGTGTTTCAGTCTTTTCCTCTCGAAACCGTGACCAGGGTGTGGACTTTAAATATAACACCCCAAAGCACCACCACAACCCCTAAAAAAACCCAAAATTATATAAATGTGGTTTCTAGACTCATTTTTGTGTTAAGTAGTCCGTCTTACCCCACCTTCCCCTATATTATGTAAGAATAATAAAATGGTATATCTACCAAGTTATTGTGTATCTGGTTTCACCATAATACCATGGACAGACAAAGGATGTCTAAAAAAATTTTTTTTCAGTATTTGAAGCCCTATAATTTGCCCTCCTAACTGCCTCCAGAAGGCAGGAAATGCTGTCCCAGACAACGTAAATTTCAAAAATTTCCCGGGGGAGCATGCCGCCAGACACCCCTAGAGCAAATACTTGTGCCCCCCATATATTTGGAAGTGCCCCCTTACTTAATTGATCCTGTGTGCTCCCCTGCACCCAGGGTACCCATTTATCTACCACCCACTTTCTTTATTGTGTGGAAGGATGAACAACTGAGTTTTGCTGCTTGCCGGCTGCCGTCACCGGGTCTCGATCCCGGGGCCGATGGATTCGTAGTCAGCGACGCTAACCACTACACCACCGAGGCGCTGCAAAAAGCGCAAAACGTACGGCAAAAGTACGGTAAAACGGGTATGTGTGGGTTCCAAATTCGTTAAATGAGTACGGTTTTGTTTTGTCATGTTTTGTTCTGTTTTGTCATGTTCGTCCGCTTCACTCTCCCACCCGCATCTCGCGCGTTAGCATCTCCATACATCCCTAGTGTTTCTGCAAACGTTTTCGCCCACGTGCACTATCCGTGTTCGTGTTAAAACTTACGTATTAGTAAGAGTTAATTAGTGCACAAACATTGTAGGTAGTACAAAACCTGCAATACGCAATTCCCGCATAAAACTCAGTCAAAAGTCCCCCCCCCCAGCATCCCATGCATTGTTGTTTACAGCGTAGACCACGTTAAAATTTTACACGTTTACAGTTCACACGTTTGCAGTGCTTGTAAGTGCTGTATATGAAGTGCTAGTGCTGTGAAAACCTATTAAAAGTTGTGTACAGTGCCATGTGCCATTCTTACTGTGTCAATGTTGCTTGTGCGCATTAATAACCATGCCCAAGCAAGCGTCATTGCCCAAGAAGGGCAAGGGCTCTCTCCATCGCAAGTGCCTGTCTGTTAATGACAAGCTTCAGGTCCTTGATATGACTGATTCTAAGCCGCCAATCCATGAGATCATGGCCAAGTTTGGGATCGGAAGAACCACGGTCTTCGATATAAGGAAAGCCAGGGACTCCCTCAGGGCCTTTATCCTCCAAGTGGAGCCCGACGCCGATCTAGTGGATCTACAACTACTACGCTGGGCCAGGGCTCCATAAAAAAAACCAAGTGCGAGAAGATGGACAAAACAGTCTACGACTGGTACGTCCAGCAGGTGCCACCAATGTACCAGTTCGTGGGCCAGAGATTAAGCAAGTCCCTGGCCGTTTTGCCGAGAAGTTCGGCGTTGAGAACTTCAAGGCCAGCATTGGTTGGCTTTAACACCTTCAGAGGCGGCATAACGACCCCTGCTGCGGGACTGCGAAGCCTGTGGCAGGGCCTTCACCCTTCTTCCACCATTAACTTCACGTCCGAAGTTCGTCTTGTGAAACGTAAGTCCCCTGTGTAATAGTTCTTAAAATACATAGCATAACATTGTGTTACATATTTAAGAATTTACACGTACACTCACCTATGCCACTTTGAGAGTTCGATAATGGGGTAAAAGTACCATACTAGTCCCTTAAATAGGGAATAGTCCGATCCCTTATTTAATGGACTTTCCATATTTAACGACACCGCTGTGCATTAATTATATCGTTAAATCGGAGATATACTGTATCTTCAAAATATCTCTGACATAAGTGCGTTTAACCTCTTCAATATGATGACGTACTCCGCTGTCATAAAAATCATAAGTACGTCATCCATTGACGTACCGGTACGTCATATTTTGCCTGGGAGTATAGGGGCCTGGCGAGGCTGGCAGTATCTCCGTGATAAGACTAAAATTCACCTCGTAAGTTCTGCTGGCTGAGAAACTAAGCTTCGCCCCTTTTGTAAACTACCAATCAGAGACTTTGCTTAGCCCCAACCCTGTGACGCCACAGCCTCCCTCCCACGCGCGGCTGTGGAGAAACGCTTCCGTCTCACGTGGAAGCTATGTGTGGCTGTTCTGTGCCGCATTAATTTTACCGGAATGTCAAATTTCAGAAGGTCAATGAACAGAAACTACGAGACAGCCTGGGCGGCGGTCGGAGAAAGAAAACGGGGACAGACGATGTTGTATGAACAGCGTATATTAGAATATTTTGGTGCATAAAGAACAGAAATAAAACCTTTATATGGTAATTGAAATATTTTAGTATATAATGGAATAGAAAGAAAAGCTTTTCATGCTGAATATCAAATTTCCGAGCGTCAGTGGACAAACAGAGAAACTATGATGCCTAGGCTGGGGCGGCGGGCGAGGAAAGAAAACGGGGAAAGAAAATGTACTCGTACACGCTCCTAGCTCACGGCGCAGTGGCTTCGTCCCGAAGATTTGAAAAGGAACAGGAACTCTCTCTTAATAAATCGTACTAGAGAATTTAGAGATCAGATACTGCGTTACTTGTCCGATTGTTATGTTTACCTTTTTTCTGTTATTATACTATGAACACTACCTACCGAAGCTTTCATACCTATTACTCGTATATTAACCAAGATTCAGTGTACAGGTAGGTCTTGTTGTACGCGGTACCCATTTACGCGGAATCGCTATAACACGCTAAATTCTTTAGGGAACGAATTCTTTTCACGCGCTATATAAACCGATCTTATGCGCTCCGCCTGCAACCTCCGCGCTGCTCCGCGCCAAGGAACAACCTCCTGTGCCCAGTAAGCTGACTTCAGGCGCTTTCTTAGGTGAGTACAGCACAATATTAATTAGGATTAAATAGAATTAAATAATATTTTATAAGTTATTTATTATGTCGAATTGATTCTGTGAGTATCATGATGCACGTTTATTACTATTTGACTTTGTTTTTATGGTTAAATTGACTTATTATAATGTTTACTGGGTGGCTACGCGCCGTTCAGGAACGTTACGCGCATTTATAACATGTGGCCTCTGGAAAATAAGGATTCATTTTACGTGGAATCGCGTTACGCGCTGTTTTCCAGGAACGTAACGCGCGCGTAAAACGAGACCTTCCTGTATACTGCTAAAATGGTTCTTGAAGAAATTTTCTCAATATGCAAAAAATTCTTGAAGAAATTTGAAAAAGATTTCTCAGAAATACATTACTATTATTATTATTATTATTTTTATTATTATTATGTTGTTGTTGCTGTTGTTTTTTATACAGGAAGGAGAGGCCAAGGGCGAATGCCCTCAAAAAAGCCCACCCACCCCTATATAGGAAGAAGAGAGCCAAAATCAAGGTCCAAGGTCTTCGAGATGCCTGGACACTTGGAAAGCCCTGACGTCATAGACAGTGCGAAAATGGATTGAGGAAGATTGTTCCAGAGTTGTCCGGTTAAGTAGATGAAGACTGAAAATACCGATTAACCCTTATATTGGAGCGTGGGACAGAAAAGGAGTGAGAATGCCTTCTCCTTAAAGGAGGAGGCATGCAGTTAGAGAGAGCAGAAGAGAGAGTAAAGAGAGAGTGAGGCAACATTGCGGCGAAGAGAGAGGGATTGAAGAAAGTGAGTAAGAGGCGGCGAATTGATGAGACGAAAAGCCGTTGATTTTACCAGGTCAAGTAACCACCCCACACATGAGAACCGTACTCCAGACAGGGGCGGACAAGACCCCTGTACAGAGAAAGAAACTGAGTGAGGGTGAAGAAACTGTGGAGCCGGTACAGCACACCTAACTTCTTAGAAGCTGTTTTGGAAAGAGCGTATATGTGATCTTTCCAGGAATGTTCACGAGGAAAAGAAACACCAAGAATGTTAAGAGAAGAGGAAAGGTTAAGTTGTGTATTGTTGAAGATAAAGGGGGATAGTCGTATGGAAGATTGTGACAAGCAGACATGAAAAAACCGAACTTTTGAGGCATTGAAAGCTCTAAATTTTCTTCTGCTCCAGTCAAGGATAGCAGAAAGATCAGAGATCAGGTGCACCATAGCCATGAGGAACACTACTATTAAAAGCGTTAGGAGAAGTGGTATGGTTCCATTAGGTGGGAGTGGATGCAGGGTAGGGGTAATGGGGACGGGAAAGTGTCAGTGCAAGCGTGCCAGTGTCAGTGCTAAGGGGGTGGGGGTGCCAATCCCCTGAAAAATAAAAAAAATAATTTAGAGTAGAGTAACGTAACGTAACCTAATTAACCTTCAATATAGAGTATAGTAACATAATCTAATTTTGTATACAGGGTGTCCCATAAGTCCGGCATCAGAGGAAAAATAATAAAAAAAGGCAAAACAAAAGCTTTTATTTACAGAACGTGCTCAATATGTCCACCATTGTTTTCAATACACAAATTCAGACGTGATACCCAGTCAGCAAGCACACGGTGAATGATGTCAGGAGTAATGGTGTTACATGCCCCAATAATGCGCTGCCGCAAATGTTCAACACTCCTAATTTTCTCTGCGTATACCAGCGCTTTCAAGTGGCCCCAGAGATAAAAATCTAGTGGCGTGAGATCCGGGCTTCTAGCTGGCCATTCCACAGGCCCTCGACGTCCTATCCATTGACCAGGGAATTGTTGGTACAGGTATTCCCTTACTTGGGTGCTGTAATGTGCAGGAGCGCCGTCTTGCTGGAACCATGTTGGGAAACTTCCTTCTTCGTTCCAGGATAGCAGTCACTGTATCATCGTCAGTGGACCTCCTTGAAGGTCCACTGCGTGGTTTATCTTCTATGGATCCTGTTTACTTAAACTTTGCAACAAGTCTGCTAACACAACTCTGTGTTATTGGCTCGCGGTCTGGATGCAGTCTGTTAATTCAGCAGCGGCCTCTCTTTGACTCCGATTTCCTATGAGTAGAATTATCTGGATTCGTTCTTCCTTGCTCACAGACATTATGGCCTGTAGAAGAGAAAAATGTGAATTATGGTTTGTAGAAATAGAAAAATATGAATTTCTCCAATGATGCCGGACTTATAGGACACCCTGTATATACACCTTACCTTACCTTACCTTGCAACCTTACAAAGGTTCCGCGTGATGATTCCTCATTTCACGAAGGTCAAGCTTGTCGCCCCTCCTCTCGAGTTGGCCTAGTAAAGTAGTGAATTGGTTTCTTGTGCTCTCCACCTCACATAGCCAGGTATGCCCGGCTCATCGGCGATTGTTCTGAGCCAGGCGTCTAATCTTCTTTTGAAGATGTCCACTGCAACTCCGTGTTTCTTAGGGCTTTGGGCAGCTGATTAAACAGTTTTGGTCCTCTGACAACAAAACTATTTTCTTTCAGGATTAAGGATGTTCCCTGTCTCGCCTTTAATTTGGGAATACGACAAAGTCTACCATTTGTACTTTCCATCGTTGTTTAGGAAGTTATAGGATTCAAAGTAAGATTAGGGAGTAGTTTCTCCATTATTTTCCAAATGTAAATAATAGTGTAGCTCTCTCTTCTACTTTCCAGTGATATAGGTCGAGTTTGCGAACCTTTTCCAGTAATTTAGTTCTTTGCACACCTTGATCTTGGCTGTGAAGCTTCTCTGGATCCCTTCCAGCTGTCTAATGTCTCCTTCTTTATATGGGCATGTAGGCCCGAGCAGTATTCCAATTTGGGTATGATCAGGGTTTTCAGTAGCGGAATCATGACATTCCTATCTCTTCGTTTAAAGGTCCTCAATATCTGCCCCGTAATTCTCTTTGCTCTTTACTGCTATCTTATTTTGTGTTTCAAATTTAGCATCATCTCTCATTACAACCCCTAAATCTTTTGCTCTAGAATTTCTCTGAATTTCCTGTCCATTTGGGGTATAATATTCCATGGATTTTTTTTAGGTCTTCTCTTTTTCCGTATCGTAACAGCTGAAATTTCTCAGTGTCAAATTTCATATTGTTGTCTTCCGTCCACTTGTAGATTCTGTTCATGTCTGTTTGTAGAGATCCTATATCTTCTGGGTTTCTTATTTTCTACTGATCTTTGTGTCATCCGCAAAGGATGTTACTGTGCTGTCTCTGGTAATGTCCTCATCTATGTCAGTTAGCATGATTATGAGAGTAGTGGAGCTAATACTGTTCCTTGTGGTACTGACTGACGACCTCTGATTCTGACGAAGATACTCCTTGTACTGTAACGACTTGCCGCAGCTCACTACTTTTCCTGTTATTCCCATATATTTCAGTTTATGTATTATGATTCCATGGTCACACTTGTCGAACGCTTTAGCAAAGTCTGTGTATAGTACATCATAGTTTTCATTACTGTCAAGTGTATCAATAATGTTGTTGTAGTGTTCCATTAGTTGTGATAGGCATGATCTGCCTGACCGAAACCCATGTTGGTTATCATTGCATTTTTTCTGAGTTTTCCAAAAAGTTTGAGATGAGATGTAAGCGACACTGGCCTATAGTTTTTGGCTTCGGATCGATATCCTCCTTTATATATTGGAACTATGTTCGCGCTCTTCAGGATGCCCGGTATTTCTCCCGTGTCTAGTGATGGTCTTCATATCCATATAGGGCTCAGCGATTGCATTCGTGCAGTTTTTGATCATGTGGCATTTCATTTATCCGTCCTGCCGCTGAGTGTGTTTTTAGTTCCCCTATGGCTTCTGTAATATCATCCGTCGTAAAGTCGAAGTCATTGTACTTTCCCCTTATAATTCTTCTTCAAAGAACGCATTTCTATCGCATATAAATTTGTCAGTTTTTGGGATACTGAAAGATGATTCGTACTGAGCTCTTAATATTTCAGATACTTCTGTTAGATCATCAGATAAAGCACTGTTCTCGTTTTTTAAAGGTCCGATAGTCACGTGGTTTTTCAATTTTCTTTTAGCGAAATTATAGAAGTACTTTGAGTTAGCCTTTATCGCTTCTATGGCGCCGTCTTCTTCTTTTTATGTATGCTTCTCAATTAGTTCCTGTATGACGTCATCGATACTTTGCAGTTTATCACTTAATATTTCTTTTTCTGATGTCATCGTTACAGTTACTTAATTTTGCAGTCATTCTTTTTCTCTTTCGAAACAATGCCCTCTTTTGTCTCTCGAACCTGCTTCTCTTTCTTCTTTGTTGTATTTTTGGGACATGTTTTTCCACAATTTCTAACGTCTTCTCCTCTAAAGTCATTAGCATCTCCTCCGCTGTCTTGGCCTCTAAAATGGTTTTCCAATCTATTACTTCCATGCTGGATGTAACAGCTTTCCAGTTTATAGCTTTGGAGTGGAAATTAAAAATTTCGAATTTGCTTCTTTCTTTTGTGCGTGTTCTTTCCTTTCATGTTGCCTTTACAAAGGGTGATCCAGAGAAATGGGACCCAAAAGAAACCCCTGTAACTCTTAAAGTATAAGTCCTTTTATAAAATCATACTCATCATTCGAAAGAGGATAGTTACAAGTTTGTACAGGATTGTATAGGTTTTGACAATACAAGACAAGATAAGATACAAAACAAAATAAAAGTGTTAGTTAAAACTAACCCTTCAAGATGACTGCATGGACTGTGGAACAGCTGCGTTTCATAACTGAGCAATATTATGAGCATGGAAGAAGTGTAGTTTCAGCTCAAAGATCTTTCAAGACAAATTTTCAGATGTCAAAATCACCTTCTAAGAAAGTAATCCGTCGGTGTGTCAGAAATTTTTCCCTAACTGGCAGCATTGGAAAAAGAAAACCAACTGGAAGAGTGCGCACAGCAAGGATAGACGAGATCATTAACAGAACTCATGAAATTGTACAGGATAATCCAAACATAAGCATCAGACGTGCTTCTCAGCTGTTAGGAGTTGGATATGGAACAACACACCGTATATTCAAGCAAAATTTAATGCTCTTTCCATATAAAATTCAAACAGTGCAACAACTAAACGATGGAGATTTCGCACGAAGACGACAATTCTGTCAATGGATCCAACAGAAGGTAAATGACACCACCAATTTTCTAGCAACTTTGATTATGTCAGACGAAGCCCATTTTCACTTGAATGGAACTGTAAACAAACAAAATTGTCGTTTCTGGGCAACAGAAAATCCATTGAATATTACCGAAGTCCCGTTGCAGAGTCAGCGTGTAACTGTTTGGTGTGGTCTTACTGCATCTCAGATCATAGGGCCGTACATTTTCGAGGATTCCACCGGAAACACGGTCACTGTAAATGGTGATCGCTACGAAAAAATGTTGACCGATTTCCTTATTCCTAAATTAAGAGATCTTTGTCTAGAAAACCACTGGTTCCAACAAGACGGAGCTACCTGCCATACCACGAGGAACTGCATGGCAGTTTTGCGTCAAACGTTTCCAGGCGAGTTAATCTCAAGATTTGGAGACGTTGAATGGCCCGCAAGGTCTCCGGATTTTTCTCCCTTAGATTATTATCTCTGGGGATATTTAAAGAGTAGGGTCTACAGAAATAACCCAACGACCTTGCAAGAATTGAAGGCCGCCATCACAAATGAGATACAGGCCATACCACCGCACACTCTTGCAAAAGTGATGCAGAACTTACAAGCGAGAACACTGGAATGCTTGGCAACCAACTAATGGAGCACATTTGAAAGGAGTCATTTTTAAAAAATAAATATTTCATAATAAACTTGTAACTCTACTCTTTCGAATGATATATAGTTTTTATGAAAGGAATTAAATATTAAGAATATTTGGCTTTTTTTTATGGGTCCCATTTATCTGGATCACCAGTAGATGGTCGAAATAGGACAAAAGGGGTATCAACCCGGAATAAATTACCCCCCAAACAAGTTTGGTATCGTTGGAAGCGCAATTTTATGTAGATTAAGAAAATCATATGCCTCAATTTGCCTCCTTTGGACAAACAAAGGTATCTGCATTTGAATTGAGGGGGTCGAAGACAAAAATGAGTCCGAAAGCCCAACATGTCAAAAAATGACAAAACTATATTAATTCTCAATTTATTCAAAACTTCTGGCTTTTTTGTAGAACATATCATAGTACGAAAGTTGCATGTATATATATATATATATATATATATATATATATATATATATAATGTAGAACAATAGAATGCACTATCCTGTCTCTGTGGAGTGGAAATGATCTAAGCATGCTATAAATATTCATTCATCATTCGAAAGGCCCAATATGTATCTATCCAAATCAGCATCATCTGTGACATCGACATTTTCAACTAAGACTCGATTTTAGCATTGCTGGCCCCTACAGTTACCACATGCAAAAACACATTTCTACTTCAAAAACACATTTCTAAACTTTGAAGCGGATCTTCAGGAATGAATTTGGAGAGGAGTTTGGTTATTAGAGCAGACTCAATGAGGAGATGTCCTCGCAATGCTCTCGAAATTGCTTTCCCTGACATTATATGTTCGACAGCATTTGGTCCATTGATCGTCTGGAACGCCTCTGTGAGACCAGACCCTTTCATTAGAGTACCTACGCTACCTATAAAGCTCATCATCAGATGGAAACCGCCAAGAATGAGGACGATGGGCAGGGACTTTGCCTTCACTACTTTCATTGCTTTCAACCAGAGAGGTTGGTCAAATGTAACCACAGGTGTCTCGATTCGCAGTTGTTTTGCTTGTTCAGACATGAAAACAAGGACAGAGTAGATACATGTGAGTTCAGATGGGTCCATGTCTAGTATGGGAAGGAACGAGATTGTGGCTTTTCCTGGATAATCTCAAATGGTGACGTTTGTCATGAAACCAGATCAATTTGGACGTTGACTTTTGCCGATGAAATACGCAGCATGCCAAAGCATATCAAGACCGGTGTCGGGTGGAAGAACATATGGTGTCTGCAGCTGTAGGTGGTGTTTGAAAAACACTGTAGACAGTCCGGAGTTCTCGGGGGGGGGGCATGCATTCGACAACTGGGATGCCTTTACCTCGGATGACCTGGTGTGCGAGTTTACGCTTTTGCCGCTTGATTGATTGTAGATTTTGCAGTGGAGCGTTTCCTGCGTATGTTGTAGCTGACACACAACACATCACATGCAATGAGCCTTTCCCATCAAGGGTCATAGGGATGTGGTCCACGTTGTCGGCCATCCATTGCGTGAACGAGCCAGGTAAGTAATCTCTGAGAAAGTCGCTGGTATTTTCATTCTCAGTCACTGACTGCTTGTATCGGAGAACTTCATCCGGACTCACAGAAAACCCGAATGCACTCAATTCGTTGAGTAACCATTTGGATCCGAAAACATTGTCTACTTCAACGCCTAGCCCAAAGGGAACAGGGGAATACAGGATCGAGGGCGGGTTACATTGACAATACACTGACCAATACTCACTTGGTGACGTGGGTATTTGATCAATTTTTCCAGGAACAACCGCAATAATGGTGGTAATCATTCGTAGTAATCACAATGAAACTCTGCCCACCGAATATCCCCAAGGATCAATTTGGCTGCTGTAGTAACAATTCGTTCAGCCTCATCTTCAACTCTCTTCATCCTATCTGCATATTATTTATCGTTAATGATGTAATCAGCAGTGTTCCGCAGGCAAACAACATTTGATCTTCCCGCTAGCGCACCAACTTCTTCTTGATCCATTTGGTGTCATAAACATCTTTAGATCCAGCAATTTCGACCAGCTTCTGGCGTACATCTGATAACGAATACAGTTCACCTTCTGATTCGAGCCACTGACAAAGTTTTTCGAAGTCCTGAATTTTCGTCTTGTTGACTGGCCGACCGGGACTACTCAGTTGAGGAACACCGCTCTTCTCAATAAGCTTCTTTCTAAACCTGTCATAACATGTTTTGTGATATCGAGCCTCAGATGCGACAAGGTCATGGCATCTTAGCACATGCTTCTTTAATTTCAGTGCCCATTCATCATCATTTCGTTCGCCGCAAACCTTCAGCAGGTTTTCTCTGATTTACAAAGTTCGGACTTCAATTACGTTGTCTCATTTGACAAGTTTTCTGTCAGAATAACATGGACGTTCACAGAGGAGACAGCTACTTTTCCAGTCAAGTTGTGTAATTCCTCCTCTCATTTCAACTCGCGAACTTTACCGATAGATCCCGTTGCATCTCCAAACCTGGCAGTAGATTTGCGCTTTTTATTGTAGGCAGCTTTCTGACAGTCACGATGGATTTTTACAGGTACGCTTTCCAACCTTGTTTCTGTGAGATATTTATGCAGAACATTGTCTTCAACTGCGATACTGTATTCTACAATGGTCTGTATTCCCCTCTGCTGAACATAGGTGGGGATATTTCTACATTATCAATTACATTGCTGTTGTTTGTGAATACCAAATCTAGGCAGTTGTTGTTATTGTTGTTGGTTAGCCGATCAGCCCGCTCTGATCGAGCAAGCCGGCGCGCGCCACGCACGTAACCGATTGCCCCCTCCGGAGTGGACCAGAGGTTCAGCGCACTAGTGATGTTGTGTTGTGTTCGATATTGTGCTAGAGCGGTACAGTCTGTCATAATGTGTTCAATTGTTTGTGGTGTGTCCTGGCACAGGTAGCAGGTGTCGTCTGTGGAGTTGTCTAGTCTGTGTTTATATGTCTGTAAGGCAGTTGTTTTTTCTTGTGTTTTCTGTTATTTCTTGCGTTAAAATAAATTCATCAGACAGAGCTAGTAGCATTTTTACCTGCTCCTGGTCTTCTCGTGTGCCCCCCTTGTCCTGATGTATACATATATTTTTTCCTATCCTTTTATATTTCATGAATGGGAAATTAATATCACCACAGAGAAAAATATTTGGGGTTGGAGAGTGTAGATCTTTTACCCAGTTTCTTACCTCTGTAATGGAATCTGAAAATTTTGAGGTTGGCGTGTCTGGGGGTCTCTACATTACAATTAGTACCATATTTAATTTTTTAACTTTCGCTGCTACACATTCTACGTAGATGTTTGAGGTACTTATAGTCACTTCTGCCATATGCCTTTCGCGTGTGTAAATAGCACATCCTCCTTTACGTCTCACTGTTCTGTCGGCTCGGAGGATGTTATCGTTGTCAATTTGTATTTCTTTTTTGTCAATACAGGACTCACAATTTTCACAGTTCGCCTGGCAGTCCTTTAGATGAGTTTCCGTGAGGCATGCAGTCTGCTCCGGTTTTTAGCATGAGTCCTTTCAGGTATAAAACTTTGTCAGGGGAATGGTTTGATTTAAGGCCCTGAATGTTGGTTAGGATTATTTTTTCCCCCTATCATTTTCGTATACAGGTGATTCCGATTCGTTTTCCAATGTGGGTGCCGGTTTCGTTGCCTTGTGGCCCTCCGAGAATTTACCTCTTTTTATCTTTGTCAGTACCTGTTGTCCCGATAACGCATGAAGTGTCATTGTGCGTGCCTTCTGTCCGGCTCTCGGATTCCTATATTTGTCAGCTGATTTTGTAATTGCTGGATAGTATTTAGCAGCTGAATTGTGTTGGCTGCGTCTAAAAAATTGGCACTCTTCTTTGATGTTCGTTTTTCCTGTTCACTCGTTGCGCTCGTTTGAGGGTGGTGGAAACGGCATTTTTTTCCTTATTTGCAACTCCCATATCTTGCAAAGGTGTTGCAGACCGTAAGACGGTGGAACTTGCATTTCTTATCAAATTTGCAGTATCCACTTGTGTAATGCGTGTTGCATAATGTGGGATGTGCATATATGCATTGCCCATCCCGATATCTGCCGTTCCCTTTAGCGTAGTATTTACATACGATATTTTTTACGCTTCTACTTCTTGTTTTCTTATTATTTTCAAAGTTCTTAATTTTGATATTATCATTATTTTTCTTTGGCTGTTTATTTTCTGTTTTTAGTTATTATCTTTTCATCATTTCGCTCGTTGGGCAGTTTGACTACTTCGCAACTTTTATTTATTTATTTTCTTTCATCTATATCTTCCTTCCTTATTATATTGTTTATATTCTTATTTGTTATTAAATTGTTTTTCGTTATTATGCTGTTATTCGTTATTTCGTCCTCTCTCTCATCCACCCGGTTTTTCGTTGGGACATTTCCGAACCCTTGTGTCTCCATTATTTCATTTTTTTTGTAACATTCGAGTCTGCTATCTCCATTTCTTTAAATACCGCGAATAAATTTACTGTCTGTGTACATGCGCCACATAGAAATTTGATCCCCACGACGTGTTTCGCGTTCGAGACAAGAGATATTTCCATATCATCCCAATTCATGCAGATAAAGTCTTGCAGTCGTTGACAGAAATCACACCGAATCGCCGTGTTTTCCGTTGTTTCCAGATTACACAAACTACAGATTAAGTGAGAATTTGGACCCATAGCCATGCTATTCCTTAATTAGCGTAAAAAGAAATACCCACACAAATTCTTTTATTTATTTATTTTTATTTCTATTTCTTTCCTTTCAATGGTCGATGGTTTTTCGAAGGTTTTCTGACCCTCGTGTTTAATGACCTTTTTCCTGCCTTGTTTTAAACTTTCTCGAATGCCAACCGTATTTCGTTTTAAATATATACGTTAAAACTGGTGATAAATTATGTAAATTGTATTGCACTTTCTTAGTTTTAATGAATTTCACTTTATATATTATATGCACGGATTCACTGATACTTTATACACTTTCGGGTGTAAAACAGAATAAACTGCCGAGTAGTTTATTCCCTTCTTAGTTGGATGTTAATACAGAGAGAGACACAGCACGTCCATTCACGACAAGGTACAAGCAAGCAAATATATATATATATATATATTATAATATATAGATGTGTGTGTGCGTGTGTGTGCGCGCGACGTCATAACCAGTGCCATCGTGGGCCGAACCACCGACTTCACTTTGATAGTTAAAATGCTTTAATCATCAATATATACCAGATATGGCAAATAAAATCTAGGCCACTATTTTAAATGCATATTTTAAACAATTTTAAGGATTTTTTTTGTAAGCAAAACAGACGTACGTACTAACGCTCGAAAAAGCGCAAAATTGAGGCTATAAGCTAAAAATAGGATTGTCCCAAATTTCAGTAGCTGCTAAACCATGGTATAGGCTAGAGTTTTTCAAACTTTTTGAAGCTACGGAGCCTTTATTTAAAAAAAAAATTCACGGAACCTTGACCAACAGGTAAAATTTTAATGATATAAGGCAAATGATAATAAAACACAATTTATGCTCACTGCAGTTTATTTATGTAATTTATGAAATTTAAATATACAGTTATATGAATTTCACAAAAAAAAAATATTTAAGTTTAGAAATTTACAAGAAAAAAAAGACAATTTACTTTTATTGACCTTTTTATTTTGAATTCCCCTCCCCACATTACTGTCAGCATAAAATAAATTATAAGTAAAAACAATATGTTTATTGCAAAATTAAAGTTAATGTTTTCAATGCAAAATATGATAATTAAAAGTGAGGAATTTTACAGTTATTGAGGAATAATTTTAATAGTTAATCAAACAAATAAATGTTCAATGACTTGCATGTGATTGCTTTTCTTTGGATAAAAGTTTAACATTACATTACTGTGATCATAACTTCCATGAACTGAGAAAACTAAACCTAAACACATAGAAAAACTCACCAAATCAATCAGACCAGTGCTTGTGGTCATCAGCTGTGTTTTGTTTACAAAATGGGCTCCTGTTTCTTATTGTGGCTGCAAGAGGGCAACACTTAGTCTGGATATCTCATCGTTT
The DNA here is from genome assembly GCA_023014485.1 of Bathynomus jamesi. Classification (NCBI taxonomy): domain Eukaryota; kingdom Metazoa; phylum Arthropoda; class Malacostraca; order Isopoda; family Cirolanidae; genus Bathynomus; species Bathynomus jamesi. The sequence continues at coordinate 634,281 of JAJOZX010002277.1, forward strand.
GAATTAAAATTCTCTCTTTCTCGCCCACTCTCTCTTTGCCTACGCCTTTCAAAACACAATCTTACCTCTCTCTCCTTCTCAGTCTCTCATGACATGCTCCACGGAACCCCATCAAGTTCTCGCGGAACCCTATTTCTGATTCAACCTGAGAAATAATGACGAAGTATTCAGGTGGTTAGAAAAAGGTTGGGGAGCACGAAAATTAATTACAGAGTTTCCGAATAAGCCATGGACTAAAGCTGGTTTGAATTATATCGTAGAAGAAGTGAAGGAAGCTGGTGATGTAGCGCGTAGAAAGGGTAGTGGGAGGCCTAGAACGGCTCGAACACAAGCAGATATCGATCTCATAGGAGACAAGAATATTGAGTCAAGAAGAACCTGGGACGCATTTAACGCCAATATCTGACAGAGGTGTTCGGTGAATAGCAAAATTTTACCTAAACTTGAAGTCATACAAACGAGTTTCAGGACAAGCTTACCTAATATTCATAAGCAAAATCGCTTGCTATGTTGCAAAGAATTACCCGTTAGATTTTCACCGCGCACAGTTCGTACGATATGGTTTAGTGGTGAGAAAATATTTACAGTTAGTAAACCAATTAATAAACAGAATGATCGTGTATATGCTGCTGTCACAAGGAAACGTGATATAACACTTGAAAGGTTGTTAAGAGAAACACAGAGATTTTCTCCAAGTGTAATGGGCGGTGCAGCATTTCCAAACTTGGAAAGACAAGGATAGTTTTTGTAAAACCAGAAACACGAATGAATTCGGAATATTCGGAACGCTAGCAAAGAATTTGCAATAGAGTTTATCTCGCGAAAAAGATTTCAAGAGGCGTTACTATAATGTTTAAACTCAAAATGTAGTCCCGAACCAGGTTTTATTGACTCTTTATTAACTTTTGTTCTTCCTTATATAAAGTACTGCACCCTTGTTCGGAGAAACTCCGCTAACAACGCATTAAATGGTATCTTTGTCATCCAAAAATGAGCAATAAGGTTATTATCTGATGCTGATTTCCTTGATCACACTAGTGCATTATTTAAAGAGCTAACCCTACTAAAGCTCAATGATGTAATGAAACTGGCCCATTTTATTTTTATTTACAAGTGTAAGAACAAAATCATTAATTTACAATGGGTAAATAGACATTTTGTAACTCATCAAGAAATCCACTCGCATCAGACCAGAAATAGATCAAAGCTTGTTTAACCTCAATTTAGATTGTTTTCATCTCAAAAACTACCCATTTTCATTGGATTGAAACTATGGAATGACTTAAATGCCGATATGAAAAATATTGTGAATGCAAATTTGTTTAAAACTAAGTTGAAATCCCGATTAATAATGGCATACTAACAAAAATTGTTCAGTTCTTTTCTTTCATGTATAATATTGGTTTCTTTGTATCGCATTGGTATAATGCCTTTAATGGTGACTGTTATTATCTTTTTATTGGGTTAAAAATCTCAGCTGAGCCGTGAACGGCCAAGCTCTGAAGGGCCAGTTCAACCTACAGCCCAAGTTAAGCTAGATTAAAAACTTACGGACTTGGAGGTCCTATTAGGTCCTACCTCAGGGTTGCTGACTCGATGTGGGCCTACATTAGGCCTCAGTTGCATGAATTTAAGATAAAACAAAAAGGGGGCACTATTTATGGTCTTCTTTCTAAACCTTGCAACAACAACACAACCTGCACTATTGCACGATGCAACAATCTTGTATCTAAACAACCAAACTGAATTGCAAGAGAGCTCTCTATAAGACCACACGCTGTAAGTATCACATTTCACAAACGAGTAGAAAAGACGCGCAGTGCCCCAAAAAATGATGCCACAAGAGTGTCCAAACAATGATGCCACAAGAGCCCAAAAATGCTAGCTGTAAATTAAGTGAATTTTTCACTAACCTTACAATTATGAGATGGATATATACATACCTTAACTTAATATATACAAGCAATGCTGCATCAATCAGCTTAGTCATCATATCGCCTTGGGACAACAATGGTTCTTCCTCTTTTAGATTTTCTAACACTCCCCACCGAAGAGGCATTGTTGTCATTACCTTCTGCAAGTTTAGCCGAGCCTTCTCCATGAGGCTGTAACTCAAATGTTTCATCTTGACTATTCGTGTTTTTGCTGATTTCTAAAGCATAGAGTTTTTGTATAGGTCTCTTTAATTTTCCTCCTGAAGTCTTTACCAGTGCAGACCTAATTAAATTGTCTTTGCCAACAAACAACTCTTCAATTATGCCAAGCTTCCAGCATTGCCTTGGTCTTTCATCCCCAATCATTACCACTTCTCCCACCTTGATACAATTTGCATTGGAGCCCTTTACATTGCCTGATGGGTAATAATTGAGTTCTGGCAAGTATTCCATCTGCCACCTCTTCCATAACTGATCTTGTGGCTCTTCAAGGTACCTGAACCTTCTGGTTAACTCTCCTTGAGTGCTCTGGATAGGCTGCAAGTCTTCTGGCACACTGGGGCTTGATGTTAATCGTTTACCACAAAGAAAATGATTTGGTGTCAATGGCTTTGCATCCTGCATACTGTTATAAACAAAAGTGATAGGCCTACTGTTCACCATTGCTTCTACTTCACACAAAACAGTGCAGAATTCTTCTTTGCTCAAATGAACATTAGCTAAAAGTTTCTTTAATGGACACTTTACACTTCTCACTAGCCTTTCCCAAAATCCTCCCCACCATGGTGCTCTCTCAAAAAACTAAACCCACTGTACCCTTGGTGTGAAAATAGGATTGGAATCCTTCCTCTTTTAGCAAGGACCAAACTTCTTGGAGTTCCTTTGCAGCCTTTTTGAAGGTTTTTGCATTATCCGATATGATTTTATTTGGGAAACCCTTTCTGTTCACAAACTTTTTAAAGGCCAAAAGAAATACATCGCTATTTAAGTTCCTTACCAACTCCAAATGGTGGTAGCACATGTGAAAGACATATATAACCTTTGTTAGACTCCCCTTGCTCATACACATAGACTGGACCTGCGAAGTCTACTCCCACTACATCAAATGGGGCAGTATAGACACACCGTTCTCTTGGAAGTGGAGCCACCTTTTCATAATAAGGCTTTGCACTCCAACGCTTGCAAACCACACATTTATGCAAGACCTTTTTCACTACTTGTCTAATTTTGGGAATCAAAACTGTTGTCTGATCTCTATTATCACTTCTCTAACTCCAGCATGTACCAACTTATGATGAGTATCCAGGATCAAAAGTTCCAAAAGTGCCCCCCAGAAGGTAGCAAATTGGATGGCTTTTCTCCTCTGGAAGCACAGAGAACTGTAGTCTACCTCCTACTCTCAATAAATTCTGATCCAAAAACACATCCAAACCCTTGAGAACAGAATGTGTTGGTAGAACCTGTAACGGACGGCTGGTGAGCAATTCCCTCTCTTCACCAAATTTTTCCTTCTGCACATATACAGTACCACCCAGTATTGCCCGGCTTGCTGAATCTCTTTACTCTTCAGAATTCCTTCCCTTCTTGTTTCTCCCTTAATATTGTTGGTAAATCTATATACCCATGCTGTCACTCTTAACAACCTTTTCAGACTGCTAATGTCCTCAAGCCTCAATATGGGGTCCTGCTGCATAACTTGACAACTGTTCACAGTGCATTTTCTCATTTCACTCACCCATTCTTCTTGAGCCTGGCATTCTCCTACAATAGGCTGATTAGGCCAGTTTTTGCTTCCAAGTTTCAGCCACTCTGGCCCATTCCACCACAAACTTGACTGTGCAAGATCTTTCACTGAAATTCCTCGTGTTGGTAAATCAGCTGGGTTTTGGGTGCCTGGACAATGCTTCCATTGCTTGGATCTGTGTGTGCTTGAATTTCCTCCACCCTATTGGCAACAAATGGTTTCCATTTCCTTGCCTGGCTTCTTAACCAGTGCCAAACTATAGTGGAGTCTGTCCAATAATAGCTTGGAATTTCATAGAGGACCAAAGACTTTTGCACTGTAACTGCAAGCCGACTAGCAATAACTGCACCCATTAATTCCATCCTTGGAACAGAAAGCCTTTTCAAAGGTGCTACGCTGCTCTTTGCAGCAACCAACCTGCAACTTACTTCCTCTTTCAATGTGCCTCTTATATAAATACAAGTTGCATAGGCTTCCTCACTTGCATCACAAAAGATGTGCAGCTCCAAATTGTCTGGACTATTGTTCAACTCTCCATAGTACCATCTTGGGATTTCAATGTCTCCAAGATGTGCCAATTCTTTGAACCAATATTTCCACCTTACCACCATATGATCAGGTAACTCTTGGTCCCAACCAAGTCCAATTTCCCAGAGGCTCTGAAACCAAATTTTTTACTTTATCACAAATGGAGCCAGGAATCCAAGAGGATCAAAGACCTTTGAAGCCAAACTAAGAGCTGTACGTTTTGTCCACCTTGTCTCATTCTCAGCCAGCTCTACTAAAGATTTCCCATTGAAGGTAAACAAATCCTCTCCTTGCTGCCAAACAATGCCTAGCACTTTTGCGTCTATTGCCCACAACTCCTTAATACCAGAATCCTCAGTACTTTCTGCTGCATCAGGTACTACACAGGACTGACTCATAAACTGTTGTAATTGAGAATGATTGGTCTGCCATTTTCTAAGCTCCATGCCAGCCTTCCTCATTATAGCTCTAGCGTCCATGAATATCTGTTTAGCCATTTCTGTATTATCCACGGAACACAGCAAATCATCAACATAAAATTTTTTCCTTATGTGTTCAATAGTGTTAGGATAGACTTCAGAATATTTCTTAAAATGGTACTGCATAGTAGCTGCAACAGAAATGGACTAGAGCTGAGGCCAAACAACACTGACTTCATTTTATATGCTTGAACCTTAGGTTCATTTTCCAACAAGTCTTTCGTATCCACCCACAGATACCTTACTGCATCTCTGTCCTCGGGTTTTAACTTTATCCGCAAAAAGGCTTGCTTCACATCTGCAGTCAATGCTACTCTACCAAACCTGAATCTCAGTAACAAGGAAAATAAATCTGCATTTAAATTTGGCCCAGCATCCAAACAGTCATTCAAGGACACACCACCTTTGTCCTTGGCTGAGCCATCAAAAACTACCCTCAATTTGGTGGTAGTTTTGTCTCGCCGTACCACTGCATGGTGTGGCAGATAATGTGCCTCCTGGCTCACCAGCTCACCTTGCACCCTTTCAGCATAGCCCTCCCTTACATAGCTTAGGATGGCCTCATTGTATTCAATTAACAACTCATTTTTTTCTTAGCCTGTACAATGAAGTCTCCAACCTCCGATTAGCTAGCTGAAGGTTTGAACCGGGTTTGCAAGAATCCTTCCAAGGGAGGCCAACTTCATAGCAACCATCTCTAAACCCAATCCCTTTTTCAAATTGCTCTAAAACATCATTGTTCATTATACTTGCCTGTTTGTCCTTTATGCCAATGGATTCAAGTTCCCAAAACGCTTTCAAATGCCTTTCCAAACCATGGCTGTTCTCCTCAATCTTAACAAAAAGAGCTTTAACCTCCATTTCATTGCAATAGCTACCATGTAGCATCCAGCCTAGCTTACTTTCAATAGCTAACGGGCCTCGAGATGTGCGGACAATATTACCAGTGATGAAGTCCCAATAATAGTCAGCTCCAATCAAAAGACTAACATCTTCTGTTCCTTCAAACTTATTATTGCCCAAATTAATTCCTTTAGCTTGCAATTCTTGGACACATGCCATATCTAAACAAGTAGTGACTGGAGCACAAAGTTCCTTAATCTCTACAGCTTGGACCTTGATAGTGGGACTGTGTGGTAACAACCCCTTAACCAGAACTTCTACCTTCTTAACTTTGGTTCGGTTTTGAAAGGAACCCCCAAACCCAGAAATTTTTAAATTTTCCCTCTTAAGTTCTTTAAACTTCAATTTTCTAGAAATTCTGGTCTTAATAAAGCTACACTGGCTACCACTATCAAACAACACTCTTACAGTAGCTTCTCCATCATTCCCAATTAATAAGGCTGCAGCTGTTTGCAATAATCCCCCTTTACTTTTACTCCCTTTCATAGCAGTGGCATGTGCCACTGATGTCTCTACTTCTGGGGTAGGCCTACTAGGAGTGTTTTCACACAATAATGGCTGATGCCTGCCATGACATTTTTTGCACAAAATTTTAAACTTACAAAACCTTGCTCTGTGACCTTTCAAAAAACATTTCAAACATGCTGTGGACTTAGTTACCCTGCCTTTTCTCTCCTCAAAAGGTAAAGCCTCAGCCACCTCACATTTATATGACTTGTGGTTGCCTTCGCAAAATATGCATTCCTTGATTCCCTTTAATTTATTCTCAGAGGATGCATGTAGAGCTGACACTGTATCTGGGCTATTCCTTTTTGTAGAAACCTTGGTGCTATGCCTGCCTTTGTCCCCTTGGTTAACATCCCACTGTGCAAACTCAATTTCCTCTCGTCTTGCTAATTCTGTGCCTAAAAGACTTAACATCTGCTGAAGGGGGATGTACACATGTTCTGTAGAGTGTCCCCTACTTAAGTCAAGCAAAATTGAGCTAGGCAATTTAGACTCCAGTATAGTGACCAACATTATACCATACCTTTTCATTCCTACACCCAAGTTGTCCAGGGACCTAGTTCTAACTTCAAATTCATCATATAACTGCTGTAACTCCTTGACACTATTGGAATTATTAACAGGAGGTATAGCTAAAAGTTCACGGAGGTGGCTTTTAATTAAGATCTCTGGCTTACCAAACCGTTTCTTTAATATATCCCAAGTCACATTATAATTAGCCTCTGTTAATGCTAATCCTGCTATTGTCTTTGCTGCCTCCCCTTCCAAGAGGGACTGCAAATAATTACTTCTCCAGCGCACTTAACACCTGACTAGAATGAACTGCTGATTGAAAACTGTCTGCCCATCTTTGCCATTCCTGAATACTCCCAGAAAATGTTTTGAGTACAACCCTCGGTAATTGATCTGCAGATCTGTTAACCTTAACTTCACAAACACCATTTGTTGAGGGTTGTGTTTCATTATTAGACCTGGTCTCTAACTGTACTGAGCTGCTAAACTCTTTTGCTCGGTGGCATACTTTAATTATATCATCAATAATCTCTTCAAAGTAAATTATGTTATTTTCTATTTCATTCTCTTCTATAAGAGCCTCAGTTTTAAAATTTACTTCACTTTGAGCAACCTTTTTAGTTTCTAATACAGTATGGAAAGCTGCGCAGTCACTAAGCTTAAATCCTTTTGCTCTTTGTAAGAATCTACAGTGGCAATGACCTTTGTAATTAGACCTTTGTAGGCGCTTCTCCTTTTTTTAAACTTGTTCAATTCAGCTGCACTCATCTTCAATGCAAACAACAATTGGGCTCAATGCCAAATAAGCTGAATTGGCAAAAATACTTAACCAAACTGGTCAAACGCAAATTTTGCTTTTTACAAATAAACTGAATTGCTTGGTTGGGGTACTGACCAACCACCAGTATGGAATACCAAATTTTCCACCCAAGTAACTAGCGCACCGAAGTCTGCAACCTTCGCCTACGAATAATAAACCAAAATTAACCAAACCAGTAAAAATGTAGGCCCAAAACAACGACAGACGAGTGGTCAAGTTTCGCAAGTGGGCGACCAAACTTTCTACCCTGGGACCCTTAACTCAATTATGCTCAACCCGTCTAGGCATAACTTGGGCTACAATTTGCACAATCAGAACTTTGCCGAAAAATAGTCACTGACTCAGTCTTGGGCTAGAATCCGGTTCTGAAGGACCATGTTATTATTTTTTTAATTGGGTTCAAAATCCCAGCTGAGCAGTGAACGGCCAAGCTCTGAAGGGCCAGTTCAACCTACAGCCCAAGTTAAGCTAGATTAAAAACTTACGGACTTGGAGGTCCTATTAGGTCCTACCTCAAGGTTGCTGACTCGATGTGGGCCTACCTTAGGCCTCAGCTGCATGAATTTAAGATAAAAAAAACAAAAGGGGCACTATTTATGGTCTTCTTTCTAAACCTTGCAATAACAACACAACCTGCACTATTGCACGATGCAACAATCTTGTATCTAAACAACCAAACTGAATTGCAAGAGAGCTCTCTATAAGACCACACCCTGTAAGTATCGCATTTCACAAACGAGTAGAAAAGACGCGCAGTGCCCCAAAAAATGATGCCACAAGAGCCCAAAAATGCTAGCTGTAAATTAAGTGAATTTTTCACTAACCTTACAATTATGAGAAGGATATACACACACACCTTAACTTAATATATACAAGCAATGCTGCATCAATCAGCTTAGTCATCATATCGCCTTGGGACAACAATGGTTCTTCCTCTTCTAGATTTTCTAACAGTGACCTTGCATTTGTCATGTTAGTAGTGATAATTTAAGATTAATACATGGTTTAACTATTAATAATACTTATTTGCTTATTTATTTATTTATTATTAATTAATAACAACTAGCTGTTTATTTTTAATTAGAGCGCAGTAAAACCCAAACCTTAAAGGCCAAATAAAATAAAATAAATAGTCGAGCTTCACTATTATTCATGTCATTGTAAACCGAATGTATTTATTTTATTATTAATAAAAGTTATTCAATTCAATTCAATTCAGTATTACTGTAATCATGTTCTTGTTCTATATTTTCAATATATTAGACAAATATGCGGTGATAACTTCGTTTTCCAGCAAATGGTGCACCTTGTCATCGCCCTAGAGCCACAGTTGATTACCTGAGAAAACACAGCCCTTGATTTAATAGAACCTGCAATGTAGCCGGCCAACAGCTAGGATTTAAATCCGTTGGACTACTCAGTGTGGGAAGCACTAAAAGAAAAGGTTTACCGCCTTGGTCATCAAATCCGTAATGTTCAACAACTTAGAGCTACAATCGTGGACGAATGGCATAGCATATCGCAACGATTTCTGAACAGTGCCATCGACGAGTGGCGAATGCGTCTTGAACTCTGTAGGGATAATGACGGAGGGCATTTTGAATATCTCTTGTCATGATCTGTACGATAAGTGATCCTATACTGAAAAAGATTGTTTTAAAGTTTGTTTACATTATTTGTTTAAAATATACATTTAAATTAGTGGCCTAATCTTTTTTGCCATACCCGATATATATATATATATATATATATATATATATATATATATATATATGTGTGTGTATATATATATATATGTATATATATATATATATATATATATATATATATATATATATATATATATATATATATACAGGGTGGGCGGAAAGTAGCTCCCTATTTTGGATTGGTAAAAAAATACGTATATTATCCATTTATTTCAGAAGAAATAATATGAAAAGGTAGGCATACATGGTAGGTTTTCTCTAAAATTCAATGTGGGCTCCAACTCTTTCCACCAGCTTCTGGAGCCGCCCAGGAATGGCGTCCACTGACTTTAGCAGGAACTCCGGCGGGATGGAGGACATGACTTCCCGAATTCGGTCCTCCAGTTCTTCCAATGTCCTCGGTTTGGTGCGGTAGACTTCTTCCTTTACCCACCCCCAAAGAAAGAAGTCGCACGGTGTCAAGTCGGGGCTCCTGGCTGGCCATTGATGTGGACCACGACGACCCATCCAACGCCCAGGGAAGTGGGCATCCAGCCACTCACGGACAACAAGAGCGAAGTGCGGAGGGGCGCCATCTTGCATAAATATCAGATCGTCGATGTTCTCCCATGTGCTGACAACCGGCCAGACCTCGTTTCGCAACATAGCAAGGTACCGCTCAGCATTCATGGTGTTGCGCAGAAGGAACGGGCCCACAACCTGATCTGAGGTCATACCACACCACATCGTTACACTGAACCGATTCTGCCGTTTTTCAGCGGTAACCATGGGATCCTCTCCTGCCCAGTAGTGGCAATTGTGGCGGTTGACAAAGCCTCCGACGTGGAACACCACCTCGTCGCTCCAGAGGATGTTGCGGAAGAGATGGGGCCAGTCTTCATGCCAAGCCAGCATGATTTCCCCGAACTCCATGCGAATGTCGCCAGTCCTCGTCCGAGAGAGATTGGCAGTAATGCGGCTTCCACGCACGCCAGTTCAGCTCCTTCTTCAGCACAGTTCGCACTGAGTAGCGGGAGAGTCCACTTTCCCGAGCTGCCTGGCGAGTTGACTTTCGTGGACTCAGTGCGAACTTCCTGCTAAAATCAGTGGACGCCATTCCTGGGCGGCTCCAGAAGCTGGTGGAAAGAGTTGGAGCCCACATTGAATTTTAGAGAAAACCTACCATGTATGCCTACCTTTTCATATTATTTCTTCTGAAATAAATGGATAATATACGTATTTTTTTACCAATCCAAAATAGGGAGCTACTTTCCGCCCACCCTGTATATATATATATATATATATATATATATATATATGTGTGTATATATATATATGTATATATATATATATATATATATATATATATATATATATATATATATACTGCGCCTCGGTGGTGTAGTGGTTAGCGTCGCTGACTACGAATCCATCGGCCCCGGGTTCGAGACCCGGTGACTGCAGCCGGCGCGCAGAAAAACCCAGCTGTTCATCCTTCCACACAATAAAGAAAGTGGTTGGTGGATAAATGGTACCCTGGGTGGGCTAGACGTTAAACTGTAGGTCTAAAGTGGAGTGACAAGCTTGACCTTCGTCCGAATGAACAATTCGGACGGAAGCTAACCAAAGGTTAACCAAAGGTTATATTATACACACAAGGGTAATTTAATAAGTATCCGCACTTTTTATTTTCACAATTTTATTTTCACATCTGATACATTATAAACACATCACTTCTCAACATAGTCTCCCTGTTTCTCAATACACTTAGGCCAGCGATCTACAAGCTTCCTAATGCCATCACAAAAGAATGTTTTTGGCTGTGTGCGTAGCCAGTCATGCACCGCCTCCTTCAGGTCATCATCGCCTTGGACCTCTCAAAGCGTCTTTTAGTGGTCCAAACAGGTAAAAATCCGAAGGTGCCAGGTCTGGACTGTAGGCTGGATGGTCGAGAACTTCAAATTTAAGTTCTTGAAGGCATTTTCTAGTCTGTGCAGCGGTATGAGGGCGCGCATTGTCGTGTAAGAGAATAACACCTTCCGACAATCTCCCTCTCCGTTTTGTGCGAATTGCTTGCTTTAACTCATTCCGAAGCATGTTAGAATACGATGCACTTGTTACTGTAGTTCCACGCTCTAGGTAATGTTCAAGGATAGGGCCTCGTGTATCCCAAAACAGTGTTAGCATAACTTTACCTGCTGACGGCTGCGCTTTGAACTTCCTTGCAACGGGAGATGTTGGATGCTTCTATTGCATGCTCTGTCGTTTACTTTCTGGTTCATAGTGATGGATCCACGTTTCATCTCCAGTGATAATGCGCTCCAAAAACTTTTCGCCTTCATTATGATACCGCACCAAAAGACGAAAGCAGACGTCCATACGATTATGCTTGTGCTCTTCTGTCAACTGTTTGGGCACACATCTTGCACAAACCTTGTGAAAGCCAAGAATATCATGAACTATCGAACAGGCTGACCCTTGACTGATGTCTAATGAAGATGCAATTTCTTTTATTGTTAATCTTCTGTCATCGAAAATCATGGCTCTGGCTTCTTCCTGCTTGTCACCACTGGTTGATTTTGACGGTCGTCCCGAGCGCTGAGCATCTGTCACACATGTCTGACCTTCCTTGAACATTTGAATCCACTCGTACACACACACTTCGCCGTGGTAACGCATTATTCCCATACTGAGCACATAAACGCGTGTGAATTTCAGCTCCTTTCACACCTTCTGCCCACACAAAACGAACCACGGATCTCTGTTCTTCCAGAGTACAAATTGAAAGCGGCGCAGCCATGCTCACTACTCGTACGATATGTGACAGCTACGCTTAGCCTAAATAAGCCTATATCCTACTGTTGCTAGCTTAAATAAGCCTATAGATGTCAGTTTGGCTCGTTATTACGTTATTACATTATTACGAGTATACATTACATATCTATATTATCACTAAAATAAAAAGTGAGGATACTTATTGAAGTACCCTCGTGTATATATGTATCAGTGGTGGACCGGATGTCAGTTTTTCAACATCTACGGATGCGGATGCGGATATTTAGTTAATCTATCAATATAATATAGAATTATGAATATATGACATAATTTTCAAATTTCGTGCTATTACTATTATGGCAGACAATGCATAAGAATTAAAATTAATATTAATGTTTTCATTATGATAAAAACAATAACTTTCTCAAGAGTTTCAGCCACAGAAAATTGAATGGAACAAGTTTCATTTAATTTTCTGTGTTACCAGGTATTTTATATTTTGAGGTTTATATATTTGTTTGTTCATTAATAACACTGTACAACAGTGAAAAAAAAACGGAAATGAGATCGTCATTTTTATAGCTAATTATATATGTAGATTGCGAAAATAACTCATTTATTTGTATCACCCACCGATTTTATGAAAATGTATCTTTGTATCATTTTGAGAACCACTGGTTCTCTGAACGCATCATTTACATTTTGTTCAGTCATGCATATGCTGTGGTGGTGGTGTTCGGCTCTGTGTTTCCACTTTGATTTCATGAAAAATTTCTTTCATTAATCATTTAAAACAAAATTGTCAGCCATATTTTATCATAAATCGGTGCTATAAGTGAGTATTATTGAATAACAGCTCTCAAATTATGTATATTTCACCGACAACGTCTATATTGTGTGAAATTGCAAATTGATTTATCATTTTCTTATTTTACAGGTTTTTATTGATGTTATGCTACAATGTCTAGAGGGTGCAAAAATTCGCCAGACAGTTTTTGTTATATTTGTAGGACATTAACGTTAAAACAGTATAAAAGGAAGTTGACTTCTCATGTGAAAAAGCTTTATGAATTATACTTCGCATGCAAAGTTGGTGATCAGGACAAGCACTGGGGGCCTCATATCTGCTGTGTGAGATGTACAAGCTCGTTATCTGCTTGGTTCAAAGCCACCGGTCCTGGTCTGGGAATCGGTGTCCCAATGGTATGGAGAGAGCCGCTGGACCATTCAACTGATTGCTATTTCTGCTTAACGAACATCACAGGTTTGAATCTTTTATTTTTCTGAATATGCACGTCAAATTTGGTGTTTTTAGCACATTTTAGCATATCCTGCTCTGCATAATGTATTACACAATTATGTTATCTTAAGTAGTCAACAATGTCATTTGTCTCACATTACAGGTTGCAACAGAAAAGTCTACCCAAATCTTCGTTCTGCTATGCGTCCTGTGGAACATTCTACAGATATACCCATCCCTCGTCCTCCAGCTGAAATTCCGACCGATAACACAGACTCTGACAAATCGGAATCAGACGGCGAATGCTATGAAGCTCAAGTCGAGTCCAAGAAAGAACAACATCTCATCACGCAGCCTGAACTTAATGATTTGGTCTGTGATTTAATACTTACCAAGCAACAAAGTGAACTGCTGGCCTCACGTCTACAAGACTGGAATCTGCTGGCGGAAGACGTACGAATTACAGCATTCCGAAAGCGCTCCTTGGATTTGCAGGAATATTTCACAATAAAGAACAATCATTGTTATTGCATTGATATATATGGTCTGTTCGATACTCTGGGTTTGTGCTATGAATCGAATCAGTGGAGATTGTTCATTGATGCATCTCTGTACAGTGTTAAGGGTGTACTGCTACACACTGGGAACACAATGCCTTCTGTTCCGATCGCTCATTCAGTCGTCTTCAGAGAAACGTATGACAATGTTGCTTTTATTCCGGACTGTATAAAATACAATGAACATGAATGGCTTATCTGCGCAGATTTGAAGGTTGTGGTTATTCTCAATGGATTGCAAACTGGCTATACGAAATGCATGTGTTTCCTATGCAAGTGGGATAGCCGAGCAAGGTCTGAACACTACACACGCTCAGTATGGCCGCCGCGAGACAATTCCTCACTTGGATCTCGCAATGTTATTCACGAACCACTAGTACGAAAGGAAAAGGTTATCTTGCCGCCACTTCACATAAAACTAGCGCTGATGAAACAATTTGCAAAGGCTTTGAAACAGGATAAGCCTGCCTTCAAATATCTAAAGGAAAAATTCCGAAAAATAAGTGATGCCAAGATTAAAGAAGGCATATTCGTCGGCCCTCAAATTCACCAACTCATGCTAGACGAACACTTTGAAGCAGTGATGGATGAGGTTGAGTTGGCAGCCCGGCGTGCATTCAAAAACGTGTGCAGCGGTCTAGTAGGAAAGACTAAATACGACATCTATGCTGCAATTGTAGATCAACTTATCAACTCATACCAACGTCTCGGATGTAAGATGTCATTCAAAATTCATTTTTTGCATTCACATCTCTCATTCTTTCCGGAAAACGCATCTGCTGTTAGCGACGAACACGGGGAGAGATTCCACCAGGATATAGCCACAATGAAGAGCCGATACAAAGGAAAGTGGAGTCCTGCTATGCTGGCCGATTTCTGCTGGAATTTAAAGCGTGACCAACCAGAAGTATCACACAAACGCCAGCATAAATACAAATAATGAGTTGAAAACAGTATAATACGAGAGTTTTATGTTAATTTTGTGCATATATGTTGAAGTATAGCAATAATTAAACTGTTCCATATGATAAAGCCTATCTGTTTATTAATATATTCTTATTTTTTGGTATGAAGATTTTAAGCAGTCATTACAAAAAAACGTGACGTGATAGAAAAAAACCATTTTCAGATTTGGAATCAGCACACTCGAAATATTAAGAATGACCGAATGTTATTCCCGTTTTTTTTCTGAACCGAAAATTTGTTGTACAGTGTAATTAATACTTTACAATAAGTTTACATGAAATGTGCATGACTGGGCCTTATAAGCTACTTTATAAGCTAATTTAATTTTAAATTGCATAATTTATTAGAGGTAATATCCGCATAACATCCGCAGTCAGAAGTGCGGATGCGGATTCGGATTTTAAAAATGATGCGGATATCCGGTCCACCACTAATATGTGTATATATATATATATATATCTATGTTATACATGTTATAATTTATAATCGAAGTAAAGCCGCGCCCTGATGACCATAATGTTTATGTAATTAAATTCATTCAGTAATTCTCAAGCTATGTATGACTAGTTTCCTTCCGAACGGAATTCACAAGCAGTGACGCAGACGGTTTCTTTGATTTCACTTGGGGAAAAACAGTTGTTGAGAAGCTCGGTTCTACAATGTTCTTAGGTGACGTCAACCACTTGCGTGGTGTAGCCAGGTTCCGTTCCTTTACTATATAAAAAGGGGATCAGCGCCCTTAAGGCAGATTCCGAGGAGAGACGGGTCTCCTGGCTGAAATGGCGGTTTTTTGGTCCGTTAACGGGAATTGCTTATGGAAATTGGAAGATTAATGGGGTTTCAATTTAAGTCTGACTGTATCGAGAAAGGACAGTAGCTTAGCAATTGATTCATATAAGCTTGGAGACTCAGAACGGACAAGGGTGTCTTAGAGAGATCTTTGGCTTATTTCATATCTTACAATGAAGAAAAAGAAACTATTATTATTATGAAATTTTTATTATTATTATTATTATTATTATTATTATTATTATTAACTCTCGTTCTGTGTAAGAGAAACATTTGATTCACTCCAACCAATTATATTTATCTCGCCTAAATTCAAATTAAAAATCGTATAAGCCATTGTGTTTATTTTCTACTCTTTGAACTTTGATAACTGGGAAAAAGAAAATCACGGGCCCACGCAGTACTCCGCGATTGTGGGAATACGAAGAGTGAACTATTTCTGCATCCAGGAGTGCTAAGGTAATACCCCTCTCGCGTGCCATCCTTCTCTCGCGTGAAAGAGAAGGGTATATAGACAGCATTAACATTACAAGCAACATAACTAGCCAAACTTATCTGTTGAATGTACAAGTAGATAATAGACTGTAAACGATGAAAATAATGAACTGACGTTATAAAAACATTTATGTCACTCCGTTACCATTTCGAGATGTCACTCCGTTGCCATATGATGTGTAGTTACACTAACAGCAGTAAGTATTTTGCTTCAATATTTACTCATCATATACTGTAATTTCTTGTTAATAATTCTATTAATCTATAAAACTTAATTTGTTGAAGGAACAGCACTTTATGTCATTGTGTTCGAAACTCTTGAAAATTGCAGTATATTTTTGTCACTCTGTTACCGCTTGACTTTGCCCATATATATATAACAGAGTGACAAAAATATACTGCAATTTTCAAGAGTTTCGAACACAATGACATAAAGTGCTGTTCCTTCAACAAATTAAGTTTTATAGATTAATAGAATTATTAACAAGAAATTACAGTATATGATGAGTAAATATTGAAGCAAAATACTTACTGCTGTTGGTGTAACTACACATCATATGGCAACGGAGTGACATCTCGAAATGGTAACGGAGTGACATAAATGTTTTTATAACGTCAGTTCATTATTTTCATCGTTTACAGTCTATTATCTACTTGTACATTCAACAGATAAGTTTGGCTAGTTATGTTGCTTGGAATGTTAATGCTGTCTATATGGATGTCTTCAGTTAAGCTCTTCAAATCGTTCCAACACCTTCTTGTACTCATTGTCATTTACCTTGAATAGATGTCTTCTGGTAGAAGAGGCAGGTGCAAGTGTGGATATCTGCATGAGGATGGATTCAGCAGACACTGAAGCAATGTCGTCAACACACTTGAAGCAGTTCATGCTCTGCTTAGTCTGTTGCAGGGAGGAGAACTTCCATTTGTCCTCTTCATCTTGACTGATAGCCTCACTCAGAAACCAGTAGTGTGTGGGGCTCCAGTACACCGCATACCATTTGCCAGGCTGGATACTGATGCTCATGGGATCTGCAGGCAGAGTAAATTTGGCTTGTTGGGGATGGAGTGCTGGCTGGCTGTGGTAGCGTCAGCGAGAATGTAATCACAAGAATCAGCTACACTTATGGTTTATCCTGACAATATATACTCGGATTTAACGTCATGCTTAGTGACGCTGTCTCTGGCCGTGCATCATAGAGACGCTAGAGCTTTCTGTGCGTCACCGTGATGCCGGCACTGATTGCGCATCATATTGACGTGATGTTTAGTGACGTCAAACGGTAGATAGTCGCAATAGATAATATGTAGATAATAGCAATAGATAACACGGTAGATAATAGCAATAGATAATAAAAACTGCAGTGTAGAATACTACAAGCAGGTGAATTGCTACAACTTGCTTGTGTGTGCCCAGGCATGTTGAAACCAAACAGCCCAATATCATAAATAGAAAAACTGTATTTTTTCATATTTATGTGTGTTTAGTTTTTCGTTTTATGACTGTCAGGTGGAAATCATAGGATATTTGTTTTGGTTTAGTTAATTATCTCATAATTTCTTGTGTAATTATATAATTTATGTCCACTGAACATCTGTCACTCCGTTACTTGTAACGGAGTGACACATATTTGAATGCCTACAGTTACCATTAATAAATCAGTAATGCAAACAATGTTTATTCCATGTTACATAAGGCTGAGATGTGCTTACTTTCAACAAGTATGATGAATGTACAGCATTCATAAATTTTAGAAAAAAAGAAATTTTAAACTTTTTGGTAACGGAGTGACTGTAAATGAAAAAAATATTATTTAGTTTAAAGAACCAAAAATAGTTTTCAGATGTATTTTCAAATATGCTACTGTAATTAGATCCCAGTAATTTCCGTTAACAGAGTTTGGTTGATATTCCTGTGTTAAAAATACGATTTTATATCTCTAACACAAAGAGCAGATAGCACTTTACTTGAAACCCTGTGAATTTGGAACTAAACAGGAAAGAATCAAAACAGTTCGAAAAACTAGAATTATGTAGCTATTTGGCTGAAGCATCAAGAAAGCTAGACAATAAAATTTAAATTTGACCAATGATATTCACCTCCCCTTGACTTTACCCATACATATATATATATATATATATATTTTCCTCATCACTTTTTCTTATCTTCGCGTGACACGCTCACAAACCATCCTAGTTGATCAACATCTTATTGAGACTCATCCATACACATAATGGTGGTGGTGGTGGTGGTGGTGGTGGTGGTGGTTCAACAAAACCAGCATAACACGTATCAAATAACAATGTTCAACCACTGTAGTACAAAGCGATAATCCTGCAGTTTAGTAAAACTATCAATTAACTCTAGGCCATCGGTTATCGGGAGCAATTTGTTTTGACATACTCACTATCACACACGAAACACTTTCTAATGTTTCATGTTGGCTGGGAAAAGTCCATTTCCTGCCTGAGTCAACTTAAAAGATATAATTTTTATAACCAAAGCGCGTAAAATTCCCAAACACAGTCAAAATTTCAAAACCATTGCTCAGTTATCTTGCTAATATTTATGACGGTCGAAGAATTTTGTTACTTATGGTCGGCCAAATCAATGGCCAGATTTGGATGAGACTTGGAGGATAGGGGTAAGTGAGGCCGGGGAAAAACATAGGCTATGTGGCGTTGGCCTCTAAGGCCATCTAAAGCCGCTGGAGGCCTCTGTATTCCGGATTGGTTGAAAGATAGTGACATCATAGACACGTCATGAAATTGGCGGAGCTCTAGCGCGTGCTTTTCACGTGATGCATTTACGATTCAGAAAACAAATTTTAATTTTTTTAATTAGACAAAAATTTTAATTTTTAAAAATCTCCATATAGGTATATATACTGTCTGTCGTCTGCCTGTCTGTCTGTGTGTCTGTGTCACCCTAAAACACGGAAACAGCTCCTCGAGAGAAAAAATTATTAGCTAGGTAAAAGTTGCTTAAAATTAATCGAAACCTACGGGAAATTTATTGAATGTCCCCTTAGGTTAATTGAATGCCCGGTTAGGTCAACTGTACGCTAGGGTGTATCATGCTCATTGAAGCGCGAATTTCAAGATTGGCAGTATGTATTCCTATGTAAAATTAAATTTTAGGAGGGGGTTGTTTTCTTGAACTTTTGCTAAAAATCACGTTTAAGTGTTCAAATTTCCACTTTTTCGTTTTCTGGTTATGTACAGAACAGCTGTGCAGGACATACACTGTAGTACAAATGTAACAGACCGGTTTCTTACCAAACAAAACCATTGTAACAGCTGTTCTACGCGACTAGAGTTTCACTGTGATAATTTTCTATGTTTCAGATACAAAGCTTGGTGAAGATGGTGTAGCCACCATGGCTAAGCAAGGACGAAAGACCAGAAAAAGTTCTGGTTCAAAGCTGAGTGATCTGGTGGGTCCAGGCAAGCAGTTATTTCCCACAGAGTTCCAACCTGGAGAGCTGTGTTTCAGAGAGGAGTCCTCCTCCAGGAAGCGAAGCTGATTCTGGATGATATGAAGAGAGCTCAGTACCCTCTGCAAGATTTGGCTAAGGACTTAGCATCACTGGTACTGGCACATTGGCGCAAAAGCAATGCCAAGTTCACTCCTCCTGTGATCATTCAAGAGAGATCCTTGCCAGGAAGATTCTTGTCAGATGGAATGATATGATTGACCTAGTGAATGCAGAGTGAAGGCTGCAAAGAGAGAGAAGAGAATATCTGAACTCGATACATTGTTTGACATAACCTGCAGACATGATATCACTCTCTGTGGAACTGAAGCATCTGGCTGCTCTGGCTGTGCTGCTAGAGTTCATGTGAACTGTGACTGTCCTCTGCCTCAGAAAATTCCAAAGCTAGAGCTAGAGTGGCTCCATTACCAGAGGATCAAAACCTCAGAAGTTTCTGGCTTCCGGATGGCATCTGTTGATGTGAAGGAAACAGTGAGGCAGGTGAAGGCTGCTAAGAGGAAGGAGGAAGAACAGAAGGCAGCTGAGAAGAGAAACAGAAAACAGGAAGAAGAAAAGGAGCTACTGCTTAGAGCTGATGATGGAGATGATGATGAAGATGAGGTGACTTCCTTGCAAGAGTCTACAAGCAGAGCAGCTTCTACTGCTGACACAGATTTTTCCAGTACTGCACCAGGCACAAGCTCCAATGTCAACACTGGCAAAGTCTCCACCTCTGCCAGGAGGAACTACATGGATATCTCAAGCACTGCTGCGGCTACAGTCAGGTTCAAGGTGGCAAACACTCCTGCAGCAGCTACTGCAACTGGTTTCTTGCAAGATCTCATCAAAGCTGGCCATCTATCTGCTGATAAGGCATATCTAGCTGTTGACAGAATGAAGATGTGGAGGGGCAAGGAGTCTGTAATAGGTGCCTCGGTGGAGGCCCTGGAGAAAAGGACAGAGGAAGAGGAGATCATGGGAATTTTCTTTGATGGAAAACAAGATAAGAAGACAAAGATCATGAGGTACAATGAAGAAACTGGCTGCTTCCATCCTGATATTACAACTGAAGAGCACTATAGTGTTACCTGGGAACCTGAGGGGAAGTATCTCTTCCACTGTACGCCAGAAGAATCTGAAGGAAATGAGAAACCTACACTGAAGATAGCTCAGGTTCTGTTTGAGTGGATTAGTGATTATGGTGCTAAAGATACTATTGTGGTCGTTGGTGGTGGCTCCACCAACACACACACAGGACCTGATGGAGGAGCCATCACTCACTTGGAGAGACTGCTAGGTCACAAGTGTCACTGGCTGATATGCCAGTTGCATATTAATGAACTCAGCCTCAGGCACATGATCATCAAGCTTGATGGTCCCTACACGCACAAGTCTGGGTTCAGTGGCCTAATAGGAAAACTTTTGGAGAAGATCAATGACATACCTGTCAACTTTAGCTTCAAGTCTCTGCAGGAGAAGATATAATTAAACTGCCAGAAGATATTGTACAGAACCTTAGCACTGACCAGAAGAACTGCAACCTACTGATCAAAGCTCTCAAGACAGGAGATTTGAGCAAGGAAGTTGCTGGTCTGAAGTGTGGCCCACTGAATCAGTCACGCTGGCTGACTACAGGTGAGGCTCTGTTGATGCTGTGGATGAGGCAGCATGGTCTGAAGGGGGATGTGTTGAAGAAGCTGGAGGTGCTGCTGAAGTTCTGCCTGGACTTCTACTTCAAGATGTATTTTGAGATCAAGGTGAAGCACCACATGAGGTATGGACCTCACCATATTGTGACCGCTCTGGGACTGCTGAGAAGCCAGACCTCTGAAGTCAGGAACATAATCACTCATGTGATAGTTCGTGGAGCATATCATGCTCACAGTGAGAACCTCATTGCCTCTCTCCTGTGCAGTGTATGGGCAAGAGAGAAGAGATGGTTTTGTTCGTGCTAGGATCGATCACAGAGAATTGTTGCCAGTTTTCAAGTCAAAGCAAGACATTATGAACATGTTTTAGATCTCTACAAGACCTGCTAGACAAATCAAGATGCTTTCAGTAGAAAAAATCTCAAAACATTCAGTTGACCAGCATAATATTACAAGCTGCTGGTGGAGGAGGGACTTATACAAATATTAAAGAAGAATTCCAATTGCAAAGGTTGAACGTCACAGCAGCTTGCGGAAAGGTAGGGGCAGCTGCCATCACACTCATCACACTCAGTGATGCCGAAAAGAAAATAAATAAAAATTGGTGGAGGCGTTTCTAAAAAAAATAAAATGCAAGACCAAGAAAGAAGAACAAAAAGATTCTGCCTGATGAAGAGAACAGCCGCGAAATGTGGTGTACAGGAGACTAAAATTCATGCAATTCCTTAGTTTTGAGCCATTTTGGGTGATTTTGGTTATTTTCGGGGCTATGAACCACTTTGGCTGGTCTTAAATGGGTCCAAGCCTGCCCCTAGAAATGCTTATGGGTGTATGTGAACAATATGGAACATATGGAGGTCATTTGAGGCTACCAAGTCTGAAATTGGCCAAAAATCCCATTTTTCGACAAAAAAGTGCGATTTTGAACACTTAAATACGATTTTTCGCAAAAGTTGCAGAAGATGAACCCCTCTTAAAATTCAATTTTACATAGGAATACATACTGCCAATCTTGAAATTCCAAGTTTTTCAATTTTCCCGTAGGTTTCGATTAATTTTAAGCAACTTTTACCTCATAATTTTTTCTCTAACTTAAAAAAAATAAAATTTTGTTTTTCTGAATCATAAATGCATCGCGTGAAAAGGACGCGCTAGAGCTCCGCCCATTTTATGACGTGTTTATGATATCGCTCCGCCCATTTTATGACGTGTCTATGATGTTACTATCTTTCAACCAATCGGAAATACAGAGGCCTCCAAAGGCCTCAGATGACCTCGGAGGCCAACGCCACATAGCCTATGTTCTTCCCCAGCCTCAGTTACTCCTATCCCCCAAGTCTCATCTAAATCTGGTCAGTGGTTTGGCCGACCAGAAGTAACAAAATTCTTCGACCGTCATAAATATTAGTAAGATGTGTGTGTGTGTGTGTGTGTGTGTGTGTGTGTGTGTGTGTGTGTGTGTGTCGACGGCATCAAACAGGAAATAGTAGTCGTACATTTTACTTGAAATGTTTGAAGCAGTATAATCGACCACTGAATGAAAAAAATCGATCACTGCAAACAAATGAAGTAGACACATCTAAAGCAGAATGTTGCGAAAGTGAAAACGTAAAAAATTTCGGAAAATAATTCAGCAGTAAGTTAAGTATGAATAGAAAATGGAACTTCAAATATTTACGAATGAGTAAAAAATTCAGTGTTTATACTTTAGGAGACTTCGCTTGAATACATTTTCCAATTTGCATCCAAATGTATTTTTAAATTCAATGTATCATATAAATTCACATGTATGTGCTTTATTTATATATATGTATATATATATATATATATAACGGGTGATCCAGATAAATGGGACCCATAAAAAAAAGCCAAATATTCTTAATATTTAATTCCTTTCATAAAAACTATATATCATTCGAAAGAGTAGAGTTACAAGTTTATTATGAAATATTTTTTTTTTTTAAATGACTCCTTCCAAATGTGCTCCATTAGTTGCCAAGCATTCCAGTGTTCTCGCTTGTAAGTTCTGCATCACTTTTGCAAGAGTGTGCGGTGGTATGGCCTATATCTCATTTGTGATGGCGGCCTTCAATTCTTGCAAGGTCGTTGGGTTATTTCTGTAGACCCTACTCTTTAAATATCCCCAGAGATAATAATCTAAGGGAGAAAAATCCGGAGACCTTGCGGGCCATTCAACGTCTCCAAATCTTGAGATTAACTCGCCTGGAAACGTTTGACGCAAAACTGCCATGCAGTTCCTCGTGGTATGGCAGGTAGCTTCGTCTTGTTGGAACCAGTGGTTTTCTAGACAAAGATCTCTTAATTTAGGAATAAGGAAATCGGTCAACATTTTTTCGTAGCGTAGCGATCACCATTTACAGTGACCGTGTTTCCGGTGGAATCCTCGAAAAAGTACGGCCCTATGATCTGAGATGCAATAAGACCACACCAAACAGTTACACGCTGACTATGCAACGGGACTTCGGTAATATTCAATAGATTTTCTGTTGCCCAGAAACGACAATTTTGTTTGTTTACAGTTCCATTCAAGTGAAAATGGGCTTCGTCTGACATAATCAAAGTTGCTAGAAAATTGGTGGTGTCATTTACCTTCTGTTGGATCCATTGACAGAATTGTCGTCTTCGTGCGAAATCTCCATCGTTTAGTTTTGCACTGTTTGAATTTTATATGGAAAGAGCATTAAATTTTGCTTGAATATACGGTGTGTTGTTCCATATCCAACTCCTAACAGCTGAGAAGCACGTCTGATGCTTATGTTAGGATTATCCTGTACAATTTCATGAGTTCTGTTAATGATCTCGTCTATCCTTGCTGTGCGCACTCTTCCAGTTGGTTTTCTTTTTCCAATGCTGCCAGGGAAAAATTTCTGACACACCGACGGATTACTTTCTTAGAAGGTGATTTTGACATCTGAAAATTTGTCTTGAAAGATCTTTGAGCTGAAACTACACTTCTTCCATGCTCATAATATTGCTCAGTTATGAAACGCAGCTGTTCCACAGTCCATGCATTCATCTTGAAGGGTTAGTTTTAACTAACACTTTTATTTTGTTTTGTATCTTATCTTGTCTTGTATTGTCAAAACCTATACAATCCTGTACAAACTTGTAACTATCCTCTTTCGAATGATGCGTATGATTTTATAAAAGGACTTATACTTTAAGAGTTACAGGGGTTTCTTTTGGGTCCCATTTCTCTGGATCACCCTTTATATATATATATATATATATATATATATATATATATATATATATACATATAGACAAAGAACACAAAATTAAGGTTCTTTATTTTTGTAGCAGACACCAAATTCACCAGCCCGTAAAAAGTTTGATTCAAAGGTGTTTTTCAAACCACCGAACTACCACATTCAAGATGCAGCTATACCGAGTTGATCGACACGATATACTGTAACATCGACACTCTAAAAACTAACAACCTAACTTAACCTAACCTAATCTACCCTAGCCTAACCTGTGCTAACCTAACTGAGCCTATGATAACCTAACCTAACTCAATTTTAACTTCAATAACATAACTTATTAATTTTATGTCTAGTCGATCAGATGTCGTTAGCCCGCGTAGGACTACACTCGAATCACTATTACGCGTAACTCCTGCATAACATATCCTCCAATTTTTGTTAGTAACTGTGGCCTAACTTACCTGAACCTTACTTAACGTAACTGTCTCGTATACTGAGACTGGAATTTTCATCAAGATGTGGGAAATGCCCTCAGTTGACGACAGTATTTTCGTCAAACTTCGACGCTTGATGAAATACTTTTCGTGCAACTTATGCCTTGAAAATCCTTGAAAAATAATGTAATTGAAGTGGATGGTGCCATCTAATGGAGGAAATGTCAATTAAATTCTGTTTCAGTTTATTTTCATTAACCGAATGTAATTACTGTATTTTATATTATTTTCGTTAATAATAATAATAATAATAATAATCTTTATTCAAAAAGAACACATTACATAAGATATACATTACATCCATACTAGTTTACACAATGTTGGGGTTAACGTTTAATTTTTGAAGTTTAATTACAGTATTCTTATCTCAATATGGCTTTGGGAAGCATGACAGTTTTTCAGGCAAAGGTCTTTGAGATTTATCTTTATTTTTACATTGGAAAATGTCAAATATAAATAGAATTTGTGGAAAATAAAATAATGTTGCATTTAGTTAACTCTGTCATTACAAATAAAAATTTAAATAATCTTTGAAATAATAAAAAATGATAATAGAAATAATAATAGAAATAATAGAAAAGAAAAATGGTGAATAATACAAATCATGATACAATCTTAAAGTTACAAAGATACAGATGAGTGAGGCATATTATAAATATGGCGTAATATATTGGAAACTTTTGAAATCTAATTTATGTGGTTTATTATTGCACCCAGTTAAGATTGTGAATTTTGCATATATTGCAGGTGCTTTTCATTGTTAGGTAATATTCACAAACTGCAATATACAGTATATGCATATACACATGCATACATTAGTAGAAGTTTATAAGGTGCTTCTTTAGTGAGTTGCTAAACGATATTAGTGATGGTGTTTGTCTGATGTTTATGGGTTACCGTTCCAGGTATCTGCCCCTTTGTAGAAGAGAGCATTTCCTGCAATTTGCATGGAATAATTTGGCCAATGTATGAAATCATTGGGAAGTCTTATATTATGATTATGGTTTCATCTGATGGGGAATAATCGCCCTGTGAATGGCCGAAGTATAGTTTCTATTGTTAGCAACTTTGTACATACTGATACCGACAGTAAGGGTGCTACTGTAGTATGCGGTCTACCGTTAAGTTTCTACTGTAGTATGCGGTCTACCGTTAAGTTTCTGCTGTAGTATGCGGTCTACCGTTCAAAATATTTAAAATGAATTGAAAATGAATTGAAAGGAATTATAATTTAATTTACACAATTAAGGAATTATTAAAGAAGTTAAACATACTACTACCGCATACTTAACGGTAGACCGCATACTACAGTACGCCCTTGATGATTGGTTAGGTTAAGTCGTGATATTTTCGTTAGTTTTAACGAAAATATCACGACTTAACCTAACCAATCGTCAAGGGCGTACAATTAACCTAATAATAAAATAATAAGATAAGAAGCTATAATTAAAAGGTAGACCGCCGAATCGTAGGTAGACCGCATACTACAGTAGCACCACAGTAAGTTTATACAGGACATTTAGTTTTAAAATATGTAAGTTTCTGAACACTGGAGAGGTATGAGATCGTCTGTTATCATTGTCTGAAAGAGATCATAAACATTTTTTATGGATTAGTTCTAGCGGATATAGTATGTTCTAGTATGCCGTAAACAAGACGAGTGCAAATCACTTGCAATGTTGATCATATGAATGCCCGTGCCAACACCCTTCCCCCCTTGTTGCAAGGTGCCAAAAAAAGAAAACGAAAAAAAGGAAGCAAGGGGGAATCCCCCAAGCTGCAACAAGGAGGAATCCCACCCAAACAGGAGGAGAGGAGGTTGATCTCCCGCCAAAAGGGTTTCCCAAGCTTAGGAAGGTAAGAGAGAGAGAGAGGAGAGAGAGGAGAGAGCGAACATTCTTTCGTCTGGACCTCCAGACGCATAATGAGAGTTCATCCGCGCATCAGCTGGCTTAGAAGTCGTATTCCGCCAGTTGGCTTAAGCAGCCATTTGGTTAGAAGACTTAATCTGGCTTAGAAGGCGTAAATGGCTTGTTTTTGTGTATGTGCATGTATATATATATATTATATATATATATATATATATATATATATTAATAACTTTTGAGTTGCCAGATTACGCTATTTATTTAATTAAAGGAGATGTTCTTCACAGCACCAGCTCGCTTAGAAGTCTTAATCCGCCAGTTGGCTTAGAAGGCATAACCAGCCATTTGGTATAGTGTATACATATATATATATATTATTATATATATTGAAGCAAACGTACAATATTTGTATATATCTCCATCATCCCGGTTATTCCTTAATATCGGTTATACATATAGATATATATATATACACACCCAAGAAAGCATTTGTTTCAATCGGATAATAAAACACAACTACATCATTCTGTTTATTTAGACGAGTTAATGGAAATAATTTAACATACATGAAATATACAGGAAATAAATATACAATAAAAAATAGTTCAGAAGAATTCTATACAGCAAAATTACACACTTTACACAAAGGATATATAATATATATATATATATATATATATATATATATATATTCTTAAATAATAATATTAGTACAGGAGAAATCTATATACATATTTAATATATGTATGAGAAAATACACACTTGTATATAAGCATAAAACACAATAATAAGAGTACAGGATAAAACTATATACCCATTTAATATATGTGCGAGCAAATACATACTTATATATAAACTTCAGAACGATATACATCAAAATACATACACTTTATATTCTACTGCGCTTAACTAAAATACTAAACTCGCATGTGATTGAGTCTACAGTTACATTATTGTTTTGTACTATACAATAAATACGATTTAACATTATTTCACCGTTCAATGTATACGGATGTCTATACTCAATGTAAAGGGTTTTCATTTCGTTGAAGGCTATTTTTGTGTCCACTTTACATTCGGTTGGCAAGTTATCACTCTCTTTAAACACGGACAGAATACAATCAAAAGCACGCACAAAGAGGGCATCGCTCGCCACAACATCATTATTAAATTCAAGTTTATAAACACTCCTTTCCAATCGAGGGTTTAGTTTTTCCAATCCGAGCTTCTCAACCGTGAACTCTTCACAACGCATATCTGTAGTTGAAATAATCTTCTAAGTCGTGACGGAAGCTGCTCGTTATATAAAGCAATAGTTCTTCAGGGTGAACGGTGTAGGTGAGCTCAACCCTGTACCGCTCAAGTCCTTTGTACCAAAGTTCATGATATTTTGAAGAGTCTATACCTTTTAAATAAGCATCCAGTTCCAGACCATTCTCGCCTTGTTCAGTCGTACACTCGGTAAACCCGTCCAGCAGAGCGGTGTATGCGTATTCAAGAACCGTATCAAAATAAAGCATATAGGTAACACGTGCGTCTAATATAGGCTTTAGCTTACGGAAACGGACGATTTCAAACATTCTGTCGAAGATTCAACGGTTTCGCGTGGGGACAAGAACGTTATTATCAGATGCATTCTTCCACATCAGTCGTATATCAATGCACGGCTGGTTGCGATTTATACATAACGTACAAATAATGGCATATGAGGGGGCATCACTAATCTATTCTCTTCTTGTGCCTACACTTCCAGGTATTTCATAACGATCCTCGCCCCACTTCTCAACTACCACGAAGACTCTATTCATCTCCTCAACACTTAAATAACTAACATTCTATTTACCAGAGTTTGTTTGTCTACAAGTCGCTTCAAGTACATAGTTAATGGCGCCGGTCTTACGCCTGAACACACGCAATGACTTCGCCACGGACATATCATATACGGCATTGAGAATGCTGCTCAACGGAAACTCCAGCGTTTTCTATTGTGAGGAGTGCACGACTGCACGTCCAATCGTTTCAAGCTCTGAGATGACTGTGAGCAGCCAGTGTGCGGTTCGGCACGGAGACAGGTGTGGGGAAACGAGTCACACGGGCGAGTCATACCAAGCGTTAATGTTTCGTGTACGGGTTTGTTCCAGCATGAAAGAGTCATGTGAGTACTTGTGCCCCATTATACAGGGCAATCGTTTCGAGAATTTTTCCATCTGCGATACATGGAGTAATACCGGCTTTAATGTTTTATCACTCCCACTCCCCAGAACGCGCACCAGACTTCTTCGTTCAGGGATATTTTCTCGAACTATGTAGATTTTATTAACACTCCGGCATACTATTTGAGAGAAAAATGTGTCCATATTTATCCTTTTTGCTTAGCAATCGATACTCGTCCCTAAACTCTATAAAAACTCACACAGGCCTTTAGCCACAACCTCACCGCGAACCTCGTCATGATATATATGAATGTAGTGGTAAAAATGTCAGATTGTCTATGATGACAAGATTTACATTCTCAGCCGCAGGGTACGTGTACTCGGTATGGTGCAGCATGACATGACATAATACCGCTTGTCACACCACTCATCAACAAGACTCACTAACCATACCCGTTGCTTCACTTTTGCACGTGTTGTTTCTTTCACTTCACGGTATATGTACGCTTTTACGCAGTTTAGTCCTACAACGTAGTCCATTACATCGTTTGTGCCACGAAATCCGGCACTGCTCTCGCCAGAATATCCATAGAGTATTTGAACCTCTTGTTCCTCACGCTTCGCAGAGTTCAATGTAGCCTTACAAGTCTCAAAGGAGGGAGGGCTAGGGAGTCTTTTAGTATTCAACACATCTGTAAACTTTATCGAATACCACTTCATAAATGTCGAGCACGCAATATCAAAGGTAGCCATCACTAATTTTTGTCTACGCGAGAATTCTTCAAAATACACGTCTGAGGTCCAGCGCTTGCTGCGGTAAACTGACAACGCAGGGATAGAGATGTACCCAGGTAGTAGCAGGAGTCACGTGACCCTTAACCGATCATACAGAGGGCGGAGCTTAGGACTTTTTCCTGTATATACACACACACACACACACACACACACATAAAGGAGAAAATGAAAGGCTAATCGAAACATGATTTATTTAATAAACATATCACCAAGTAAATTATTCAAGAAATATATATTCAACTACGCATAATAAATAAAATAAGCATTTCCAATAGGTGTTACGACACACTTTCGTACCCCTAAGTTCCTTCATACACCCCAGCTTCTGGGCCCGAAAATTGTGGGTCCCTACAATTAGTTCGGGCAGTTGGTCGCCCTCATCTTCCAAGCACGCTAGCTCCTTCAGCGAGTCAAAGTTAACGACCTGTCAATTCACATGGTTAAGCGTGATACCGTTAGCCTTCACGATATATTTCATCTGCTCGCCCACCATCAACCGTACTCCATAAATTTTGGCCCTGTTGATAAAAAGGAGTCAGCGTATGCGTTATCACAATACTCTCCTTGATCTCGTCAGTCAACTCTCCGAGGAATTCCCCAATAGGTGGCATGTATTCACCTTCCCTCGCTGTGAATATCACACTATCTGTGTCGGCGTACAGAATCCTCCGCTCAAGAGAGTGCAGTAGTCCCCAAAGTTTGATGTGTGCGTATACGGTTGTGAAGCTGGCTACAGGTACGTTTGTAACACGTGTTGTATCTGTGGCCAATTCGGTGATGTTTTACTTTATTATGTACGTATTACCTACATTCACGATCTCCATAGCCTCTTTCTCGGGAGCATTGGCATAATCCCACACCTCATTATAACTTTGGGCTAGATTAGTGGTGGCGAACCTTTTTTGCTGGCAGGTCATTTTTTTACTTTTGATTTTTAAAAAAATGGAATAGGGTCACAATAATTTATTTACTTACTATTTTTAGTGAGAAACTTGTTGGATTTTAGCTGCTAATGTTTTGATCCGAGGTTTATATTTAGTTGTCTTTAGTCTCACAGATGCAGCACTCATATCTGTGCCAAGGCAATTCCAAGTGGCAGATTTGACGAAATTCATGGAGGAAAACAACTGTTCACATGAATAAGATGAACCAAACATTGTTAGCAGAGCTAATGTTAGCTTTTTCATTGATGCAAAAGAATTTGGTAAAGAGTTCCATTCTGCAAGAATAAGATTCTCTACTCTTTCTATTGATTGTTGTTCTCTGGTTACATCCAAAATTCAAGACTTCAATTCCTTTTCTTGTAACTTCAGATTAAGATCAATAAATTAGTCTTCCATACTGCACTTTCTTGGAAGTCCATTTCTAAATTACCAATGTCAAGCCAATGAAAAGCTGATGACAGAAGATCTTCAAATTGAAGAGTATTGGGGAATTGGATGAATTGTAAGTTGTCATACATACACACACGTTTCTAAACGTATACTATACGTTTAAAAACGTTTCAATGTGTATCAGCTGTTTATTTCTGTGGGAGAATAAATAATTTTAAAACTGTAAGGCAGAAAATATTAAAAATTAAAGTCATATTTCATTTAAATAAGAGCTCGTGGGTCACTAAACATTGCCTCGTGAATCAGTACTTGACCCCGCGGGTTAGTGGTTCGCCATCACTAGGCTAGATGAACGTTCCCCTTGCCTGTATTCTGTGCAAATTTTCCCCAAAGGCACAACTTTGCACTAAAGCGCATGCCAGAGTTCTTTACAATTTGGGAACGGTCAAGTTGTGTCCCTTCATGGTCACGTAACGCTGAATATACACCGATTTTTCATCTTCGGTCTCAACTCCCCGCGGAGGCCCTGATGCTTCTACCTTATCCTTCAAAAAAGTGTTTATATATGGCGTGAAAAGGTCGGGTACCTTCTGGAACCTCCACACCTCATATATCTTCAATATTCTGTAGCCATAGCGAACGGCTAGGGACAGCTCAGGACTTGTATATACACCTCTGATCTTCCGCTGGTTGGTTGTGTGATTACACGCCCCATTGTTCTCCTCTGCGCACTTCACGCACACGGGAAACATGAGTTTGTGGTCCATAACGACGCGTAAGATCAGCATCCATAAGTCGCGAGGGGGGAGCACGTTTACGAAAGAAAGACAGAAATAGTTCTTGTTCACATTTGCTGAGAATTCTTCGATGATGGGCAGCGCGGGCCCCACCAGTTTTTCAGGTGCTCCTACGGGGTACGAATTGTTCTTCATCACGTAGGAGTATAAAGAACAGAAATCGTAATAATGAAGTTTCACACGCTCCGCAGGCGGAAAGTATAGCTGGAATGGGTTTGTACGCCCGCCGAAGAAGCTATCACCACATTTGAGAGGATCCAGCACTATTGAACGTTTGATCGCGGATGCGGGTCTATGCAAGACTGTCGGCAGGAGATCTATCGTGGATATCTCCTACGATTCCACACTCACGACGTGGGCAACCATGCCACCAGCACCCGTTAAAGGAGTCCACAGTCTTCTCACCAGTGCCACGATCTTCGCTTAGATCATCCACCCAAAAAATACGAACAGTGACATTAATGGGGACTTCTCCCGTGTTGCGGGCATGTTTTATGTATACACCGGTCTGTTGCTGTAGGTGTATGAGCCAGTAAATCGCCTTATGCCCATAACTGCGGGGATTGTTTCTGTGAAAGACGGCTAAGGTGTCTTTAGGCATGAAGTTGTTCTTGAACACCGTAAAGCACAATGAGGTGATCGTGGTTGCGATTTACAGCGGATCGCATTTGATCCGATCTATGTATGATACATTCTTCTAAAGGCCTAGAAACATATTCTAACCACGCGCACATCATTCACGCAAAAACGTTCACATTCATTCGCTATATTGTAAGGAATATCTTCATTGAAACTGTTGAAGTAGCGGTCAAAATCTTCACGCTCACT
The DNA here is from genome assembly GCA_023014485.1 of Bathynomus jamesi. Lineage (NCBI taxonomy): Eukaryota > Metazoa > Arthropoda > Malacostraca > Isopoda > Cirolanidae > Bathynomus > Bathynomus jamesi. The sequence continues at coordinate 666,840 of JAJOZX010002277.1, forward strand.
ATCACTCATGTTGGCATAGTAAAAGTAATGTTTCGGGGTGGCAGGTCTACGTAATTTAAAGTGTCGCTAGTGAGGAAAGTGTAAGGGAAATACCCTTTTGAAACTTCGGCGGCTACACCCATCACATTCGGTAGCTTGGCTAATTTACAAGGTGTGAATAATAAAGTGACTTTAAACTGAACATTACCTCTTATTTGCACTTGTATGTTTGTTTCCTCTTTGCAAGGGATCGCCTGTAAATATCTCCGATGATTCGTGTTCAAGCAGTTCATTATAAAGGAATTGTGTGTCAAATTTTGCGCCGGTACGGGCCAGAATATACACAGGCATTTTTCTGAACTTGTCGTTAACTTGACAATATAGGACACAAAGAGTTTCACGGGGTTGTCGTGTGCAATCTTTTTGAAAACGTTTGTCCGTTTACCACATTTGAGACACTCATCACACTCGATCTGCATACACTCATCGCAGATAGTCTGACTTACAAGTAGATGTGGGATAACCTCTTTGGTTTCAGCAACCGTATATGTTTCTATATCGTAGTACACAGTTATACAAAGTCTATTTTTAGGTTTAGCATCTTTCATCATACATGCTTTACTCCATCTGCTTTATAATTCTCATGGCATGTAGAACAACAAAGTTCAACACATTTATGCGTGAATTTTCCCCAATTACACTGTGTAACACTGATTCTGTTTATATAGAATTTTTTTTGTTTTTATATGCATTTGTGGGCGCTGAGTCCAAATCTGGCCTTGGTTTGTGTGTATCATCAATCGTTTCAGAGATAATCCATTTTTCATGTTTTACCAGTATAATGTTATTGTGGGCGCAGCAATATCAGAATAATCAGGAATTGTTGAGAAGAATCCGGATGTTCGTTGACAGTTTTTCGCTCTAGAAATTGCCCGAAACTTCCACTGTGCTATATAAAGAAGAGCGCAGAGTCTGAGAAGTCAGTAAGTGTGGGCACACAAAGAAAGCAGGTTGTTTGTCTGATGGTTACCAGCACTGAGGTACTGTGTTTCTGTGCTTCTCTGTGCTGACGATTTGAGTGTTATCGATCCTTTTTTATTGCGAACATTATTTCAGTGTTGTGAATACATCTTTTTTCTGGAATCTGTAATCTGTTGCAGATTTAATAACTCTTCTCTCTATATCTGCAGGTTATGATTAATGTAGTACAGTTTGGTAAAGAGAATGGCAACTAGAGCTTGTAAACACTCGCCGGATATATTCTGCTACGTTTGTGGGTATTACATAGGCCCCAAGCAAGTATCGCACAAGATTGTGAAAGGCACCAAGTTCTGGATCGCGTATCGGCTCTATTTTGGTATGCCTATGGGTGACCAAGATAAACCCTGGGCACCCCATGTGATCTGTAGAAGCTGCCGCTCCACTCTTGAAGGGTGGCTGCGGGGAGTACGCAAGGCAATGCCCTTTGCGGTACCCAGAATATGGAGAGAACCAAAGAGCCACCACGACGATTGCTACTACTGCATGGTAGATGTTTCTAAGTACAGGAAAGTTAAAGGAAGGCAGACTCTTCAGTATCCAAGCATAGCGTCGTCCATAGCTCCTGTACCACATGGCGAAGGTCTTCCAATACCACGTCCACCAGAACAGGTATCTATCCATTACTTTACCTTCTGTATTTACAGACTCTGGGTCATTACGTGTCGATTTTTCTTAGTGCTGATGCTCTTCTACATATGTAGCTATGCCTATATTTTGTTTCTTTGCTTTGCAGGTTGAAAATGAGGATGCAGCTAGCTCATCTGAGATGTCGGCTGGTGAGGACAGTCATGATGAAGAATATACAGTAACTTTCAGTAGAAACCCTCACTTTCCAAATCAGAGGGAATTGGACGACTTAATTAGAGATTTGGGTCTGACGAAATCAGGGTCTGAGCTTCTGACCTCCAGACTCAAAGAGTGGAATTTGCTTGGAGAAGACTGCAAGAGCACTGTATACCGAAAGCGGCATGAAGAGTTTGCAAGATTCTACGATGTCAATGGCTCTCTCTGTTATTGCAGCGAGGTTAATGGTCTATTCACAGCTATTGGGTTAACACATATACCCTCAGAGTGGCGCCTGTTTATTGACAGTTCAACTCGGAGTTTAAAAGCTGTTCTACTCCACAATGGGAACAAATATCCCTCTATACCAGTTCCACATTCTGTTCAAATGAAAGAGGACTATAAAAATGTCAAACAACTGCTCATTCAAATCAGGTATGACAATATAACTGGGACGTGTGTGGTGATTTCAAAATGATTGGTTTCTTGTTAGGTTTACAAGGAGGGTTTACTAAATATTCCTGTTTTCTTTGCCTGTGGGATAGCAGGGCTTCAACTGAGCACTATAAAACAGTTCAGTGGCCTCCACGTGAAGGACTGCAACTAGGAAAGTACAATATACTCAGGGAACCTCTTGTGAAGCCTGACATAGTTCTGCTACCACCTCTCCATATTAAGTTGGTTCTAATTAAGCAGTTTGTAACTGCGTTAGATTCTGGAGGGGAAGTTTTCCAACAGATTCGAATCATGTTCCCTAAACTCTCTGAGACCAAAGTCAAGGCTGGCATCTTTGTAGGACCACAAGTCAAGGCTGGCATCTTTGTAGGACCACAAGTCAAGGCGCTGTTGAATTCAAAGAACCTTGAAGCCAAGATGACTCCGATCGAAAAAGAGGCTTGGTGTGCATTCCGTGATGTGGTTCGTGGGTTTCTAGGCAACCATAAAGCATCAAACTATGAGGAGTTAGTGTCAAACTTGATTAAGTGCTATGGCAAAATGGGGTGCCGTATGTCTTTAAAATTACACTATCTGCATTCGCATCTAGACTTTTTCCTGATAACCTGGGCGATGTGAGTGAAGAACATGGCGCAAGATTCCATCAAGATATTTAAACGATGGGGAAAAGGTACTAGGACCATTGGGATGCTTCCACGATGGGAGACTACGTATGGTTGCTGGTAAAAAAGGATAAGAATGTTCATACGCGGAAGTCGCGTTCTTCAGTGCATTTTTAAGGAACGCACACCATAACAAGGCTTGTTATTTTCTTATCGGTTCTCCTCATGATATATATTATATCCTTTGCACCATTTTGGGTTTGTCAAACAATTTTGGCTCAATAAACATTAATTTCCAATAGTGTTTTTATTTTCAGAAACTATTTATGTTAGCCTTCTTTATATACTTTGCCATATGAAAAGTGTGATAACCTATATTTTTGAAACGGTTGATGATAGAGCAAAACCAATATCATTTTTGGAATCAGCGCCCAGAAAACATTAAGAAACGACAGAAAAATCACAATAAACAGAAAAATTTTCAAATTTTGTTACCGTGTTATCTATCATATGAAACATACCACATTTGCAGATTCTCATTTTCCAGCAAGTGCCAATTGACTTATGGAGAGCAAAACAGTTATTATTGAAAAATGTACGTCTACACACATTACAATCCCTCTTCTCGGCTTCAACTACACGACTTTCACATTTGGAGCTTTTACACTGCTCACATACCATGTGGCATTCCTTACAATGTTTCACTATATTATCCGCAAACTCGACACAACCCTTACCCAAATCATGATGCCTTCCATATTTTCGACTTTTATCATAACTCGCGTAAAGGTCCTTTATATTATGGATGGGGAGATACGTTGACCCTGACAGCCCTTAAATAAGTAATGGTCTTGTACGGTCTCTCACGTTGCTTTTAAATACATACACACTACACAGTCCTTCAACGATCATCCATTCCAAGTACAACTATACGAACATTCATTTCATGCTCTACCCTTCTCATCTCTTCAGGAACCATATTCCACTCAAACTCAAGCTTGCAATTTGATGCCAGTTTTCGGGCACGCTGCACAACCGTAGATAACCAAATATTTTTGACCCAGGTATTTAGTACAGTAAACATATGGGCTAAGACCACTGTTATAAAGCCGCAACCATGCTCGCTGTTTATATGCCTTCTGTAAATATCTCGCGAGTTGAAGTTAAGAGTATAAGGTGTGGCACTATGACCCGCAACCCGGAATACTGTCAATATCTATCATGAAGTTGTCCATGTTGAAGGTTGTACTACTTTGAAACGCCTGCATTATACGGCCTATAATGTAAGCTATATCTACAGTTGCCAAGCGTCTGAATGGTATTACTACCCAAAAATCATCTACATCCCCGTCATTTGACCCGAATTCAAAGGACAACCTCGTCTTGACTTCACGACCGTCGCTGTTCTGAAGGGCAAAGTCCACAATACGTTCAACTATGCATCACAGACCGTGTTCAACACCATTGCTATACATGGATCCAAGGTCAACCCTTCCAATGTACCGATTTCTAGTTAGGGTTGGGGTGGGGGTAGCGGTGCGCAACAGCTCGAATGTTATACCATCCTCTACAGAATGAGAAGCTGCTGCTGTTGTAGAGGATGCTACCGGAATTGAACAATAATAAGGGGGTACGTCTTTATTTGAGGAATGAGCTAGTGTGGGGGTTGTGTCGTAAGACGTAGAGGGTTGGTGCTCTATTACTGAGGGTCCAACAACCGATGCACTCCTGGCACGCTTTATATCTGACGCGGAAGGCACCTCATCATCAGCATGCCTCTGCTTTGAATTGTCGCCTGTGGGCGCTACAGGTGTCGCTGGTGTGGGCTCGCAAGCGGGGTTGGAGCCTGTAGCCACAACTACACTCTCATCGGAATCGTCTGTAATATCGATGATGGGTACATGTTGCTGTACCTCATCGTCATTCATGGTTCCGTGGAAGAAGAGGAAAAACAAGACTGTAGAATAAAAGGAACGTCACATAAAAATTTATTATATTTTGCAAATGTTCCACTTAAGGGTGTGACGTGTTAGAAATGGATTCTGTAGAAAAATTCAGGTTCACGAGCCCGTCCACATGTATTATATCTGGCCCTACAGGATGTGGTAAAACCGTGTTTATGCTTAAAATCATTAAAGATAAGGCGGAGATGTTCTCAAAATTTGTGCATAAAGTCATATGGTGCTATTCGACATGCCAGTCAGTATTCAACGAGTACCAAGATGATATTTTGTTCCACAAAGGGGTATATGACGTTAATTCGCTAAAGGGAAATAAACATACTCTACAGCAGAGCTTTCCAAACTGTGTCGCGATACATTAGTGTTTTTTGTATTTTGAAAATTTTGATTTTTCTATCAACAAAATCGTGCTACAAGATAAACCACCTACTGAAAAATTATCTGATGTTTGATATTTGATAACAAAAATTAATTAATGTGTCGTGAAAATTTTTATGCTTAAATAGTGTGTCGTCAACGTGAAAAGTTTGGAAAGCTCTGCTCTACAGTCATTGTATTTGACGATCTCATGTTAGAAATGGATAAAACGTTTGCCGAGACATTTACAGTGTTCTCCCATCATCTTAATTAAGCGTGTTCTTCATCAATCAGAATCTATTTTACAAAAATAGATACAAGCGCGATGTGTCATTAAATACACAATATCTAGTCTTATTCGCACAGTGTATAGATGTGTCACAAATTGGGGTATTAGCCAATTAAATGTTCCCGACTCAGCGTAAGTAGTTTTTGGAAGTTTATAAAGAAGCTACAAGTCAACGTTACGAATATTTGCTGTGTGACCTTCACCCGCGAAACACGTTTCGGGTGCTTCTAAGAAAGAATATATTCCCAAACGAACCTGAAACGTTGTATATTCCAGAATGACAAAGAGGCTACAGAAATACCACGAATTAATAAAAATTTAGCATCCACTGCCCCGGGTATTGCAGCACTTTTTTCTTAAAAATATTGACACAGACTTTTTAAAATGCACCTGTGAAATCTATCCTAATGTTATAAAATGTAACGTACCAATGAAACCCCTTCAGAAGGCTCGCCTACGCCGTTACAAGAACATAATACGTACACTCGCTCGTAAAAGTTAAACTGAGGGGAAGAAAAAACGAATTACTGTACAAAGAGGGGGATCATTCCTCCACAGCTTATTTTCAGTTTTGGGACCTTCACTGACTAGATTAATATAATGAAAAAAGTAGTCGTGATTCCGCACGAGGTGTATGCTTCATTGCAAAGCTCAAAGAGTCCAGATACAGTTTTAGTATCCCGTAAAAGCAGGTTAGACCTATTAAACAGTGAAAAATCACCTGATGAGTAAAGAATTTTATACCAAGAAGCTCTGAAGAAATTTCTTCATGAGGACGAAAATTATAAGAATCCGACAGGGATCCCCGTGGTTATTAGGCACAGCAGAGACAACGATGAGCATGGAGACATAGGACCTGGGGCCGACGCTAGAGATGACCAGTCAAAGAATAACGGGTCGACCCACAACATATCAAACATGTATTAAAAAGCAGTCTCACACATACATTGAGGAATAAAGGATCAAGTCTTTATAATCTATTGAGTGAGGACCCCATTATACAGTGGACCGATACAAGTGAGGTCATTGTTGAAAGAACAAAGGTACAGGGCTAGAATATCGTTGATATTGTCCATGACCTGATGAGAAAGTGGGATAGGCCATCACCATCAGGATGGAAGCATATTAAAACAAGACTTCAACAAATAAATGTCCCCAAAACATTGATAGGAAATCTGAACAGGTTAAAAGACTTGGAGCAAGCTTCACATGTGCCACAACTGAGCGCGCCATCACTCCTAGCGGTAGTATCTCTGAAAAGGAGAAAGAAGAGACCAAACAACAACGGTCAACTCTCTCCACGTGCCTCTAAAATACGCAAATGGCCAACATATTAAGAAAAGTTTATCATTACATTTAAAGCCCAACCTCCTACGGCGGTGTTGATAGACTGTACAAAGGTGTTTACAATGATGGAGTAGGGAAAAAAGATGTTGCGAGTTTTCTGTGGGAGCAGGATGCATATACATTTCATAAGCCGGTGGGAAAAAGGTTTAAAACAGCCAAGACAACAGCGGCTTCGATTTAACAGGGATGCAAAGATATTCAATGTATAATGGTGGCTACCGCTACATCCTATTCATCATAGACGTATTTTCTAGATATCTGTGGTTAATTTCCCTGAAAAATAAGTCGCCTGAACCAGTTGCTAAAGCCACGAAAAAGCTGATGTTGAAAGAAAACAGGGTTCCAGGCTATTTTTGTAGGGACATGTGGAAAGAATTTATAGACCAAGCTTTTCAGAGCATGTTGGCAGAGTTTAATATCAGTTATTACACGAGCAATTCTATACATAAGGCATCTTTAACTGAAAGAGTTCAACGTACCATAAAGGAGCGCATGCATCAATATTTTACACATAAAAACGCGTACAGATATATAGACATTCTGAAGTCACTGGCCTCATCCTACAACCGTTCACACCATCTTTCGATTGGGACAACACCTAACGAGGTTTTAGAAAGAGGTACGCACACAGAACGTGATGTGAGAAGAGATATTCGTAGAACTACGCCACACTCTGCTCGTTTCAAAATCAATGATTATATAAGGCTATCGCACTCGGGTAATACTGTATATTCGCGAAGGGATTTGAACAAGGATGGACACATGAGATTTTTAAAATTATGGCTATGAGACCAAAAGGCGAGATAATGTATTACATTGAAGATTTGAATGGGGAAGAAATAGCAGGTTTTTACTGCGAGGAGATGCAGAAAGTGACATTTAATTTAGGAAAAAATATGTTTAAAATTGAAAACATTTTAGGTAGCAAAGGTACTAGAAAGAGAAAAATGTACCTGGTGAAATGGCTATGGTACCCAGAAAGCTTCAACAACTATATAAAAGCTGATGCAATAATGAAACTTAAATAGTATGCAACATGCCGCCTAACCACTTCTATGTCACACTCCCGTCCTCTTTTTCTCTATCTGTATATCCTGGCAACACTCTGGCCAACTTTGTAACAGAACTCCACCGCCCCATAGGATTGGGCCGTGAGTCGTATGAGGTTGGAATTTGTGAATTTCAGCTAGCCACCAAATTTTTAACTGTAGAAAAGGAACAGGACATTTTTTCTGGTTCCTAGAAGATTCGACGAGTGTGAAAAATTAGCATAACCTTAGGTGATACTATGCGATCAGTCTTGTTCGGTGGGACACAGTACTAGAGCACAAAAGTAACACGAAGCCTCGGTCATTTGACGCAACTTCGGATATTGTGTGGGGCTTAAATAAAAGTCTTGAAAAGTCGCGCCTAACAACCGATTTACTTTTTTGAAGTCGTGAACATAGACACGCCTGCACACACGTTGATGTTAAAATCAACGATTACTAGAAATATTAAAGACAAAGAGTTGATCACAATTATGCCCGAAGGCCGATATGGAGCAGCCCTCCAAAGAGATACTTTTCACGAGGCACAACAGGATTTGTCCAACCTAATGTAACAGTTGAAGTTGGAGAAATTGAACGATGGCCACCATGACCCAAACATGTGCTATATTTACAGCAATATCGCGGAGCACCAGTTTGTTGGGGATACCCAGGCAAGCCAGTTGCGCATCGCTCACATTCCCAACAATAGAGTACAGAGCTTGAGCATTACATATAACAAACCCCATTATGTGAATGTCCCAACTAATCTATTAGCTAATATCTCAATATATATAAGAACGATTGAGGAGGAAAGCTTCCCATTCGGTGAAGCTACACTTTCGCCGCACTGAGTTATAATGACCCGAAGGCCTTCCACAGTCTATCGAGGGGTGAGATACCAGCGTGGGAGTGGGCTTGGATCCATTTTTTCAACCATACTGCGTACGGCTGTCCCTTTGTTGAAGAGGGGTGCCAGATGCCTTGGGAGGAAAGCGTTACAATCAGGCTTAAACACGGTAGAAGACATAATGGCGGGGGCTAAGCCTAAAGAAGCGCTAAAAAAAGCACTCAAAGCGTACACGGGACGAAATCATCAACGATGCAAAGCGAAAAATGAGCGGTGGTTGGAAGAATAAGAGGGCTGTCCGGAAGAAGAAGGGGTTACCAGCACGTGGTATTAAACGTAAAAGGACATCAAAAGAGAAGTGTTCTAAGCGACTAAAACTTATGGTTGATCATTTTTTAAACTGATATAAGGTAAGGACATTGCTCTCATGAATCATAGGATGTTTACTACTTGTTGAAAGAGGTTGGACTATTTCTGACTCGTCATGGCACGCTTCATCCATCCGTGTAGTTCACAATGTTGTAAATCGGAGCTGTCTCCCCTTGCCATGCCCCCAACTCAAGTTTCTATTGAGCACAGTGACTTTATCACAATTAACCCGTTAAACACAATTAGTTCCTCGAGTGCCCCTATAGGATTCGTGATCCCCAACTGAGGCCCTTACTTTTTTAATCCAAGCTGTGTGCACATGTACGATAACCTATGTATAGCACATTCAGATGGAACGGATTTCGAAGACAAATACGTTGTATTTCCCGAAACAAACTTTCTACACTCCATATTCAGCCAGTGTGATGTGTATTTAAATCAGGTCAACATATCGGCAGGAACGGGCTGCTATCAACTACGAGCCGATCTGGAAAATGTGCTCAACTTTTCAAAAGAAGCGAAGGATACCTTTTTAACTGCTGTAGGCTATTTTCAGGGTAAAGACGAAAGCAGTATAAAGGACAAATTTACAAATTCTAAAAAGATATATGAATGCTTCGGACGCCTGCATACAGACTTCACATTCCAAGAGAAGCTGCATGTGAATGGGGTCGATATGAAAATAAAGGTCACTCGCACGAATCCTGAAGGTCACTCGCACGAATCCTGAGATCTGTTTAAATGTGGGAGCTGAGCAAGAAGAGGGCGCAAAGCCTGTTCTGATTCATATTGTGGAAACATACCTTCGCGTACGTCAAGTGAAACTATGTTCGCCTAAACAGTTAGAAATTGAAAAAAATTTACTACATGCCACAGTATACCCAATTAACAGAGTACAGATCAAACTATACACGTTGCCCGCATTGTTGGCATCGAAACAGATAGAAAACATCGCCCTGGGAGCTCTACCTAAAAGGTTATTAATTGGCATGCAGGACCACGCTTCGGTGAATGGTAAATATAAAAAGAAAGCATTTAGTTTCGAGAATTTCGGCCTTAAAAATATAAACCTATACGTGAATGGCATAGCCCTAGTGGGACACTAGAAACGGATTATTCATCAAAAGTCGTGTTCACGCTGGTGCTTGCGATGAATTAGGAATGGACGTAACGCAGAAGGAAATCAAACTTTACTCGTTTGATATCACCACGGACTTATCTCTAGTGTAAGTACACACTTAAGTCCACAGCAGAGTGGAAATATTTCAGTCAGATTGGAATTCGCCAAGCCGATAGACGCACCTATTAGTGAGTGTACTAGTATACCTCGAATCACAGGCCCTAATAGAAATCGATAGATTTATAGTAGTCACAGACTTTTAAAATGGACGCGAATACACTCCAGAGAGTAATGAATAGTGACCGAATCACACGCTCCAAATTTATCGGCGTGTTTGCGAAGAACGAAACATTGAAATTGCCAACTACGAGAGACTGCGGCGCACTTATTCTAAACACGGATTTTATTGGTGGAAAAGAAATTCATTGGATAGCCGTCTGCTTTAAAAATAGGGATCGAATGTACTATTTTAACTCGCTGGGGCTCATCTCTAGAATGCCCCTATTACTGTAAAATTTCTCGAGCAAATATATATCCCCTAAATTGTCTGGAATCCATACAGGTTCCAAGGCTACTATAGCAACATATGTGGCATGTACTGCCTTCCATTCCTCTCCCATATGGCACGTGGGAAGCAGTTTACAAATTTTAAAAAATTAGTCGACCTGCGTGACACTGAGCGGAATGAGCAAATGGTATGCAGAGAGATAAAAAAACGTTTTCCGATTGTGTGCACTCGATGTATTGTGATGTTTTACGCGTATATATATATATATATATATATATATATAAATTGTAACGAGTAATTGCTACAATATTGTGTAAAATATAAGATGTCCCCAATAATGTTAGTTTGTGTACCGTTTAAGGACGAGCCTTATGCTCTGTAGCTTATTTAAAATGTAATGGATACTAATTCTGTAAGTATTTCAAGTGTATAAAAAATTGATGCCAATGTCACTCCTATATGTGTGAGAAATATTGAAGGACATATTACGTAAAATTGTATGGAGTAAATGTTATTATGTACTATTTTATAAGACATTCCTCATGGTTCTAGCATTTAATAAATTGATGAAAATACAATGCGTCTTCTTCTTACTCAAAACCAGTGTTGGGCACTAAAGCGTTAATCCGATAACAGTTAATTAACGAAGTTAACTTTTTTTAACGGACTATTAACGGAAGTTAATTTCCATTTATCGTTATCGGACCAGTTAACTTCCGATAACTCGATATTTAGTCTGTTAAAGTCCGTTAACACGTTAACTGCGAGGAGTCATTCACGGAAGATCACCGCTCCGCGAATGAATTCAAACCGCCATAACTTCAGTCTGTCAATTCCGTCCTCTGCCGCAGTGGAACGGCTCTTCTCTCTCGGCAAGGACATCCTGAGGCCCAAGAGGTCAAGACTGGCAGTTGGGCCTAACTTTGAGAAGTAGGTCTTTCTGAAGGGCAACCAGCAAATTATGTCATAGTCTTTAATAAATGTGCCTAAAATTTAATTTTACCTCTCAGTTCCCGCCATAATAATTCTCTGGTAAATTAAAATTTAGTTAATGGTTAGTGGTTACAAGGGTTTCAAAACATGTAATCAGTACATTTTTCATTAAAAATAAAAAAAAAAGTTATTAAGCAAAAAAGTTGCAAAACTTGATAAAAATACAGTTAAATACCTATTTATTTTTGGATTTTGCATAAATAAACATTTTCTATGGGTTTTAAAGCTTTTTTCCTTGATTTTTTTAAATGTTAGTAAAGAAATAGTTATCGTTAACGAATTATCGTTAACTTCCGTTAACTTTGTAGTAAAATTATCGGATTATCGTTATCGGAGTTAAAAATTGGGGTTAACGGATTATCGTTATCGAAGTTAACTTTTTGGTTAACGGTGCCCACCACTGCTCAAAACACACACACACACACACACACACAAAAAAAAAAAAGTTTACATCACTTCGTCGATGATGCGGCAATCACTGTACTGCAATACTTCCACATCCCTATTCAGATCACTGTCCACGACTTGTGTTTCTTCAAAACTATTACGAAAAGATTTTATAACACGAACAAATTCCGCATCGGTCCTTTAAGGAGAAAGGATACGGAGTAGATAGAAATTTTTAAATTAGTTTGGTTAGTTCATACATTTTTCATGACCCTTTTTTAATAATAATTAAAATCCATTTGTTTTTCATCAAATATACACAAAGAAGAACATATATATATATATATATATATATATATATATATATATATATATATATATATATATATATATATAGTACAAGGAGTATCTTCATCAGAATCAGAGGTCCTCAGCTCAGTACCACAAGGAACGGTATTAGCTCCACTACTCTTCATAATCATGCTAACTGACATAGATGAGGACGTTACCAGAGACAGCACAGTAACATCCTTTGCAGATGACACAAAGATCAGTAGAAAAATACGAAAACCAGAAGACATAGGATCTCTACAAACCGACATAAACAAAATTTACAAGTGGACGGAAGACAACAATATGAAGTTTAACACCGAGAAATTTCAGCTATTACGGTACGGAAAAAGAGAAGACCTAAAGTCCATGGAATATTATACCCCAAATGGACAGGAAGTCCAGAGAAATTCCAGAGCAAAAGATTTAGGGGTTGTAATGACAGATGATGCGAAATTTGAAACACAAAATAAGATAGCAGTAAACAGAGCAAAGAGAATAACGGGTCTGATATTGAGAACTTTTAAACGAAGGGATAGGAATGTAATGATCCCCCTACTGAAAACCCTGATAATACCCAAACTGGAATACTGCTCGGTCCTAACATCCCCATATAAAAAAGAAGACATTGGACAGCTGGAGGGGATTCAAAGAAGTTTCACAGCCAAGATCAATGGGTGCAAAGAACTAAATTACTGGGAAAGGTTACGAGAACTAAACCTATATTCACTGGAAAGGAGAAGAGAGAGATACACCATTATTTACACTTGGAAAATAATGGAGAAACTAGTCCCTAATCTTACTCTGAATCCCATAACTCCCCAAACAACGGTGGAAGGTAGAAACGGTAGACTGTGTCGTATTCCCAAATTGAAGGCGAGACAGGGAACATCCTTAACCCTGAAAGAAAATAGTTTTGTAGTGAGAGGACCAAAACTATTTAATCAGCTGCCCAAAGACCTAAGAAACACGAAGGGAGTTGCAGTGGAAATCTTCAAAAGAAGACTTGACGCCTGGCTCAGAACAATCCCCGATGAGCCGGGCGTACCTGGCTATGTGAGGTGGAGAGCGCAAGAATCCAACTCACTACTTCACCAGGCCAACTCGAGAGGAGGGGCGACACGCTTGACCTTCGCGAAATGAGAAATCATCACGTGGAACCTTTGTAAGGTTGTAAGGTAAGGTTATATACACTCATAAATAAAAACTTTAGTAGTTCTAAAAACAGATACTTTAATTTGCAGGGCCCGTCTGCCGACGCAGCTATAGCATTCTGCTTATTATTCGAGTCAGTTAAAATAAATTAATTTATTCGAAATATATACATAAAAGTAGAAATTTGATTCCCCTTTAAGAGAAAATAACGAATAATAAACAGTAAGTCTAATAATTCACATATATTCTCATACATTCTTTATTGTGAGAAAGGATGAATAGCTGGGCCTGCTACGCACACCCTGCCAACACCGGAACCCGAACCCGAACTTCAAAATGAGTTTATTATGGATTTTTGTAAAATTAATTAACACTTGACTAATATAATGAAAAATAGACACTAAGGAACATATATATATATATATATATACACCTTTAACTTTTCAACTGTTCTGCGCAATGATTCCTCATTTCACGTAGGTCAAGCTTGTCTCCCCTCCTCTCGAGTTGGCTAGAGCCAACTCGAATCTGGCAACAACCTCCGTTCATGCCTCGACTAAACTGAAAGCTTTGGTTCAGAGGTATCGAAATTTGCATAAAAACAAGAACAAGACTGGAATGACTTACAATATGCAGCGGGATGTATTCTTGGCTGATATGGAGGATATTTTTGATGTCGCCCGCTCAGACGTTCTGGATCGGGGAGATATCCCTCTTCAAGACAAGGAATTTCTCATTTCCCAAAGGGCAGATCGACATACGAGTTACATGGGAGGTGAAGATAGAAAATATAATGCAGCCACAATGAAAAGACAGGAAAGGGAAAGAGCTCTTGAGCGGGCACACCGGCGTCAAACGGAGGAGGCTCTAGCTGTAGGAGTCACAGAAGAGGCTACCGACAGCAGTTCTAGCACATCGTCAGCTGACAGTGGAAACGAAGCCGTCACTTGTGGACTTAAACCTTCGAAAGCTCCCAAACATGACAGACTAAAAGAAAGTCTGAGTGATTTTGACCTGGCAGCAACTTGGGATCGCGAGGGCCTTTCTGTTCGACAGGCAACATCAGCGTTTGCTGCGACTGCAAAGTCCCTAGCTCTCGGTCCTGACAGTGTTCCATCAAAGAGCACGGTTCACCGCTTCCGACAAAAGGCCCGTACAATGATAGGGACCAATGTTATTGGCCACCTCGAGCAGCTTCCACCTCGATTGCAGATCCACTGGGACACAAAGATACTCACTGACATCGAACAGGAGGGTAAGTCAGTCGATCGGATTGCTGTTGTGGTGACTGGGGATGGTGTGGAAGAGCTATTAGGAGCACCGAAAATAATAGACGGCACAGGACAGCAAATGGCAAGCGCAGTCCATCAAGCGCTCACCCTAGTCGGAATTGTGGACAAGATCATAGGCATGGTGTTTGACACGACGGCATCAAATACAGGGATAGTGCAAGGTGCGTGTGCGCGTTTGGAAGCGGCACTGGGAAGATCTCTTTTATGGTTTGCTTGCCGTCATCACGTTCACGAAGTGATTCTCAAGGATGTCTTCGTCGTGTGCCTAGGAACACCACCAAGTCCTCAAATCCCACTTTTCAGGAGATTCAAGGAGGCCTGGCCATCAATGAACCACTGTCAGTTGGATGCATTTGACAAGGACGAGGTGGCTAAAGCCTTCATAAATGACAATGCTTGCCTTTCACAAATGCGACTTGAGGTAATAGACTATCTCCGCGATGCCCTAAGAAGTGGTAATCATCCTCGAGAGGATTATGAAGAACTTCTTCGACTGAGCCTCTTGTACCTCGGAGACGACGTAGGACGTTACAAGCTTCGGCCTCCAGGGGCTTACCATCAGGCCAGATGGATGGCCAAAGGTATTTACTGCCTGAAAATAGCATTACTGCAGTCCCAGTTCTCCGAACTTCGTCTCCAAGAACTGCAAGGGGTTCGCCGTATGGCTCTCTTCGTGAGCCTTGTATACGTGCGTCACTGGCACGAAGCTCCCATCGCCACTTAATCTGTCTTGCACTGTTTGATGACAGAGTTGACGACAATGAAAAGCGTAACATGACGGCTAACCTGAAAAAGCGCCCTGGGAAAGGACTCAAACGGGTCCAAGGCAAGGGACTGCAAGTGGATGGCCGTTTAAGTCCGTGGGTGACGAGTCGATCCACCACACTCTTCCAGTTTCTCCAAGTCGAGCCCACGTTCCTCACCAAAGACCCTGAAACATGGCCTACTGACGAAAACTACCGTCTGGCAAAGAGCCGAGCTGCAGAACTGATGGTGGTCAATGATGCAGCAGAGCGAGGCATCGCCCTCATTGAGAAATACACATGCAAACTTCTGTGCCGTGATGAAGAAGACCTCCAGTTCCTCCTTCGAACTGTCCACTCACACCGACGGAATGTGAGCCGGAAGGGAACAAAAACGGATCTCATGAAACACGTGTTTAGTTAAAATGCATAAATGTGATGCTTTGAAATTGTTGTTTGTGTGTTAAGATTAAAATACATGTTTATTTTGTATAATCATCTTTGTGATGGAACTTTTGAGAGAAATATTTCAGTTAATTTGCCTTTCAGTTAAGAGGAGAAATAAAGTGTTCAAAGTTCGGGACCTTTAAATTTCCTTCGATCTCTCTGAAATTTTATAGGAAGACTTCTAATGGGAAACATCAAAAGAGCGCAACACGAGCGGATTTGTATCCCGAAAAAACATTTGGCCCCCTATGAGTTTGGGACACCCTAATATATATATATATATATATATACCGAGAACGGCAAGCAGCTTAAATCACAAATTAGTTTTTAAATTATTACGTGATTATTAGTTATTTGTACTCACATTTCAGTTGTAGTTGCCACCGCTGGATCATCTTGTTCGACGTCGCAAATGTCAGCAATGGTTTGTGATGAAAATAATTTGTTCCGGTCGGCAGCAACGAAGAGATTGATCGTTGCCCCGGCGCCAGTGTCTCCTTCTTCTTATAACTCTGGAAGACAATAGAATTATGACTGATTCATGGC
This sequence comes from Bathynomus jamesi, assembly GCA_023014485.1. NCBI lineage: Eukaryota > Metazoa > Arthropoda > Malacostraca > Isopoda > Cirolanidae > Bathynomus > Bathynomus jamesi. The sequence goes on from JAJOZX010002277.1 coordinate 683,423, forward strand.
GAATAGTAATGCGTGGTTGTTCACTGATAAAAATATCTGCTGTGGGTTCCAGCTAAAAATACCTCTTTTTTACATACAGTATGTGATTTCCATTAGTAACTGCCCTCAGAAGACTAATAGCCGATTCGTAAGCTCCCTGATTGGCTGGTAATGAATCTCGGCGTGACTATGTCATATGTGTGTGCCAATCAGTTGTCGTAGCGCTAAATTAACGGTCCAACGAGTTGGGTCGTGAAATTCTGATTGTGCGCCTGCACGATTTCTGAAGGCGTGTCTTTACCAAATTTGGCTTATTCATTCAACAGATTTTTTCACTCTTTTCAGAGAGATCATAAGCGAATAATATTATTATTATTTTAAACAACGTTGGTGAAATAGAAAATAAAATTTGGAGTTTTCAGAGCGAACTGGGTACAACATTTGTGAAGGATTAGCGGTCATACATCTATGCACAACCCTCAAATTTTTTATGGCGAGATGCTCCACCTGTTCAGAATTAGGGAGTCAAAAATTCCCGGGCAAGTGCACAATCCGTTCTTGCGTACCTGTCCCTTTTAAGGGAAATCTTTAATAAGTGGAAAGGTAAATATCATGTCTACAAAAATAAACAGGTTTTTTATAACATGTGGGACGCACTTTCAGGATGGATTCAGGACCTGAAAACAATGATAAAAGTTTATATAAAGATATGCACGAAATAGCTTTGTTTCTGAGTTATAGTCCTTTATATGTTCCAGCAAGTATCCGCTTTACCTTTAAAGGAAGTGCTCAAAATGACCGCCTTGCGATTGAATACACACCAAAACACGCCTCATCATAGACTGCCTGACGCGTTCAAACATTTCAGGTATTGCTCGGATTTTCTGGCATCCTTGTTCTACACGTTGGCGAACCATTTCAACTTTGTCAATGGGTGTCACGTAAACAATGGATTTCAGATGACCCCCACAGGTAAAAATCGAGTGGATTCAGGTCCGGGGAGCGAGCAGGCCACGCAATGGGTCTTCCACGACCTATCCATTTATCAGGGAAATGGTCATCCAAATAGTCTCTGGCTACTCGACTAAAATGAGGCGGATTGCCGTCATGCATAAACCACATTCGACGTCAGACACCAAGAAGAACTTCATCTCCTAAATCGCTTAAATCATTCCTTAAAAAATTGGAATAGGATTCTCCTGTTAATCTTCCAGGCAAAACAAAAGGACTTATTAAGTTGTCGGCAATAAGTCCTGCCCATGCATTGATACTAAATTGTTGTTGGTGCCTTGACTGGATGATGGCATGCGGATTCTCTTCGGCCAAGTGATGAGTGTGAAAATTGATCACGCCATTTCTTGTGGAGCAGCCTTATCAGAAAACAACACAGAGGATAGAAAAGGAGGCTCAAGAGCACACTGTTGAAAGAACCAAGTACAAAAAGCCTCTCGTGGTGGGAAATCAGCTTCAGTAATGCCTTGTACTCTCTGAATATGATATGGGTAAAGCTGTTGTTCCCGTAAAATTCTCCACACAGTTGTGTATCTTACACCCTCTGCTGCTGCTATCCTTGGGTTGCTGACACCAGGATGTTTCTCCACGCGATTCGGGACCCGCTCTCCCAACTCAACAGTTCTGACGCTGATTGGTCTACCACCATCTGAAACTCGCTTGTTGAATGATCCTGTATCACCAAGACGCTCGTCTATTCTCTGAAAGGTCTTCTTATCTGGCAGACCGCCGTTCGGAAACCTTTCCGCATACAGACGTCTTGCTGCGGCCGCATTATACATGAGATGCATGTCTGCCATTTCTCTGTTTCAATAAGCCACCATTCTCACTTCAAATGCATACTATCACTGAATAACACAAAAACCTTTAAAGTTTCTTTTTCACTGGACTGCACTTATTCACGGTAAGAAGTTACGAATACGAACAGTGAAACACCGCGATGCACCTTTGACTGACTGATGGCTCTACACTCAACGATATTGAAACATGTCATAGAGTGTACGAAACATTACAATCGCCAAGGCCATACATAAAATAATTCCCGTACACACCCACAAACATTATCTGCAAGCAATTTTTTTTAAACAGTTTGCGGAAACAATTGCCGGAACACAAAACGGATTGTAACTCGGAAACAAAGCGATTTCGGGTATATATTTATATAAATTTTTTCATTGTTTTCAGGTCCTGAATCCATCCTGAAGGTTCGTTCCACTTGTTATGAAACACCCTATATATGCACTCATTCCGATTATCCTTCTGCTTAAGCTTTCTAAGTATTATAATTGTTTCAGTTTAAAAATGCCGAATTTTAGAGTTTAGGGCGAATTTAATGTAAATTAGATAAGTCTGGTACTGCGATAATTCGAATTGATCTTCTATAAAATGTGCACATAGCAGAATTACTTAATTAATTCAATGCATAGTGCAATCTGGCATCTAATCTTAAAACGTGATGGGAGTAAAGTGTGAAAAATAAATAGTTATTTAGCGCAAAATTCATATTAGTTCATGCATAATGAGAAAAAAGTTAACGCAAATCATGTTTTGTATATGCATTTGTTTCGACCTACTTTTCTATATATATAGGAAGAGAGGATATTTTTTCGCTCATTTGTGAGCTTAGGTAGGTGTGGGATTCATAATGACCTTTTGGGGATTAACTGCGGTTCGCTATAAGCTCAAAACAAACAAGGAAAGTGAATTTACAGGTCATTAACGAAATTGTAAACCGCAACTGTCCATTTTAAGGAAAATCTTTAATGAGTGGAAAGGTAAATGGCAGGTGTCTTCGAAAGCTTAGCCATATGGGTTCATAATGAGCTTTTAAAGATTATCTACGGTTAGCTATAAGCTCAAAACAAACAAGCAAAGTGAATTTACATGTCATTAATGAATTTTAAACCTTAGCTGTCCCTTTTAAGGAAAATCTTTAATAAGTGGAAAGTTAAATATCAGACGTCATGCCTGCAGTGAATATATACATTAACTGTTTAATAATACTTATTTAGTTATTAATAACAACGAGCTGTTTATTTTTAATAAGAGCGCAGTAAAGGGTCAAATGAAATGATGTATTTATTTTTAAATATAATAACAATAATAATAATAATTCTTAATAACGTATATACATCAATATAAATTCAATATATTGAGTGAAAAGGTTTAAAGAGCATGACTTGGGTAAATTTTGAATAGCGTGGAAAAGCGACGCGAGTAGCATGATGTCTGCATTTCAGCAGCATGGTGCTTGCTGTAAGAGTGGAAAGGGGGCCTAGATTTTCTTTTTTTGTGGGTCTGTTGAATGGGGGTATATATATATATTATATATATATATATATATATATATATATATATATATATATATATAATATATTAGGGTGGAGTGAAAATGTACCAACAATTTTTTAGTTCAAGTATCGAATTGGAATACATGCAAAAGTTGTCAACAAGCTAATGTCAACGTTCACTCAAAATGTGATGTCCCTTGAATTAATTGTTCAGGGTCCCCAGCGAGGGAAAATAATCGCTTTCTAATTTGAACATTTCTGGCAGCATTCCGCTACTTTGTGTATTTACTATATATATATATATAGAAAGTACACAGAACTCACCACGTGGAGGTAGCTGCACATCGAGTTCCAGCCTAGCCCATCCCAACCACCCAACCTTATTATGGACTTTTGCCTAAATCTTATTCCTTTTTCCTGCTTATCGAACTATGTTGTGATTTAGTATTGAAAAATGGCATTATGTTTCTTGATTCCAATTTCACTCGAATGAATCAATCCCTTCGTTCTTTTTCACAAACTGTAGCTGCTGCTTCTGTTACTAGCTTAATACATCTTCTATGGCCTGTGTGTAACATGGCATCCCAAGTATGCCTACAAAATCTGACTGTTTGGAAGTGAGCTCTCTCAATTCCTTCTCCGTTAATTGCTGCAAAAGCGGAGGACTTAATCGCCCTTCTTCTTTCCAGTTAATAAGACCAATGTATTCTTTTGCTCCAAAGTTCAGCTTTGGTATTGTAAACTTTCGTATTTCCTTTGGTATTTTGCTTCTTGCAAGCATAATTCTTCGAATTGCCAGCTCTCTGATGTGCTGCTGATCATCGGTGATCATGGAGAGCAATAGGTTCTCTGGATGAGGAAAATAAGCGTTGCGTTGTATTGAAGAATCCACAACGTTTCTCAGGTATCTTGATCTTGAAATATTTTCCCAGACATGTCTTCCTCCTTCTGTGCATGAAGATTTTAACTTAATGGTAAACTATATTGGAGCATAAAATTTCATTACAAATGTTGCTAATGCACAAAGGTTCTCTGATGGTCCTTGCATGAGATAAAGCTCCTGGATTTTGAGCAGACAAATCCTGAGAGCATTTACCTGAGCACACCGCTTTACAGAGTTCAAGCAAATACTTCTGGTCCGTACTTAAGTCTTCATTTGCTATGTATGGTATATCAGCTTCAATTTTATTAAACCCTGCAACTGGAAGTTATTCACAATTTTTCAGTGCTTTGCCAATTGTCCCCAGAGAAAGTATCAGGTCCTGTTCTGCTCTCATCAATGTGATATAACAAGTGGTGAAGTGGAAGTTCGTTAGCGTGCAATTGACATATTAGCCACGACAAAGGTCTACCTAATGCCAATTCTAAGAGACTAATATTTCCATTATGCCTTCCTGTTTACAGGAGTTCCATCACATCCAATAGCCACCAGTTCATCAATGTTTTGAACATTTTCTGATAAAAACTGAATTAACGAATCTTTAATACCATGAGCAGTACCAGAGACAGGTGCAATATGACCAACACAGTAAGACTGGTTCTCTTCCTAAGGGTGTGTGTTCTTCAATGACCAACTTGTAATAATATTTTTTGCCTTGCTTGATATGACATTTAGTTTTGTCTTTTCTTCCATCAAAATATAGAGCTTTTAAGTGTTCCTCTTTATCTTCTTGTTGCATTTTACGCCGTATTTTCGTCCTTTCTCTTCTAATTTTATTCGTCAATTACGAGGGAGGTATCCTTATTTCCTATTAGACCAACATCTTGCAGGGTAGCAGATGCCAAAGATGCACCTGCCCGGTCAGATATGCCGTATCTATCACAAACTTGTGAAACATTTCCTAAATTAACTCTCATTTGTTGATGCGAGTTAGACGGTCTAGCATCATCAAGAGCTCTTGTTTGGATCGGGTTTGATTCTTTCCCTGAGCAAATGAAATGTCACCCTCTGAATCAGGAGAATCAAGGCCTAGGCCTACAGCATCATCATTAGTTGAAATGCTTCTGCTAATTCGAGAAAGTTCCACTTCTTTTCGTTTCATATTCTTTTTAAGTTTTTCAGTTGTCATTTTATCTATGTTCCCAATTGTCATTTTTCTATCTCCTCTTTGATTAGCGAGAAAATTTTGCTCAATGCGAGGAACCTTTTTAGTTTTATCACAGTGACACGAATCAAACTCACATTTGCAGCTAGCAGTATCAAATAAATTTTTAGCTTTTTCTCGAACAACTGTAAATTGTTTTGATAATTTGTGTCCTTTTCTTCCTTTGTATGGCTTTATCAACATCATATATTTATTATGATCGGAGAGAATAAGCTGCAAAACTCTTTTGTGAGAAACTGTTGGAATTGAAGCCTTTACACAAATATTTTCAATATCTAAAGCGACTCTTTCTGTTACTTCAGAGACTACAGGATCTTTGTTATTATTAGTGAACTTTATGTCAGCTCTTACCCATAAATAATGTCTAAACATTTCTTCATAGGTTTCAAACCTATTGCTATTTAGTTCTTTAGCAACGCCAAAAACTGGGCATATACTATACTGGCTTGTCTTTACTTTCTTATCCATTTTAATATTTCTGAAAAAATAGAATTAATGTAATTAAATCAGAGAATTACAAGAAAAAAATATTTATGCATGCAAAAACGGTTAAGCAGTTATACTTATAGGCTAAGCTAAACTGTAAAACATCTCGTCACTGCACGCACTTTAGGAAGACTGAGTGCTGAGGCTCAACATGTGACGGTTTTTCAAGGTCATTGGGAAGCCTCTTACTGAAATAGCAGCTAGTTCAAATTTAGTGGACATTTAAACTAGCCAAATTGACAACTTTTCCTAGGTATTCCAAATTGATATTCTAAAATTCATATTTTCGCTCCACCCTAATATATATATATATATATATAGGCTTATGTCTATTAATTATATATATATATATATATATATATATATATTATATATATATATATATATAATATATATTAGGGTGGAGCGAAAATGGCTGGTTTTTTTACTGTTTCTTAAACCAAATGCGTAGTGTGGAAAATGTGCCAAATGGTCTTACATGAAGGCATGCAAAGTTTGAAACCATTTGGACAAGTCTTTTAGGTGCCCCCAGGGCATAGAATTTATGGTTTTTTGGAAAAAAATTAGGTGATTTCAATATTTTTTTATTTTTTAAGAAACCCATCCCGTCTTTGCGGTAGCTTGTATTAGGTTCATTATATGTCCAATCATCAAATAAAATTTACAGAATGAACAATTTTAATTATCTTGAAGTGCCCCCAGGCGCTCGAAGAACCATTATTTTCCATACAGTTCTTTGCTTATTCTGACTTATATAGTATATAACAGGGGTGCTCAGACTTCGGAGACCTTAGGGCAAAATTTGCTAACTATTATCTTTGGCGGGCACAAACACCAAAATTTTCCCCTAATTTATGAACTAAAAATAAATACAAGTGATAGAAGATAATACTCACATTTAATTGCTAGTTGATGGCTTACACTGCTTTAATTCAGCAAGGGCTTTGAAATTTGGCGTGTAATTGGTAACTGTTAGTCTTAAACAGTCATCAAGGTGCTCATCTGTCAAAACAGTCCGGTACTTTGATTTAAGCATCTTCATCTTGGAAAATGCTGATTCACAAAGGTATGTGGAGGCAAAAATTGAGGTCAAGTACATAGCACATTTTCTCAGCAGAGGATATTTTTCTTCAGCAAATAAGCTCCAAAAATTGGTACTGAAGGCCCTTGTTTTAATTTCCAGATCATTTTGAAGGAATAAAACTTCTCGTTCTAGGTTAGCTATATCCAATTTAAATAATGCTGATATTTTGTTGCGATTTCCTCAATATCAACTTTTTCTTCAAATGGAAACCACATAAATTCCACAATAGGTTTTAATTTTTCAAAGTCTATGAAACGTTGCTCAAATTGTTGAATGAGATTCCCTATCTCTTTTGCATAACGGTCTTTGTTAAAATTCTCAAAATTATTTTCTTGGTTAAGTAGCTCTGTCAACATATTAGGGAAGTGTTTCAGTTCCGAACGTTGCAGTTGTGACAAATAGAGTTTTAGAGAATGCTGGAAAGCATTTATAGCACTAATCATTTGAGCAATGTTTTTATCTTTGCCTTGGAGTTCAACATTGAGGTCTCTCAATTTAGCAGTAATATCAGTTAAGAAAGCTAAATCAAGTAACCAAACTTTGTTAAACACAGACCGTGCATGGAACAAGGAACTCTTCTGGGAAAATTAAATCCACTATAGTCCGAATAAGTAATGGTAAATGACAAATACCATAGTTTTTTTCCTTTTTTCATGATTTTAGCCCGACGTGGGCAACGGGTCTCTCGCAAAGAGATCCCATAAATATAGCTTCCCTCATCAGCTATCTGCAAAGCAGACAGGATCCAGCTTTGGGACGTGGATCTAGGGTTTAAAGCAAGCCTAGATCCCTACACTCAGAACCTCTATATAAGTAAAAGACTCGTTGCATTCACGTCGTGTTGAATAAATCAAAGAAAAAGGGGGTAACTATTGTATTTTTAGCCAAAAAAACCAAAACTTAAACCTCAACCGGGACATTGAGCGTCCACTTTTCAAGGCACGAAACACGTCCGTTTAGTATACACAAACTCAGAATGGTTCCCTGAGAACATTATATGTTAAACACAGACCGTGCATGGAACCATTACCATTACTTATTCGGACTATAGTGGATTTAATTTTCCCAGAAGAGTTCCTTGTTCCATGCACGGTCTGTGTTTAACATATAATGTTCTCAGGGAACCATTCTGAGTTTGTGTAAACCAAACTTTATTTTCCAACTGATTATAATTATCACCTCTTACAGCCAGAAACTCTTTGATTTCAGTCAGTAAATCCCTAAATCGTTGTAAAAATAAGCCCCTGCTGAGCCATCTTACATTAGTGTGCAATAAAAGATCTGTATGTTCAGAATTGCTTTCTTCTAATTGATTCTTAAAGAGACGTCTTTGTAAACTTTTAGCACGGATAGAATTTACAATTTTATATGCAATATCCATAACGTCTTCCATGTTCAAGCTTTTACTACAGAGTGCCTCTTGGTGAATTATGCAATGAAAATTAAGGAAGTTTGGAAAATCTCTGTCATTCTTACAAAGACTAACGAACCCTAAATTGCAACCAATCATTGACGGAGCTCCATCCGTGGTAATGGCTACAAGTTTTTCAATGGGGATTTTATTCTCAATAGTAAACTCTTTAAATACTTTGAAGATGTCTTGTCCCCGAGTCTTCCCCTTCAATGGTATGATATTGAGCAACTCCTCCTTAGCAGTCATGTTTTTAAATACCATTCTTATGAAAATACATAATTGCGCAGTATCAGTAGCATCTGTTGATTCATCGAATTGAAGCGAAAAGGAAATACACTCATCTATGTCTCTCTTTAACTGCATTTTTAAATCTTTACCCATCTCTTCTGTTCGTCGTGTAACAGTGGGTCTGGAAAGTTGCATGTCTTTAATAGCGGAGATTATTTCAGATTTGTTTTTAAACTGATCAAACAACGAGTCTGCTGCATCCAAAAATGCTTCTTTTACAAATGCACCATCATCAAAAGGTTTCATGTGCTTCGTTAAACTGTGACACACTCGGAAAGATGCAATGGTAGCTGCCTTTGATTTCTCAATTTTCTTTGTAAAAACCAATTGTTGGCTGGTAAGTTGGGATTTCAATTCTCTTATTTTTGCCCTGCGTAGTTCACTATTAACTGGGGTATCTTGTTTTATAATGATTATGATTAGCTTTAAAATGCCTTTCAACATTATATTTTTTGGCAACAGCTAGAGTAGATTGGCATATTAAGCATATACATTTAGAATTTATGTTTGAGAAAAAGTAAATATCTTCCCATTCACTTTGAAAATTATACGTCCTTATAGTCTTATCACTGGTTCGTGTCGCCATTATGAAGCCCTGTCAATAAAAATAAAATTAAATAATGTAATTTTTAAAAAAAATATTTTGCGATCTAGCCACTAATATCAGAGGCTGAACTTTTACCACTTGAAACTTCAAAATCGGACACGCTGCCGGTCGAAATAATGCTAAACTTTTAATACTAAATGTGAAAACGTCAAATTACGTAAAAAACGACTTAAAAATAGACAAATTTCAAATTCGCATCCACACACAAGATGACACGAACGGGTGAACGGTCGACATGATGCTAAACTTTTAATACTAAATGTGAAAACGTCAAATTACGTAATAAACGACTAAAAAATAGACACATTTCATGTTCGCATCCACACACAAGGTCACGCGGACAGGTCAAACGCGGAACTAAATATCGATCCGCCCACTCATCTTTATAAAATCAATAAAAATTCGAAAAGACACAGAAAGCCTAGCGAGTCGTTTCTAAAATGCCTTCTGATTGGTTGTATTTTCACGAAACACCCAATCAGCCAACTCGATTCATTATATCCGTTGAAATAGAATCGTCGCTTTAAGCGACACAGAAATTGGCGGAGCAAAGCAATGGTTTCAGACATGTTTTAAACATGTATGTGAGCGCTCTGCTCGCATGTAAAAATTCATTTCTAGTAATTTTTATATTGCCAGTTAAGATTTCATTTAGGCCGGCTATTCCAAAATAAACCAGCGGGCACATTCAAATCCATGGCGGGCACACGTGTGCCCGCGGGCACGGGTGTGAGCACCCCTGGTATATAAGGTCAGAATAACCCAGAACTCACCACGAGGAGGTGGCTGTATATCGACTTCCACCCGTGCCCAGCCCAACCACCCAACCTAGCAAGGCACTTCTAATCAGTCATCAACATTGCTAATAAGATGTTAATGAGTTCTGCTACTATATCTTATAAGGAGTATTGAGACTTGGTGTCAAATTTAGGTATTAGTTTCCTTGAGGCAAGTCTGGCCCCTATGAATCCATCTCTAGCTTTCACTCCACAAACAGAAGATGATGCCTCAGTTGCCAATTTAATTACTCTTTCCACTGCTTGTGTGTGGCAGAGATACTTCTTGATTTCAAGCTTGCCGCGTTCAATTAATTGTTTTTCTATTTCACTGTCTGTTAGGCTCATTGTCAAAGGAGGTTCAGTTACTTCAGTTCTTTGCCAATTGATCATCTCGGTGTAATCATTGCAGTCAAAATTCAGTTCGGGAATTTTAAAGTGACGAATTTCGCTTTTCTTTTCCTCCCTGGCTTTCTTGATTCTCCGCCATCCAAGCTCTCGTACATATTCCTGTTCATCTTGCAACATTGGTAGAAGGATGTTTTCAGGATGAGCGAAATATGCGTTTCTTTGAATAACTGGACGAATTATATTCACAGTTTCTTTTTTCAGAGTTTTTGATAGTTGTATGGTTTTGCAAACATTCCTAGCGCCATAGACGACAGATGAATTTGATTTTATCTGAAACCACATCGGTGCGTACACTTTCATTATGAATTCAACGATGGCAATTAGATTCTCTGTTGGATCTTCTGTTGATATATATAAACGGAGTATTCGATTTACTGTTGTTAACCATCGAGAGTGGGACATCTTTCCTGGATTACGGGGAGGCAAATCTTCAGGAACATTTCCTGTCGAAACAGCTTTATGAATATCATATAGATATTTTTGGTCAGAACTTAATACCTCTGAATCGACTGACTGTATCTCTGAATCAATTGGTAAGAATTCTTTCAAAGGGAGCTTGTGACAGTCTTGAAAGGTTTTCCAAGTTTTTCTTCAAGTAATGTGCAAACACCGCCCTTGGTGCCTGTGTTGACGGCTGTTCCATCGCATCCAACAACGATAATATTTTCAGTCGATATTTTTTTCTCGTCTACTAACATCAAAATACCTGTAGCTATGTTTTGTGCTGATCCTATTGTTGGTGAGAAATGGCCAAGAAACTTTGATTCAAGTTCGGCAATAACAGCAATAGGTTCTTCAAGAACATTTTTGCGGTAGAATTTGCAACCTTTCTTTTCCGATATAATTGTTTTAGCTTTGCGACCATTGAAAGAGATACTTTCGATGGCGGTTTCACTTTCTGTTGCTGCCTCTTTTTGTACTATTTCTCTTTTGCGTTTCCTCTCCCGTCGTATTTCGCTGCGATCTATGACTTTCGATGAATTTTCTTCAGAAATGATGCCAATATCTTGCAAGACGGAGGTTGATATCAAGGCAGCTGCGCGGTCAGACACTCCTGTTCTATCGCACGCCAGAGCTAAAATAGGTACAACCGATTTCTGTTCCGTAAGTTTCTGCTCCTTTTTCTGCAGTTTTTGGGGAGGAATATAATTATCATCACATTCATCAGAGGACGTCTCAGCATTTGAGACCGACGTTTCTACTGATAAATCAACTGCCTCTGATGTACCTTCTGCAAGGCTTCTCAGGCTGCGGAATTTTCTAATTGCCGTTTTTTGTAGCCTTCGTGTTGTTTCAATATCTGCTACTCCGATGAACATTTTTCGCTCTGTTCGTTGATCCATCAAGAAATCCCGTTCTAAAACAGGGACTTTGGAAGCCTTCGTACAAGAGCATCTTTCAAAACACTTGCACTTGCATGCAGCAATGTCAAATAAATTCTTAGCTTCATTTTTTAATTTATTTATTTTCTCTTTATAACTTTCACTTTCCCGCCGCCCCTTGAATCCTTTTAATGTCGTTCGATACTTCTTGTAGTGTACTTTTAACATATCCAAAATACGTTTCTCTGATAGCACAGGGATAGATGCTTTGGAGTAAATTCAATTATTTTCTTTGTAAGATTCTTTGCAATGACGTCTACAGAAGGATCTTTATTTGACGTTTGCTTTAGTCGATACCTTTCCCAGAGAAAACACTTCATCACGTTTTCATAAATTGGAAGTTGACTCTCATTTAAGTCGTTACTACTGCCGAAAATGGGGCACAAGTTTTCTTGCCTCGTACGCGAGGTAGATGGTCTACTTGAGTCCTGCATCTTGAAAGAACAACGAATAGCACCGTCTTCTGTCACTTCCAGGCTAACACTGGCCTGTCAGGCTGTGAGTTAGTGAGAGAGTGAGGAGGTGAGAGAGAGAGAGTGGTGATGTTAATGTATCTATCTATATCTGATGTATCTATCACTACCGCTAAGTAACTACTGAAATATATTGACTTGTACAAATTCTTGAATATATATAATAAATATCATATTTTAGCATAATTTACCGTCTTGGGGGCACCTGAAAATGAACTCGGATTGCAATGATGTTTTACAGTGATTATTTTTACACCAAATGACACCTTTTCCCGACTAGCCAAGTTCGAATTTTGAAAAAAGTGTATTTCGCTCCACCCTAATATATATATATATATATATATATATATATATATATATATATATATATATAAGGGGAGTGTTTCTTCATTTATAATAACAATTAGCTGTTTAGTTATTTTAATAAGAGCACAGTAAAGGGTCAAGTTAAATGGTGTATTTATTTTTAAATGTAATAACAATAATATTTCTTAATACTGTTAACTCCTCCGTCTATGGCCTTGGTTTGTTCGATGTTGACGGGAGGTTCTGGTTAGGTGGCAGCAACGGATTTGTTACTCTGCAGTAGCTAATACCGTATAGGGAATCGCAGTAGTTTTCTTCTATACTACTCTCCGATTTCTTCTTGTAGTGGATCGGAGGATTCTGTGAAGCTTACCAAATTCTCTGAAGTTTCCCCGATTCTTCTTGTAACGTATCGGGAAATTATTTTTCTCTATTTAAGACTAAGTTCTCAGAAGAGAGCAAGGCTCGAAGGAGAAGACAAAGATTTTTTCTTACTGTAATTTTACTCCTAAAATGTTACAAGTAAGGTTCAGCCTCTAAGTTAGATCAGACAATTGAGAATGAACATTGGAGAAATTTTATGGGCTTTTATACTGATTATTTTACTGACATCATTATTATTTAATGCTGATCTGTTTTTGTTTTTTATTCTTAATAGGCTGATTTACTTTGCAAAACATTTAAAGACAAAACAAATATTTTAGCTGTAGCAAGGTCTAGACTACTAAGCAAGAGGAAGCCATATTTTTATTTTAAACCGCATATTGACAGATCTGATATTATCATGATCTGCCGAGTTAACTAAAAGTGGAAATTGAAATACGCCTTTCCATCACGAATTACAAACAAACAGGCATTTGAGCAAAAATTAAATGCTTAAGATTCAAAATTAAACGTTAAACAGGACATGACTTCATCTTCTAAAACGAAGAGAATGTACACAGGGAATGAAGATTACATTATTAAGCTAAATTTAAAAAATTATTAAGTAGTTTAAAAAGAAATAATTCACCAGTTATAAAATAGAAAACAAATAAAAAATTTATCCAAACTCGTGTCAGTGTAACGCGATTTTGCTCTCTAAGTAAAAATGAATATATTAATATAAATGTATACAAATATAAGTATTTTATGATTATAATCAACATAAGGATTATATAAATATATGAATTATATAAGTATTATATGAATGAATATAAGAATATAGGAATTATTCATATATATATATATATATATATATATATATATATATATATATATATATATATACACTTTGCCAGATGTCTTCCATGCCAACTCGTTGTTATGCCAGTCGGCTGTGCCTTCTATGCCAAAATATAAATATATATGTATATATATATATATATATGTATATATATATATATATATATATATATATATATATATATATGCATAATCGGGGAGAGTGTGTGTGTGTGTGTGTGTGTGTGTATGTGCGAGCGTGTTTTTAACACAAATGGCTGCTCAAAAGTTAATAATGGGGTGTCCATAAATGTTTACCCTGAAAACAGTATGCTCTCATGTTTTAATGACGAATCTTACATCCGTTTTCTTTTTACAGGTGATCTCGTACACGCATAGAGTTTCTGTGCTGCTGTGTTTCGTCTACCAGCATTCGCGGCTAGGAGCGCTGTAGTAGCTGTTCGGTTAAGATGGCGTCTGTGACAAACAAGGCACAATGTGTTGTGTGGTTTGCAGAAACAAAATCTCCTGTCAGTTTTCAGCGAAGGTTCAGAATAAAGTATGGAAAGAATCCACCTAATGTGAAGTTATTTAAGTCGTGGATGAAAAAATTCTTGGAAACTGGAAACGTGGAAAAGGGAAAGAGCAGTGGTAGACCATCAGTTTCCGATGGGACGGTGGAAAACATTCAAACTGCTTTCACATGGTCACCAAGGAAATCGGTGAGACAAGCTTCATGCCAACTAAAGATACCGAAGTCTACGGTGCACAAAGTGTTATACAAACGTTACACGCCTACAAGGTACAAATTGTTCAAGAACTGAACCCTGATGACCGTCCAAAAGGGTGAACAATTCGCTATTGACATTTTTAACAGCATTGACGAGGATAATGACTTCTTGTTACGTGTCTGCTTTTCAGACGAGGCTACGTTTCATCTTAGTGGTAGAGTCAACAGACACAATGTGCGTATTTGGGGATCGGAAAACCCACGTGCCGTAAGGGAGCATATTCGGGGCAGTCCGAAGATCAATGTCTGGTGTGGACTAATGCATGACCAAATAATTGGTCCTTTCTTCTTCGCTGAGAACACTGTTTCCGCAACTGTGTACCTGGATATGCTCACCAATTACGCCATCCCCCAGCTGCAGGACAGGCAGCCAACTGTCATCTCCCAACAAGATGGGGCACCCCCTCATTTAGCGCATGTTCCTGAAACTCTCGACGCAACATTTCCAAATCGATGGATTGGCAAGGACGGGCCAATCCCATGGCCCCCAAGATCACCAGACATTACCCTGCTGGATTTCTTTCTCTGGGGTCATGTTAAGGAGTTCGTTTATGCAACAGTTGTTCCAGATATCAGGACATTGCGAGAACGCATTACGGACGCAATTGCAACAGTTAACCCACAAATGTTGGAAAATGTGTGGCGTGAGTGTGAATACCGTTTAGACATTTTACGTGCGACTAGGGGTGCACATGTGGAAGCTTATTAAGTTCATTAACTATGTATCAAAACTTTGTATGTTTACCTACTTATGATTAAAACTGTGTTTGAATACGAGTGTTTATTTAAAAGTTATAGCATGCTTTAATCAGGGTAATCATTTATGGAAACCCTATATACACACACTCTATGCCAAATGTCTTCTATGCCAACTGGTTGGTTATGCCAGTCAACTGTGCCTTCTATGCCAACTGGTGGATTAAGACTTCTAAGCCAGCTGATGCTTAGATGAATCTAATTATGCGTCTGGAGGTCCAGACGAAAGGATGCTCTCTCTATCCTCTCTCTTTTACTTTCCGAACCTGGAAAACCCTTTTGGGGGGAGATCAAGCTCCTGTTTGGGTGGGATTCGCCCTAGATGTGGCAGATGGAAGGTTTCCACCTTGCTTCCCTTTTTTTCTTTTTATTGGCACACTAGGTGGGGGGAGGGTTGGCACTTTACAACAAGGGGGAAAGGGGGGTTGGAAATGGCATTCATATGATCAACATTGCAATTGATTTGCACTCGTCTTGTTTGCGGTCATACTACTTATATAATTCTTTGTACTACCCCATTCTGTGATTCCATATTGCAAGTGTGGATGGATAAATGAATAATACAGTGTGAGGAGTCCATTTTGCGGAATTTTTTATTTTTTTAGTTTAAACATTATGTAGAAAAATGTAGATATTTTTTATTTGATATGTTGTGTGTGGCTTTTGAAATTTAATTTTTCATCTAACTTGATGCCAAGAACTTTAACTTTATTTACTTTGGCAAGAGGAGTGTTTCCAATTATTAATGGTGTGTGCACGATTGCAGTTTCATTAGTTACAATAATATATGATAATGTCAAGTTCAGTAAAAGCTTATTTGCACACATTCATTAATAGACATGATTTAATTGCCTGTTCACTTCGTTTATTAGGTAATTGATATCGTGGTGTGTAGAAGTGAGAGTTGTATCACCTGCATATTGAATACAGTCTAATGTTTTGATCGATAAAAATCACTTACATGCATTAAGAAGAGTAAGGGTTCAAGGATTGATCCTTGTGGAACTCCATTTTCCAATATTGCATATTCTGATGAAATGTCATTTACTTCAACATGCTGGTGACGATTAGAGAGATATGACTTAAACCAATTTAGCATATTTCCCTTTATGCTACATGTGTTTAATTTGTCTCGCAAGATATCATGTGAGAGCGTATCAAAGGCTTTCGACAGGTCAACAAAAACTAAGATTGTGTGTTTTTTGTAGCTTAGGTTTTTATAGATATTTTCTAATAGCATGTTAATGGCGTCTTCTGTCGTGTGGCCTTCTCTAAACCCAAATTGTGTTTTTGTTGGGATGTCGTATTTAGCTAAGAATTTGATTAATCTGTTGGATACGATTCTTTCAAATACTTTACTCAGAGTTGGTAAGACGGACATTGGTCGGTAATTGGATGGAGAATCAGGGCTGCCTGATTTGAATACTGGACAAGCCCTGGTTATCTTCAGGTGATCAGGGAATACACTTTGTACTATTGACTCATTCATAAGTCTTGTGAGTGGGGTTTTTATATCATATGGTATTAGTTTATATATTATCACTGGAATTAAATTGATATCAGCACTTTTATTTTTTAAGTTTTTTAATGTAGCTGATGTTTCGTTTGGCAGAATTGGTTCAAAGAAGAAAGTATTTGGTGTAGGTTGTGGCATATATTGATGGGAGTGACTGCCTAATTCTGGAATGGCAGCTGCTGTATTGCTTCCTATTTTCGAAAAGAAATTGTTTAATAAATTTACCATGTCTTTGGGATCACTGTAGGAAATCCCATTCTGTTTTAACAAAATTATGGGATTTGTCTTTTCTTTTTTGGTGTTAGTGTAACTCGGACCTTTAAAGTATTCCATAATCCTTTAGGATTAGATTTTTGTTCGGTAATTTTAGAACAATAATGGTCAGTTTTTACGGTTTTATGAACGAATTTAGTCTGTTACAATAATTTTTATATGTTTGTTCATTGATAATATCATTCTTGCATAGTTTATAGAGAGGATGTTTGCGGTTTATGCTCCCAATGAGGGCTGGAGTGATCCACTGATTGTTATAGTTCTTTTTTGACACGAGTTTCGACTGTGTAGGAAAATTAGTATTAAATAGTATATCCATTAATGTGTTTGAGATTGTTTAAAATTTTGTTTCTATTTCACAGTTACTTTCAGTTATTCGCGACCAGTCAAAACTTGATATCTCTCTGATAAATTTTAATTTATTATTATTTATTATTATTTATTATTATTTATTATTTATTATTTATTATTTATTTATTATTATTGTATATATGGCCAGATGGTTCGTAATGTGTAATAGCAGTATACCTAACGTACAGTCAAGGGGAGATCGCACCAAGATTTGGTCTAATAAAATGAAGTTTTCAGATCTACAGATCTACAGAAGCTAAAATCTACAGAAGCTAAGGCTAACAAAACCCCTAAGATCCACTTTAAGGTTAGCCCGAGAGAAAGAAGAGAGTAGGGGGTTAAAAGAAGAGAATAAGGGGTTAAGTAAATAGCAAAACTTATCATCATTCGTGGGTTAACATTCATTCAGAAAAAGAGAGAGAAAGACTCACCATCATCATCCGCCGGCCACTGCCGACAAGTCGGAAAAATAGTAGAAGAGAATAGGAAAGGGGTGAAAGATGAAAAAAAGTAAAATAAGAACGCTTCCAACCATGCAAACACAGTCTTAACTCAAACACTGTCATACCATGCAAACTACAGACATACAAGTAAGGAGAGGATAAGAAAAGAGAAAAAAAATTATGAAGAGTATAACAAAAAGTGGGTTAGTTTACGCTACGAGCTACATCTAAGTTCGTGTTAGTCTAATTTTTTTTTAATATAATTTTGTTGCTGGCATATCACAAGCTGGCATTACTCGTCAACAGACTAAAACCTCGACCATTACCCAGAGCTCCTGATGCTAATTGTTTTATTATTTTAAAAGACATTAATAGTTTTAAAATGCCTATCTAAACGGTTTTTAAAAATATAAACGCTGGGAGAGTTCACGAAGGACGCGGGAAGATTACTTCATTTATCAACTACTTTAAACGTAAATAAGTTTTTAGCGATGTTAGTAATGAAATACCTACCACGTAATTTAAATCCGTTATTATGAGTATTGCTATTATCGAAAATGAACAATTTGTCAAAATTTACCTTGTAGATTTTATTAACGATTTTGTAAACTTCAATAAACTCCCCCTTAATCTCCTAGTTTCTATTGAATACAAGTCTAACTCTTTTATCCTATCTTCGTAAGACTTGTTGCGTAGTGACGGAATTAGTTTCGTGGAGAGTCGCTGAACCCTTTCTAACCTATCAATATCCTCACGCAAATACGGGCACCAAAACTGAACGGCATATTCTAAGTGAGGCCTGACTAGGGACTTGTAAAGGGGCAATATAATATTCTTCGATTTAAATTCGAAATTACGCGCTCTGAAGTCTAACACCCTATTAGCTTTGGCGCAAAACTCCAGGCACCGGTTCCTAACTTTTAAATCCTTAGATACACGTACGCCTAAATCTACTTCCTCGTTAACGCTCGCTAACTGTCTATCATCCATCGTGTACGTGTAATTGTAGTTACGAGAACCTATATGCAAAACTTTACATTTCTCTAGTTAAATCGCATCTGCCACTTATCCGTCCACTTCATAATCCTATTTACATCGTCTTGGAGCCTATTTCTATCGCCCACATTAAGAACTTTACCGCCTATTTTAGTATCGTCCGCGAATTTTGACACGTTACAGGTCAAGCCTGCATTTATGTCGTTAATGTAGATTACGAATATAAATGGGTCTAACACTGAACCCTGAAGAACACCGCTACCCACATCCAACAACACTGATTCCCTTCCATTAACAACGACCCTCTGTTTCCTGGCACGAAGCCATTCCTCTAACCAGTTAGCAACCTGACCGCGTATACCGTGCGCTTTAACCTTCGCAATTAATCTTCTATGCGGAACTGTATCGAACGCTTTCTTAAAGTCTAAATAAATAACGTCAGCCGCTCTATGCCTATCGTATTCGCCCACTATTTCATTATAAAACTCTAACAGATTAGTTAAACAAGACTTATGGCTTCGAAACCCATGCCTACTACTATTAATCAAATCGCGACTCTCTAAATGATCGACCAAGCGATCCCTACCTACGGATTGCAAAAGTTTACCGACAATTGACGTTAAGCTAATAGGCTTATAATTGCAAGCTACTCTGCGTCGCCTTTTTTAGAAATGGGCGTAACGTTGGTTAATTTGAAGTCTTAAGGTACAGGGTGGGGCACGGGAACCAAGTGTTTTTGGAATAATCAGGAAAATGATATTTATTTTTGTAAAGAAAATATATTGGTAGAACAACATTCGTAAGAACATAGCATTTCATGTCATAATAATCATGTACCGAAAATTATATCTGGCATATGATGTCCTTGGCCGTCGACGCATTGTTGAAGGCGTTTACGAAAATTGGCCTCCACTCTTCCCAGCAGGTCTCTGTTGATTTGGATGATTTGTTGACGGATCGCTTCCTTCAATGCATCTAATGTACGGGGCTTGTCCTCGTAGACACGTGACTTGAGGTACCCCCATAGAAAGAAGTCACATGTGGACAAGTCAGGGGACCGAGGGGGCCATGCAATGTCACCAAATCTCGAAATGAGATGGTTGGGAAACAGGGGGCGAAGAACAGCCATTGACGCTCTGGCGGTGTGTGGCGTGGCCCCATCTTGCTGAAACCACAAATGTCGACGAGCAATACGCCTTCTTCGTAACTCAGGGATGAAAAAGGTGTTCACCATCTCAATGTAACGCCCAGATGTTATGGTAACGGTAACCCCATTTTGTTCGAAGAAATAGGGACCGATGACGCCAAACTTTCCCACCGCGCACCAAACTGTAACCTTAGGGCTATGCAGCGGTTTTTCATGGAGTTGTCGCGGATTTTCAGCAGCCCAATACCGACAGTTTTGATTGTTGACGGCCCATTAAGGTGGAAATGGGCTTCATCACTCATTACCACCATCATGTTTTCATTCTGCTCATAAAGTGCAAGCATTTCCTGTGCAAAATTCAGTCGTTGGGGGCAATCGTTTACATTCAATTCCTGCACCATCGCTAACTTGTATGGGTGAAAATGTAATTCTTCATGCAAAATCCGTCTAACAGTACGATTGCTGATTCCGAGTGCAGCTGAATGTCTCCGAGCAGAGCGGCCTGGGCTTTGCAACATCGCTTGTCTGACCCTTTCAACGTTCTCTGGAGTACGCACAGTGCGTTGCGGCCCCTTCGGTTTTGTTTTCATTATTGAGCCTCCTGTTCGAAGATTGTTTTAACCCAACGTAAGATTGTGTCACGAGCGGGAACAGAGTCATTTCGATGAATGTTGAATCTGCGGCGAAACGCACGCTGAACTGCTGTCACTGACTCGCCACTCCTAACAAAATGATCATACGCGAACATGCGGTGTTCTAACGTCCACTGCTCCATGATGGCACCTGAAAGATAAAGGTGAGTGTTAGTTAAAGTTAAATGCTATGAACCCAGGAATGGAATGCTACCTACCGCACGCCCCTCCCATTCCTAATGGCCGATTACTAGCTATTCAAAAAACACTTGATTCCCGTGCCCCACCCTGTATAATCGCTTCCAATGACTTATTAAAAATTTTTGTTAAGGGGCCGACGATAACGTCTTTCAAATCTTTCAAATGTCTAGAATAAAGAGCGTCAGGGCTTAAAGCCTTGCTAACTTTTAGCTTATCGATATAATGCGCAATCTCACCCTCGTAAACAGTTATTTCATTCAAAATAGTCTCGCTACTAAATGGAACCATATCGTCCACGTCGGCGACATTATTTACGTCTTCTACGTTAAAAAAGTGTCGCAAAAAAGTTGTTAAAAATACCCGCCATCGCCCCAGCTTCGGAAGTCAAAGCGCCGTTAACATCCACTAGAGGGCCTATGTTATCTTTTATCGGCTTACGAATATTGACGTAGTCAAAAAACTTTTTCGGATTATGCTTACTATCCGCAGCTATAAGTATCTCGAAATTACGCTTAGCATTCTTAACAGATCTTTGAACCTGACGTCTAAGCTCGATATATCGATTAAAATTAGTTATGGTGCCATTGCGCTTATTAAGTCTATACTCTCTGTTACGCTCGTTTATGAACTCACCTATTTCCGTAGTTCACCACTTGGGTCAACCAATATTACTAGCGCGAAATAAACTCCCTTTCGATATTCAAAAAAAACATTCTTTAAACTCCTCCCAATGAAAATTTACGTCATTACCCATAAATAAATTATCCCAGTCCACTACTACCATCCTATCCGCAAAACTATCAAAATTAGCCCTACGAAAATCAGGGACTTCTATTACGTTAATATCCTTACTGTTTTCTACCAATAGCTTAAACCTAATAATTTGGTGATCACTACATCCCAAACTCTCACCTCTTTCCAAACCTTCGACTATATTTTTGTCGTTCGTCATCACCACGTCTAAAATATTGTCACCGAGCGTTGGTTCGGTAACCATCTGTCGTAAAAAATTATCTTCCATGAACTCTTTCAGTCTCAAACCCTCATCATTACCAGTAAGTCTCGTAATTAACGTTAGGGCAGTTAAAGTCTCCGACAACTGTACTATCCCGATTATTAATAAAGTTACTAAGAAGTGTGTAAAATCTAGTATCGGTATCGAGGGGTTGAACGGGAGGTCTATAAACAACAACGAAATTAAAGCTAATACTAGGCGCCCTAACTTCAACGCATATCGCATTAATTGCTGCCGGAAAATCTATCTTAACCTCGATAGCCCTGAGGGAATTACGAATGTACAACAAAACGCCGCCGCCAATCCTATGTAACCTATCATTAGTAAAACGTTTAAAACCCGGTATATCAAGTTCCCCCATCAAGTCCCGAGTTACGGAATTTAGCCACGTTTCGGTTATAGCAACTATATCATAGTTCCCGGAATAAATTATCGCCTTAAATTCGTTTAATTTATTTCTAATACTACGTGCGTTACAATAAAATATGTTTAAATGATTTTTTACCACGGATCGACGTTTTAAACGATTTTTCACGTCGGACCGGCGTTTCCCGGACCCACAACGTTTAAAGAGGGCTCCGACCTTTACAACTTTTGAACGTTTTCATCGATTAACCTACCTACTCTAGCATTCCCTATTTAATTGAAATGCACCCCCATCTTTTATAAAAAGGCTAGGCTCACTAAATTCTGATCTCAGCTTTACGAAGGGTACATTTTCCTGAGCACAAATCTCGGTACTTGGAGGTTGTCTCCCCCCCCACCACCACCACCAATTTTGAGAGAATATTTTCGTTAAAACTAACGAAAATATTACTTAACCTAACCAATTATCAAGGGCGTACAGTTGATCTATTAGATTGAATGCCCGGTTAAACTGGGCATTCAAACCAATCCTGACTAATCGATCTGCTGCCACTTTATTACTGATAATACAAGAAGCTATACTGCCCGGTACGACAGTTGTATCGGACGAATGGCGAGGATATAGCCAACTACACATGTATTATTGGCATAATACGGTAAACCACAGTATTAACTTTGTGGACCCAAGTACTGGGTCACATATCCAAAATGCGGAAAGGATGTGGTGCTCCGCAAAGGAGCAAAACAAAAGGCAACACGGCACACACCGCCAAATGCTAGATTCATATTTGTGTGAATATCTGTGGCAATCCAGACTACATGGTCAAGATTCCTTTGAAGACATACTTGGTTCAATAGTTGCATTTTTGCCTCCAGAGTAACCTAAAAAATTTGTTTTAATAAATATATATTTTATACTTTGTATCTATGCGTCATAGTAAATACTATTCCAGAAACAGACAATGTTATAATTAATAATAGATCAACTGTACGCCCTTGATATTTGGTTAGGTGAAGTCGTGATATTTTCGTTAGTTTTAACGAAAATATTCTGTCAAAATTGGTGGGGGGGGGGGGGGGAGATAACCTACAAGTACCCAAATCTCTTCTAATTTAGTGTTCAAAACCTATGGTATGATGTAGTTTTTTGGCTTAGTTACAGTTAAATTAAAGTCACTTGCGGTAACGAGATTGTAGAAGTTAGCATTATTATTGTTAGAGTTTATTCAGCGAGATAGATGTTTAAATCTCCCGCAATGATGCAATTATTGTTGATGTGCTTAGAAGTTAAAGCTTTATCTATGCTCGCAATAAACGACGCCACGTTTGGAGGTCGGTAGATGGCGAATATTGAATTGGAAATATTATCTATATACACCTCAACTCCGAGGGTTTCAGAACGATCATTTATGCATGTCAGTTGCTCAATACTCTTAATATTATGACTAGTGTCTGTATAAATGTTTACTCCGCCGCCTCTGTTGTTATTTCGACACACAGTATGTGGTGGCTCGTGTCGCCCGGTATATTAAAAAATTACTTATATTATCACTTCACCAGGTCTTGGTCAATATGATACATGTGAATTTATACTGTAACATTTTTAGATTGGCCACCAACTCATCAAACTGATATTTAAGTTCAAAATACATGTTTCCGTTACTGTGTCGCTCATTTAAGAAGGTATCCACTGACATATAGTTGCTATTTATTGTATTTTGAGACTCAATGAGTTCATTCACAGAACAAAGAGTACGCAAAGTGTTAATCATCGAGTTAAGAAAAGAGATAAGAATTAAACCTAAGCATATACAGGACTCCAATAAACCTTAGCCCCCCCCCCGGCACATGGCCTAAACCATTAGAGGTACAATAAAACTAAGCATACCTTACAAAAGAGAATTTAATCCTGCATTTAATGAGAAACAATTAAAACTTGGTGTTCCCGCCATTGGCTTCCGAGACAGCCTGAATTCGCTTTGGGTAGCTTGCCAAAAGTTACGCAAATTTGCTAAAACAGTTTCAATGTGTTGCGTCATTGTATCCATCGAAAATCGATTTGCTGCAGGTTCTTGAAACAAGAGACATTCAACCTTGTCCTTTATAACTGATCCAATGTGTTCACAGACGTTCAGGTCAGGAGAATTTCCTGGCCATTCTCCATTTCCAAAGAAATCGATTTCATGGTTCCGCAACAACTGTTGAGTGGCTGCCTTAAAGGAGGGGGCCTTATCGTGCAGAAGTGTGACCTGATCGACATCCATAACATTGTTTGGGTTTCTTAGAAAAGGAATGACATGCTGGGATAGAATAACATCACGAAAATACTGTCCATCCCAACTCTGACCATTTGGCTTCAGCACCTACATGAGCTTCTTTGCAGTGAACAAAACAAACACCCCAACAGAGTTTGGACTCTTTAATAATTCGCGAAAATGTTCATTGTCATCGATTTCATCTGGTGTTGTGGCCCACACTCGATCATTTTGGTAGTTAGGTCGACGTGTTACGTAAACAAAAAATTCATCGGAGAGAGCTAAATGCATGAAATCATCCACAATAATGGGCAAACCACATTCTGTCATCGATGTTAAGTTGAGTTTTTCTTGGCTTTGGAAGTTCATGCCAATGCTTTAAACCTTGCCTATGACGGTACAGTCGAATGATCTCACCACTAATGATCTTTCCTCTCAACACTTCTATCTTTCTAGAAAGTTTAGCACAGCTGTTTTTCCGCTTACGCGTACCGCTTTCAATGATGTCCTTTGTTTCCTGAGAGAGTGGCAAATTTGGGCCCCAGATTTGGTTGTATCCATTTCACATTCATCCAAAGTCTTATTCCAATTTCTTTTGACGAAGTCCTCACTTCTTCGCAACTTTTTGGCAACCCATGAACGTGTTATAAAGGTGGCTCCAGCATCACGAGCTTCCCGAAATATTATTAATCGTATGCGATCTATCACACGTTGCCTCTCCGAATCACCAATTAATTGAGAAGCCATTATATTATCACTTTATCAGCTAGAGTAATTTTAATACCTGCAATAAATAAAGAATTTTATATATTTTTATAATCACTAAAAACTATTTCGAAATAAGTAAACATGTAAGCTGCAAATGGGTGGGGCTAAGGTTTTGTGGAACCCCTTACTGCAGAAATACAGATGTATATATATATATATATATATATATATATATATATATATGATGCAAACCCACAAGAAAAAAGAAAAATGATCCCAAGGCTTTTCGTGTATTCAGCAGTACACCTCGTCAGGGAATACTCCCTGACGAGTGTACTTCTGAATACACTAAAGGCCTTCAAATCATTTTTCTTTTTCCTTGTGGTTTGCATCATTCATTCATTTCACGTGTTTAATTGTAAAATTCATCCCATACATATAGATGTGTATATACATACATATAATATATATGTAGCTATAACTTAATATATATATATATATATATAGGTATATATATAGGTATATATATATATATATATATATATATATATATGATGAATAAAACCACGAAGGAAAGGAAACACAGAATGGTGCTCAAGCGCTTTCGTCTAATGACATCCTCAGGAACACTGAAGTACATAAAGAGTTACAGCCTATATATAGGTTACAGAAAATATATATATATATATATATATATATATAATATATATATATATATACATATTAATACATATATATATACTGTATATATATATAATAAACGGAGAAATAAAAATAAAATTAAAAATTAAAGGATTGTGGGAGGAGCTCCTCCCACAATCCTTTAATTTTTAATTTTTATTTTTATTTCTCCGCTTATTGTATATATATATATTTTTTTTTCTGTAACCTATATATAGGCTGTAACTCTTTATGTACTTCAGTGTTCCTGAGGATGTCATTAGACGAACGCGCTTGAGCACCATTCTATGCTTCCTTTCTTTCGTGGTTTTACTCATCATAATTTTTTTTCACGTGTTACTTTCGTGAAATAATTTTCATATATATATATATATGTGTGTGTGTTAAACAGGGACCATTCTGAGTTGTTGTATGTGTATATATGTTAACCCCTCAGTCTATGGCCCTGGGGTGGTTCGAGTCGACGGGGGTTCTGGTTGGGAGGCAGCAACAGATATTTCTCGCGATAGTTTTCTTCTATAACATTCTAATTTTTCTCTCATTTCTTTTTCCTCTTTCTATAATACTCTGATACTTTCTCTGAAGGTTCGCCGATTTCTTTTTATAACTTATCAGGAACTATTTTCTCTACTTTATTTTTCTAAGTTCTCCGAAGAGAGCCACACTCGAAGGAGAAAAATAAAAAGTTTCTCTCACTGTAATTTACGTCTAAAAATGTACAGGTAGTGATGTGAATCTACAGGGGTAGAGGTTCGACCTCTTTCGACCATGGCTCAGGCCGGAATCTAAAAAAATTAAGGAGGCAACGGGCCTCTGCCCCCTCCTCGCAGCGAGGCTGCTAACAAGGGAGTCTCGTAGTAGTGACCAAAGAAGAGTGCAGTAATGAAGTGAAGTTAATTTTACAATTACATGTATCATATAAGTCTAAATGTTGGGGGAATGCAATTGAAGGTTAAGTTCCCCCCCTTTTAAACACATGATCAGATGAAAGATTCCAAATAAAAATTAAAAAAAACAAAATAAAAACTAATCGTATTTTCGCCGAGTATATATTTCTGAAGGCGATATGATTTCGTAGTAGTACCTTAAGTACAATCTAAGTACATCATTGAGTACGTTGTAATTTTGGTTCATTACAATTACGATTACAATTATGGATTAATTCACATTTCACTTAGTATCGTTAATTACAATTCCATTGAAAGTACATTACGTCGTTTACAATCCTTACAGTGTTTTTATATTAATCTATAGTTATTATATATGGTTATTATGTATAGTTATTAGTACAACACGAAGTACATGGGCACATACGAGATAATTTATACACAACACGACACACATGATTATACATAACGTATGATAATGTGTTATAAATTAAAATTAGAGCGAGAGGAGATTTTTCGTTTTCAGATGTTCAATTCATGCTGATTAGCGGAATTCGACCACTCGCCTAAGCATTTATGAATATCTTGCGAGAAATTAATTAATTTAAAGAAAAGAAATAAAAAGAATACATGTGAACGCACGGATGTACAATTGTACATGTACGTAACGATGTACGTAATCATCAGGGGACATGTACGAATGCACAAGTTTTGTACACATATTGGTACGTAACACAATAGGTTGTGTGCGTAATATAGACACGCGTAAAATATGGACTGATAGGTTGATAGGCATCAGTAGACAATAGGTAGGACACAACATATAAATAATAACGTATAGAGAATGAAGTTTTTTATTGTTATTATTAAAGAATTTACCATACATTGAACATGAAAGATATCCACATACCAAATGGGTGATTCAGTATTCGCGGTATGGAAAACGTGAAGAGAATTAAGTTACTTTATGACGTCATAGTTATTCACATTATGTCATACGTACTGTATAAGTCATTATTAAAAAAGATGAATTAGAGAAATACAGTAATGAATAAAGAAGTGCAAATCGAAATTCTATCCAAAACTCGCTTCGGCGATTGTGGTTTCTCATGTAAAAATGATCATTCAAACATAAAAACCATACAAGCATAAGTACTGCATGAAGACAATGAATCCATATAATGATGGTATGGGAATTGTTCATGGTTCTTTTTTACAGTATATATATATATATAATATATATATATATATATATATATATGATGAATAAAACCACGAAGGAAAAAAGAAACACAAAGGGGTGCTCAAGCGCTTTCGTCTAATGACATCCTCAGGAACACTGGAGTGAAAGGACAGATCAAGGCAATATATAGGTTACAAAAATAAACATACATACATACATATTCACATAATATACATATATATATATATATATATATATATATATACATATATACATATATATAGTAAGCATAGAAAAAAATTGTAGGAGGAGCCAACATTTATATGGTCACAGAAAAATAAAGAAATAAAAATAAATATAAATATAAATTGAGAAAAAATTAATTACAAAATAGTGCCTTAGTGATATATATGTCACAGCCTAAATAATCATAAAGAAATAAACAGGCAAATAAAAAAAAAAAAAAAAACCATAAATATACATACATACATATAATATATATATATATACATATATATATATATATATATATATATATATATATATAAAGACACTTTTAGCACTTTGGCCGACCTTCAATATAAATTAAAATGGCTTTTTTATGGAACAGGTCACAAAAGAATAAAGAAATAAAAATAAATATAAATATTGTAAGTGGAGTCTACCAATTCAAGCTCAAGAGGGAAGTTTTACAATCGATTTAATAGATGCTGCCAAATTGATATATATGTCACTAAAAAATAAGAAATAAACCAAAAAAAAAAAAAAAAAAATTAATTATTAAAAAATAAAAAATAATAATAATAAATTGAAAGATAAATTTTAAGAGAGGCACACCAATTTATAAGGGAAAAATTACCACATATGCATATTATAGTCACAAACGAATAAAAAAGTACAAGTAAATATAAATTGGAAAACAAAATGATGCCTAGATGATATATAAAGAACAATAAAATATATATACAACATATATACGGTATATATACGAAATATAAACGCAATATATACAGAATATATATATATATATATATATATATGCATAAGGGAAAAAAAATTACCAAATTTGTTTTTATAATTATTGTCTGAGAAAACGGTAGGTCGCAAAAGAATAAAGAAATAAAAATAAATATAAATTGAAAAAATTAAAATAATACACGTACACATGTATACCCACATAACCAAATATATATATACATATACACACATATATACAAACACACACACACACACACACATATATATATATAT
>JAJOZX010002279.1:0-7500 GCA_023014485.1 Bathynomus jamesi
ACTTACTTGTTATTATTATATATTAAGTGTTCCAATTACCAAAATAGTTACTGAATTACGCAGCTCTTAGTTTATTTAGATCAATGTTCTTTTGATTAATGATCTAAATAATCCAGAACTCACCACGAGGAGGTGGCTGCGTGTCGAGCTCCACCCATGCCCTCCCAACCACCCATCCTTGCGCATGTTTTTTTCTATTAACGTTTTATTTAAACTTTATAATCAGCTTTACTTTCGAATGATGGCATTTTTTTACGTGACTGAAGTGTTGATCTTATGAAGCCATCTCACGCGTTCAATCCAAATACTACTTTTGATGATGCTTCAGTCACTAATTTTACCATTCTTTCTACTACTTGTGTATGACAAGGGAATTTCTCGAATGGAGGGGTACTCTTGTTTTCTATGAATTCTTCAATCTCATTTTCTGTCAGGTGTCTTGTCACAGGTGGTTCAGTGACAATGCATTTTTGCCAATCAATTAAATCAGTATAATCAGTAGCTTCAAATTGAATAACAGGTACTGTGAAACGCCTCACAACTTTTTCCTTGTTTGTTTGCCTTGCTTTCTTTATTCGCCTCCACGCTAATTCTCTTATGGCGCTGCGGTCATCATGAATCATTGATGCTAGAATATTTTCTGGATTTGCAAAAAATGCATTTCTTTGTATGACAGGGTTTACAATATCCTTTACTTCGTCATTCAGTGTTCTTGTTAGTTCAATAGTTTTGAAAACATGTTTTGAGCCATTGACAAAAGACGTACTTTGCTTAATAGAAAACACATTGGGATGTAGACCTTCATTATAAAAGAAGCAATGTTCATGAGGTTCTCAGATGGACTTACAGTTGAAACGTATAGACGAAGCAAACGATTTGCTGTAGTCAGCCATCGTGAATGTGCCATTTTGCCTGACTACGATGAGCAAGATCTGGAGAGCAATATCCCTTTGTTATGGCCTGATGAATATCAATTAGATATTTTTGGTCGGTGCTAAGATCTTCACAGTCTACAGTTGGTTCCTCAGCATCAATCCTTTCAAACTCGACAATAGGAAGACTCTCACAGTTCTCTAATTCCCTGCCAATAGGACCGGTGAATCCGCGGGGGCCAGATGTTTTTTCCATCCAGCTTTGCAACTAAATGGCGTAATGGCAATTCATTGGCATGGAGCTGGCACACTAAATGTTGAACTGGCTTCTTCAGCTTCAATTCTATAAGCCTTATAACGCCTCCCTTTTCTCCAGTGTTGACTGCTGCACCATCGCATCCAATGGCAACAAGGTTTTCCAGGTTCATGTCATTATTTCCAATATACTCAAACATTCCTTTACATATTTCTTCAGCTGATCCAGAATTCACAGAATAATGGCCCAAATAATCTGAACCAGGTTCTCTCACTAAAGTGATATGTTCTTCTGTTACCTTCTTCTGATATACTTTGGACTCTTTTTTTCTTGGAAGAGTGTAGAATCTTTTCGACCATCAAAATAGATTCCTCTGATTGGGACCTAATTTGATCTTTCATAATTTCTGATCTCTTCTTTTGTCTTTCTCTTCTGATTTTACTCCTATCCACTACTTCAGATGTATTGCCAATAGAAACTTCTCCAATATCTTGCAATACTGCACTAACAATGAATGCTGCAGCTCGATCTGAAACTGCAGTCCTGTCACAAGCAGTAGCCACTGAAGGTAGATTTGTAGTTTTCCTTTTCTTGAATAATTGTTCTTCAGGTTGTTCGAGCTTCTCTTCGAGCTAACTGGCTCTGGAAATGTATCGTCTGATATTTCGCCAGATTCACTTTCACTATTTGATGTCGATGATGATAATTCAACATTTGTATCCTGCAATTTCTCCTGTGAAGATTCTTTGGTGAGCCTCACAGCTTCTTTTTGCTCTCTTAGCAACGTAGATGCTTTTTTCTTTGAGAGTGTAATATCTACTCTATCAATAAATAGTTTTCTTTCACTCCTTTGATCTAAGAGGAACGTCACTTCTTCCTTTGGAACCGTTTTTTCTTTGGGACAAGAACATTGTGTTAGTACTTTGCACTTGCACGCTGCAATGTCAAAAAGTTTCGTGTGTGCTTCTTTTTTGAACATATCAATCTTTGCTTTGTAAGCTTCAGAATTTTTTCTGCTTTGGTATGGCTTCATAATGACACGATACTTTTCGTGGTAGCTTCTGAACATTGTTTCAATTCGCCTGTCTGACAGAATTGGGACGGAAGCACTTTCCCAAATTGTTTTCAATTTATCAACAACTTGTTCTAATATTTGAGATATTGAAGGATCTCTATTAGTATTCTGTTTCAAATCGTTTCTTACAAACAAGTAATATTTAAAAACTCCTTCGTATGTAGGAAGATTCCTGTGCCACAAATCTTCCCCCATACCAAACATGGGCACTCAGTTGAGGCCCTGGTTGATTTTGCACAAACTCGAGACATTTTGAAAGTATACAATCTGAAAAAGAAAGAGCTAATATCAATTATACGTTAATTTCAGTTAATAGTACATGGCAAACTTAGGGCAACACAATACAGAAATGCAAAATATATAAGAAATATAGTTTAGACTATCTGAGTAACGCCAACAACAGAACACCCACCTGCTACGAGAGTGACAGCTACACTGAACCGAGGTACTCACGTGACAGCTGAGTGAGCTGACTATAGAAAACTGTTTTTAGAGAATAGAAACTTTTTTTAAAGGTTGACTGAGCTATTTTTATACAAGTGTGAATAAATTCTTGTCTATTGTGCATCGTGGACTCTTCTGTAATTATTGGTTAAAATCTGCTTTTTTCAATTTTTTTCAATATTGAAGGTCATTGTGGCACCTGAAGATATTAATGTTATGATTTTAAATTTATACCAGCTTATTTCCTCACTACTCCACACATTTTCCACACTAGCCAATTTGAAAATTCGAAAAATGAGTTTTTCACTCCGCCTTAATACACATTGCATATAACAGGATTGGAACCCGTAGTTGTACTTCTTAGTCATTAATACCCACTCTTTGTCTCTAATTCGTTCTTGTAAATCTTTCTAATAATGATTTGTACTATACATACAAATTCAATAATTATGACGTCACATTTTCCCGTCATTAATTTCCCTTCATCATATCTCTAGTATTCAATGTACGAAAATTCTTTAACATCATAATAAAAACTGTACACTCTATAGAAGTCATTATTTATATGGTTATGTAGTATAAATATTATTATTCAACCATATTCATCCATACCGTATGTGCCCATGTACTTTGTATTATATTTCTAACATCTCAATTGTTTATTAATATGAAACACTGTAACAAAACAAAGTTATAGTAACTGTTTAATTATAATTAACTGTAATACTTTAATTTAATATAATGTAATGTACTTTAATGAAACTGTACTTAATGATGTAATGTACTAAATGACGTAGTCAATGTACTTTAATGGAATTGTAGTTAACGATAATAAATGAATTGGTAATTATAATCATAGTTATAGTACACCAAAATTACAATGTACTCAATATCCGACCCGACATTATGTCGCCATAAGGAATGTAGAATCGGCGATACTGTTATTTTTTTTATTATTATTTTTCCGTTGGAATAAATTTTGATGTGCTTTCTACTTTGCCAAATAATTGATGACCTGTTGTTTTTTAAAATCTCATAATCATTTTTTTAGATTTAGCTTAATAATGAATCCTGAGTAACTTTTGCCATGTCATGTTTTGTATACATTCTTTCTTCGTTATAAAAGATGAAGTCATGTCTTGCCTAAGCATTTAATTGTAAATCTTAAACCTTTAATTTTTACTCATATGCATATTTTAGTGTAAAGATGCATAGTTCAATTTCCACTTTTAGTTAACTTGGCAGATCATGATAACATCAAATCTGAAAATATGCAATTTAAGATAAAAATATGGCTTCATCTTCAAATATCTTGTTTATTCGTTTAAACCTTAACACAGCTAAAAGATTTACTTTATTTTCAAATATTGTGCAAAAATAATGCAGCCTCTTCGACATTTAATAATGATGATGTTAGTAGAATCGGGGTATATAAACCCAATCAATTTCTTCCATGTTTATTCTGATTCCAACTACGAGGCTGAGCATTACCTGTAATAGTTTAGGAGTAAAACACAGTAAGAAAAAGTCTTTATCTTCTCCTTCGAGCCGTGCTCTCTCCAGAAAACTTAGTCATTAGAATCTCCCGATAAGTTACAAGAAGAATCGGGGAGAAACCTCAAAGAATTTAATAAGCCTCTCAGAATCCTCCGAGCCACTAAAGAAGAACTCGGAGAGTAGTATTGAAGAAACTACTGCAAGTAACAGATCCGTTGCTGCCTCCTAACCAGAACCCCCGTCGACTCCGAACCACCCCAGGGCCATAGACGGAGGGGTTAACATTTGGCGACTCTGCACCAGGATAAAAAGAAGATTTTAAGAAGATTATTTTAAGAAGAAGAGTATTTTAAGAAGATTTTAAGAAGAGGCCACTCTTTGGCCAAGATAGAAATTACCCTGCATCAGGATAAAACCAGTTGACCGGCGTGTCACGACTTCTAGTTCGTAACATCCACCCTTGAACCGGTGTGTCCCGACTCCAAGTTCCCCACGCCTAGTTTACATCCAAGAAGAAGTAGCCAGCAAGACGTCTTCAGGACACGTCTCAAGGATTTCCCCATAGAAAATTTTGTTAAGTACATTTTGTTTTTTTTAAGTAATTTATAAACACTTGAAAAGTCAGTATTATTAACAGTTAATAATGAGTATCAAATCAGAATTTACAAGAAACACAGTGAACATTTCAGACACTAGTGATACATTTTTTTTAGTGAAACAGTAATTTTCACAGAAGTTAAATGTAAGAGAAGTTAAAAGTAAGAGAGTTAATTTCAAGAGAGTTAATTTCAAGAGAGTTAATTTCAAGAGAGTTAATTTCAGAGTTATTTTCACTGTTATATTCAGTATAGAATAATTTTATTTTATGTACCAAACAAAATAGTACAGTACCTTCGCGTACATTAGAATGAAATATTGTTTACATTTTTTTTATTTTTAGTTTGCAAATTTTTTTTCAATTATTGAATTGAATTGACTTGCAAATTAAGAAAGAGTTTTATAGAGAGTTTATAGATTTAGAGAGATACTTGAAGTAAGTTTGAAGTCATTTTTTGAAGTCAGTTTTGAAGTCAGTTTTGAAGTCAGAAGGTTGCGCCAAAAGGGACAACCGCCCCAGAGATTTATAGAAATACTTGATAAGAGTTCAAGTTAGACAGTTTAAGTTTCAAGATACTTGACAAGCGTTCAAGTCAGACAGTTTAAGTTTCAAGATACTTGACAAGCGTTCAAGTTAGACATTTTCAGTTTCAAAATACTACTTGATAAGAGTTCAAGTCAGTTTCATTTTCAGTTTCAAGATACTACTTGATAAGAGTTCAAGTCAGTTTCATTTTTAGTTTCAAGATACTACTTGATAAGAGTTCAAGTCAGTTTCATTTTCAGTTTCAAGATACTACTTGATAAGAGTTCAAGTCAGTTTCATTTTCAGTTTCAAGATACTACTTGATAAGAGTTCAAGTCAGTTTCATTTTCAATTTCAGAATACTTGATAGAGTTCAAGTCAGAGTTTTATACCAAGTCAGAGTTTTATTCCAAGTCAGAGTTTTATTCCAAGTCAGAGTTTTATTCCAAGTCAGAGTTTTATTCCAAGTCAGAGTTTAAGTCCCAAGTTATTTCAATGCAGTCAATTGAATTCAACTTTTTCTTTGTAATTTAAGAGAATTTAATTTAAGGAAATGTAATCAAGAATTTAATTCAACCTGAATTGACCGGGTTGCGTCTTTAGTTAACCTTTCTTTGTTTTGTTGTAAGAAGGAAATGGACCGATTTGTCTTTTCTTTTTCATGCCATTGTTGCGTATATAAATATATAGGTAAAATGACATTTTATTGTTTGTAACCAAAACAGTTTTTACAATTGTTTGTAATGACTTTGATAATCATTGTAATGTATACGTGATAATAATAGTTGTGTAATAATTAATTAATCGATCTTGTCCCAATGACTCCTTTTAAATTACTATGCTGAGGAACATACCGTCCCTCCGTTTTGTTTCAACTCTTTTAATGTTTGTTCTAAGTAATGTGACAAGCAATCTCTCTTCTTTAAAAAAAAAAAAAAAAAAAAAAAAAAGTAATTGTCAATTTCAGACTAAAATATCAAACATTTCAAATTCTATCAACATTTAACGAAAGAGTATGATTTTTCTACTTAACATGCAAAAATTATTAAACCTTTTTTATATTTTTTTTATTATATAAAAATAATTTTTAATGTAAAATTTACCTGAAATTATTAAAAGAAAAGATTGTTCGAAATGCTTTCCTTCCATTTCAATAACTTTTTTATTCTTGGCCGAAACTCATCTAAGGTTCGATTTACTTTTATTTTTAAGAGTATTATAAAATTATGTTTAGCTCATTAAAATGCATAATTGATTTATATTTTTAATTTGTATTCTTAATTTTTTTTTAATTCAATTATCGTACCGATACTTCTGGTCAATGTTAATGGTTATATAGTTCATATATAGCTAGGAATGTTACTAGTCGAATTTAATTCCATCTTCAAAATTTAATTTTTAATACCGCTAGATTTACTTTCATTAATTGTAAGGTCCTCTAAGTTCGTTTTTTTTAATTACCTTATACGTGTAACTGATTAATTATGTAAAATCTATAATCCAATTGAATTTTATTACTTTTGACACATATTCGAATTCATTTACGTTCCGTCCCTCCAGTCACTTTTGCATTAAAACTCGTATGCAAACATCATCATTATAATACATCATAATTATTGCTTACTATATATAAATTCTCGCTCATACATTTATTAAGTTATTTTATCTGTTCCTTAAAGTATATATATATATATATATATATATATATATATATATATATATATATATATACTATATATATATATCCTAATCCACCAATGACCCCTAATGATCTAGTTCTTCAAGGGATGAACAAATTACTCATATTCTACATACTATTGTACCGACTCACTCATCTACAGATGCTTCTTACCAATATTTATAGATACATCTGCACACTGACGTATAATTTCAACTATTCAACTATAAATCCCCTTTCTCCTTTTGAACGTATCACCAACCACTACAATCTGTACCCAATAAACATAAATACACATTTGACCACAGGTCTATACATCATCCACTACGTAATTCGATTTGTACCTACAACAGTCAATAAAAACGCATGTATGCACACTATATATACTAATATACAAACCTTATGCTAAAATCATTGGATATCACAATAAACTATTTCATTACGTGTAAGTGCAAATATGCTATTTAGTCTTAATCATTTTTGCTTTCTAATATATCTTGCTTATGCATTTATTCAGTTAATTTAACAATCCTCTCAGCTAATCTGTCCCTCGAA
>JAJOZX010002279.1:12500-20000 GCA_023014485.1 Bathynomus jamesi
GGGGGGAAATTTAACCTTCAACTGTCCTCCCCCAAAACATTTAAGTTTATATTATACATGTACTTCTAAAATTACAGCACTTCTTCATTGCACTTCTTCATTAGACTTCTTGATTAAGTCACTTCAAGACTCCTTGTTAGCAGCCTTGCTGCGGGGAGGGGGCAGAGGCCCCTTGCCTTCTTAATATTTTTAGATTCCGGCCTGAGCCATGGTCGAAAGAGGTCGAACCTCTACCCCTGTAAATTCAGAGCAGTACCTGTACATTTTGAGAAGTAAACTACAAAAAGAGAAAGTTTTTTATCTTTTCCTTCGAGCCTTGTTCTAGAATTAGAAAGTTATAGAAGAAAAGTATATAGAAGAAATATCCGTTGCTAGCCTCACAACAAGAACGCCTCATCGATAAAGCACCCCAGAGGGACATAGAAGGAGGAGGAGGATAACAACTGGCGACCCTATAGCCAGGATAAACACATAGAAGAAGGAAGGGTCTAACATTTGGCGACCCTTAACCAGGATTAGAAGAATATTTTAAGAAGAATATTTTAAAAACAAGAAGATTTTAAAAACAAGAAGATTTTAAAAACAAGAAGATTTTAAAAACAAGAAGATTTTAAAAACAAGAAGATTTTAAGAAGAGCCACTCTTTGGCAAGATAGAAATTACCTGCATCAGGATAAA
Source organism: Bathynomus jamesi (assembly GCA_023014485.1). Lineage (NCBI taxonomy): Eukaryota > Metazoa > Arthropoda > Malacostraca > Isopoda > Cirolanidae > Bathynomus > Bathynomus jamesi. Next base: position 13,179 of record JAJOZX010002279.1, read on the forward strand.
ACCAGTTGACCGGCGTGTCACGACTTCTAGTTCGTAACATCCACCCTTGAACCGGTGTGTCACGACTCCAAGTTCTCCACGCTAGTTTTCATCCAAGAAGAAGTAGCCAGCAAGACGTCTTCAGACACGTCTCTAAGGACTTCGACCCAGAAATTGTTAGTACAGAGTTGTGATTTTTTTTAAGTATTTGTAAACATTTGAAAAAATCAGTATTATTAACAGTTAATATTTAGTATGGAGCCAGAATTTAACACAAAACACAGTGAACATTTCAGACACCAGTGATACACTTTTTTTTTATTGAAACAGTAATTGTAACAGAGTTAATTGTAAAAGAGAGTTAATTTCAAAGAGAGTTAATTTCAAGAGAGTTAATTTCAAGAGAGTTAATTTCAGAGTTAATTTCAGTTATATTCAGTATAGAATAATTTTATTTTATGTATCAAACATAATAGTATCGTACCTTCGTGTACATTCGAGTGAAATGTTGTTTACATTTTATATTTTTGTTTGCAAATTTTTTTCAATTACTGAATTGAATTGACTTGCAAATTAAGAGAGAGAGAGAGTTTATAGGGAGTTTATAGTTATAGAATTACTTGAAGCAGTTTCAAGTTCCATTTTCAGTTTTCAGACAGTTTCAGTTGGTTGTAACCAAAAGGGACAACCAAACCCCAGAGATTTATAAAGATACTTGAAGTAATTTTGAAGTCATTTTTTTGAAGTCATTTTTTGAAGTCATTTTTTGAAGTCATTTTTTGAAGTCAGTTTTTCAAGTCAGAAGGTTGCACCAAGAGGGTCAACCAAAACAGAGGTTAATCGTCTCCACTTGATAAAGATCAAGTGCAGTCATTTTCCATTTTCAGTTAATCTTCACTTGAGAAGCGTTCAAGTTAGACAGTTTAAGTTTCAAGATACTTGACAAGCGTTCAAGTTAGACAGTTTAAGTTTCAAGATACTTGACAAGCGTTCAAGTTAGACAGTTTAAGTTTCAAGATACTTGACAAGCGTTCAAGTTAGACAGTTTAAGTTTCAGAATACTTGACAAGCGTTCAAGTTTGACAGTTAAGTTTCATTTTCAGTTTCAGAATACTTGATAGAGTTCAAGTCAGTTTTATTCAAGTCAGAGAGTTTTATTTGAAGTCAGAGAGTTTTATTTGAAGTTAGAGAGATTTATTCCAAGTTAGAGAGATTTATTCCAAGTCAGAGAGATTTATTCCAAGTCAGAGAGATTTATTCCATGTCAGAGAGATTTATTCCGAGTCATTTTTATTTCGAGTCCCAAGTCATTTTTATTTCGAGTCCCAAGCCATTTTTATTACAAGTCCCAAGTTATTTCAATGCAGTCAATTGAATTCAACTTTTTCTTTGTAAGTTAAGTGAATTTAATTTAAGAAAATGTAATCTAAGAATTTAATTCAACCTTTTTTTGTATTGTAAAAGAGAATTAAATTCAACCAGAATTGATCGGTTTGCGTCTTTAGTTAACCTTTTTTTTTGTTTGTGAGAAGGAAATTGACCGATTTGTCTTTTCTTTTTCATGCATTGTTACGTATATAAATATATAGTCATGTAATTTATTGTTTGTAACAAAACCGTTTTTACAAAGGTTGTAACGATTTTGGTAATTATTGTAATGTATGCTGAGGAACATGCCGTCCCTCCGTTTTGTTTCAACTCTTTTAATTTTTGTTCTAAGTAGTGTGACACGCAATCTTTTTTTAAAAAAAAAAAAGAGCAAAGTGCTCATGAAAAACGTAATTGTCAATTTCAGATATATACCCCCTGCTTAGTCACTCAATTCCCCCGTATGATCGCACATACCCTAAATTTCAGTTGTTTGTTCTTTTTTGTCATTTAATTTTAATAAAACTTCTACACAATAAAACGTATGTATTTATCATATGCAAACAAGTTTCAGACTAAAATATCAAATAATTCAAAATTCTATCAACATTTAACGAAAGAGTATAATTTTTCTACTTAACATGCAAAAAATTATTAAACCTTTTTAATATTTTTTTTTATTATATAAAAATAATTTTTAATGTAAAATTTACCTGAGATTCTTAAAAGAAAAGATTGTTCGAAATGCTTCCTTCCATTTCAATAACTTTTTTATTCTTGGCCGAAACTCATCTATGGCTCGATTTACTTTTATTTTTTTAGAATATTATAAAATTGTATTTAGCTCGTTGAAATGCATAATTGATTCATATTTTTAATTTGTATTTTTCTTTTTCTTTTGTTCAATTAATCGTGAGTAACTTCCTTAAATTGTTATTGTACCATTTGTAAGGTATCAAACGAAAATTATAGTCAAATTGACATATTACTACAGTATATGGTTATGAATTTTAGTAGTCGAATTTAATTGTGTGTCAAAATTCAATTTTAAAACCGTGAGATCTACTTTCATTAACTGTAAGGTCCTCTAAGTTCGTTTTTTTAATTACCTTATACGTGTAACTGATTAATTATGTAAAATCTATAATCCTAATTGAATTTTATTACTTTTGACACATTCGAATTCATTTACGTTCCGTCCCTCCAGTCACTTTTGCATTAAAACGCGTATGCAAACATTATCATCATAATACATAATAATTATTGCTTACTTTATATAAATTCTCGCTCATGCATTTATACAGTTAATTTAACAATCCTCTCAGCTAATCTGTGTCTCGAAATTATAAAATACACACTTTGTACCCAATAAACATAAATACACATTTGACCACAGGTCTATACATCATCCACTACGTAATTCGATTTGTACCTACAACAGTCAATAAAAATGCATGTATGCACACTATATATACTATATACATTAGGGTTATGACATTTTTATAACCTTATGTTCCTGTATCATAAATCAATGAACGTTTGCCCCCTGACAATGAAAATAACAGTTTTTTCGATATATTTTGAAAAAACGTCACCCCAAAATAAAAAATAAAAATTAATAAAATAATAAATATTGGTTGCTCCTTGGTATAGCTATTGCAGATGGGTCTCTGTTCCAGTGATTTTCCAGAGTATTTAGTGCTTTTCGATATTGTTGCAAGATATTGGGCAATTTATGATAATCATCAGGTAACCAATCTAGAATGGTGCAATGCAGCTGTCTCGAATATACTAATATACTATATTTGCTTTCGGGGTGACATTTTTTTTAATTCTGAAGAATTAGGCCCTTTTTTATTGTTTTCAAGCAAAAGTTCATCGATTGATGATACAGGAAACAATATTTATGACAAAAAAATAAAAAGTCATAACCCTAATATACATACAAACCTTATGCTAAAATCATTGAATATTCAGTTACTTGAACAATCCTATCAGCTAATCTGTCCCTCGAAATTGTAAAATACACACTTTGCACCTAATACACCCAAATACACACTAGACCACAGGTCTATACATCATCCATTACATAATTCGATTTTTTATCTACAATAGTCAATAAAATTAGTTATCAATTGTACTATCATGGAAGCCTCGAAAAATCCATGAACTTTAAAATTTATAGTTTTCCCTTTTACTCTATTATGTACATAATTTTTCCCACAGAAAAATAAAAATTTTGTAAAAAAATTTAACAATATCATTCTTTGTCTAGCTTAATTGTTTGTCTAAAATTAAAGTATTAATCTTTGAATTCTTTTATATTATATAATAACTCACTTGTTCTGTATAAAAATTGTATTGTAAAAAAGAATGTCGTCATCTAACTTGAATTACTTACGATGTTATTTTCTCAATTGTATTATATTGTATTATATTATTGTATTAATACCATTTTAGGGGGGGAAATACTGTAAAAAGTGAACAATGAACAATTCCTACACCATCATTATATGGATTCATTGTCTTCATGCAGAACTTATGTTCGTATAGTTTTATGTTGAATGTTCATTTTTACATAAGAAACAAAAATCGCCTAAGCGAGTTTTTGGATAGAATTTCGATTTATACTTCTTTATTCATTACTGTATTTCCCTAATTCATCTTTTCTAATAATGACTTATACACTATGACGTCATAAAATAACTTTATTCTCTTTACGTTTCCCATACTTTGTACACTGAATCACGTTCTTAGTATTTGGACATCTTCCGTATTCAATGTATGGTAAATTCTTTAGTAATAAGGTTGTGGTGTTACGTAGTATAAACATTATTATTCAACCATACTCATTATTCAACCATACTCATTCTTACGTCCATATCTTATCTTGATCATTATCCTATATAAATTTTATTAAATATTCATTTTTACTCGTGTCAATCTATGAAACGCAAAACTTTTGCCTTCGTTCGAAAACGTTCAAATACGTTCTCGTATTATATTTTTTTCATTTTTATTTTTAAGTGCGTTCACCCCTCAAGATATTCAAAAATGCTGAGGTTAAGTGATCAAATTCCGCTGACTGGCAGATTCGAGCGCCTCAAAGATAAAATACCTCCGTTCGCTCTGATTTCAAATTCATAACATATTATAGCATATTATTTCGTAAATAAATTATCTCGTAAGTGCCATGTACGTTGTATTATATTTCTAAACATCTTAATTGTCTATTAATATGAAACACTGTAAAAACAAAACAAAGTTATAGTAACTGTTTAATTGTAATTAACTGTAATACTTTAATTTAATATAACGTAATGTACTTTAATGAAACTGTAATTAATAATAACTTGTAATGTACTTCAATGAAACTGTAATTAAATGTAATGATTTAATTTATAATGTAAGAATGTACTTTAATAGAACTGTAATGAACAATCATAAGCGAATGTGAAGTAATCCATAATTGTAATCGTAATTGTAATGAACCAAAATTAATACGTACTCAGTCGTGTACTTAATTTGTACTTATGTGTACTATTACGAAATGATATCGCCTTCATAAATGTAGACTCGGCGAAAAATACAAATTAGTTTTTATTTTTATTTTTTTTAGTTGAAATCTTTCAAACCATCTGATCATGTGTTTAAAAAGGGGGGAAATTTAACCTTCAACTGTCCTCCCCCAAAACATTTAAGTTTATATTATACATGTACTTGTAAAATTACAGCACTTCTTCATTGCACTTCTTCATTAGACTTCTTGATTAAGTCACTTCAAGACTCCTTGTAAGCAGCCTTGCTGCGGGGAGGGGGCAGAGGCCCCTTGCCTTCTTAATATTTTTAGATTCCGGCCTGAGCCATGGTCGAAAGAGGTCGAACCTCTACCCCTGTAAATTCAGAGCAGTACCTGTACATTTTGAGAAGTAAACTACAAAAAGAGAAAGTTTTTTTATCTTTTCCTTCGAGCCTTGTTCTAGAATTAGAAAGTTATAGAAGAAAAGTATATAGAAGAAATATCCGTTGCTTGCCTCCTAACTAGAACCCCCGTCGATCCGAACCGACTCAGGGCCATAGACGGAGGGGTTAACATATATATATATATATTAAATACATATATGTATATATATATATATGTATATATATGTATATATATATATATATATATATATGTATATATATATATATATATATATATATATATATATACCGTCAGATGGGGGAAAAGGGACCATTTTCGAGTTTTTTTTTTGTTAGGAAAATAATGAAATAAAAAATTACAAAGATTTCCTTTTATTGAGTACCAATCTTGAAAAATGGCATACTAACCTGTGTATATAACACTACAACAACTTAAATGTACTTATGAAACATACAAAAATATACTAAAATAGAAAAGCCTCCAACGGGAGGGGTGGTCGGGGTAAAAGGGACCACATTACGTTCAGCGCATGAGGCGCCTTCCGAACACATTTCGGAACATTACAACCGACTTGTAAACCTTCGCAACGGTTAACTTTAACACAAGGGCATCGCTTGCCACCACAGAATCGTCAATACTAGGGGGCTCCTTGAAAGCAAAATGACCTTTGTGTGCTTTCCCATGTTCTGTTTTCCTGAAAAAACGTAGGAGCCATTTTGTTCCCTGCCTCTTGATCACTTTCGCCACATAGTGGTAAGGCTGCTGGCCTGTTGACCGGTAGCGCACAAGCACAAAATCGTTAGGTACTAATTTGTCTTCATCAATGTCACTGTTCGCAACCACCGCTTCCTCCTCCTCCGACTCTCGAGACACCGTCACCTCCGCCTCTTCATCCGCAGAACTCTCAAACTTATCTCCGGACGAATCTGCATACACTATGCGCTTGGGCCGGAAAGGAGGTGCCGAAGAAGGCCCCTGGTCTGCCAGGTCCCGAGCTGAGATGCTCATACCTGGTTCCAATTGTAGCGCCCTCCCTCTCCCTCGTTTTCGTCGGTGGCACACGCTCATCTCCCTCTGCTGCTTCAAATAGGCTAAGAGGTTGGGACTGACGTTCTTCCTGGGCGTGCCTATTTCAGTCGGCTGATCTCGCCTCATTTTAGACAGGACTCTTTCTGGATCGAAAGGGGAAATACCACAACTCCTGAATCCGGCAGCGGCAAGCGGAACCCACTTCTATTTCATGAGCTGTACTAGCTCCAGCAGCAGCTTGGGGATGCACCACTTCGGCATGACCGCATGGTGCGCCCCGATGCCCGTCTTCCACCTTGTCAGGATGTCCCTCCTTGTCAGGATGGCCCATACACAGCTACATCCAGGGGCTGAAGGAAGTGAGTCGAGTTTGGAGGGAGAAACGTCATGCTGATGCTATACTTTTCACACACCTGAGTAACCTTTAATGATATATGGCTTGGCAGATTGTCTCCCAAGAGAACCTTCGGTTCCTCCCTAGGAAGCTTCTGTATATCGAGCACAACAACCTGCATTAGCCA